>CP139507.1:170580767-170999825 GCA_021014915.2 Artemisia tridentata subsp. tridentata | reverse complement strand
TTTACGAATCCTTGGGTTTTTATAATTAAAATTTCTTTTTTTTGTCAAAACATTTGCAAAAATTTTTTGGGGTCTGTTGGAGCGAATTCTTCATTTTGAATATTAATGTGTTTTTTTTTTAAAAACTAAAGTTTTTGTCTTTTATTTAAATTTAAATGAAATAATCAAGTTTGGGTTTTTCATGTTTTTTTTAAAAAAACAAAGCGATGAAAAAAAACTTCTTTTATGTTTATGAAAAATGATTAATTGCTTTTTTCTTGCATATTGGATCGGGGTGCTTATCTCAAATGTTTTTTTGCTTTTTGGGTTTTGGTTTAACTTTATTTTTTTTCCTTGCCATGTTATTTTTTTTTGCTTGGGTTTTCAAGTTAGTAATATTTACTAATCAATGTGCTTTTTGAAGGATTTTTGTGATAAATCTAGTTGTGTCAAAAATGTTATTTTCTTAAAAACTTGGTTTAATTTCCATAAAAGTTGAATAATTTTTTAAAAACATGTAATATGCTATATGACTTTTTTTGAGTTTGTTTTTTGGGGGCAACATAAGTGTTTTAAAGTGCTTGTATTTTTAATTGATTTTTTGTTTTGATCTTTTCTTGTGTTTTTTTTAAAAAAACGAAAAGAATGTACATGGGTTTTTTTAAACACACATTTGTGTTAATCCCCCCTTTTCCCCCGTCATTTTCTCCATGATCGCTTTCCCAAAGCTTCATAGTGGGGATTGAAAAATTGATTGTTTCATTCGAAAAAATCAAGTAGATTATTTTGCAAAAAAAATTTTATAATTGGTATATCCAAAAATCCAAACTAAATTTTTCCCCCAAAAAAACATAATTTAAAACCTCACATCCCACACTCTATTTTAAAAAATTTTTTGTTTGCTTCCGTTTTTAAAATTTAAAAATTTGTCACACCAATTTATAAACCTTTTAACATGAAATCTTCGTAAACCTTATTTTTATGTTTTTGGGGCATCGGGGCAAAATATTAAAAAAAGAAGCAAAGTTTTATCTTTGTTACTCTTCGTTTGGCCATTTTGGGAAAAAAATTTTTTCCCTAACTTGTTAATGAATTTGGAGAACTTATTGCATAAAAAATAAAATTTAAAACCCAATGGTTGAAATGCTTTGGGGAATTTTGGGGAAAATTTTAAATTCCCCCTTAAAAAAATGGTGTGTTTAGCCGTAATTAAGCCCCCGTTAGTAATAGACTCATATTCTTTTCTCTCACTTAAAAAATCTCTACCCCCTATGTTTTCCAAACGTAAGTTTACAAGGGGCAAAAATTTTGCTTTGGGTTTTGGGGGATTACTAATCAAATAAGTGGGTAATTTTGTTTTTTCTTTTTTTTAGTCAACCCAAACCCTTGCCTCATCGAGCGATTATTTGTTTTTGATCGAGAAGAGATACATAATTTTCAAGGATGAAGGTCTTGGGTTTGTTGGAATATTAATATCATAACAATTAATAAAATATAAACAAAAAACATCAAAGAATGCAGGGGAAAGGGAATGTTTTAATACTTGAAATTTAAATTTAACCCCAAAATTTTAAAAAAATATGCGTACCTTTGATTTCTAGAAAAAACAAGAAATCGATTGACCAAGAACAAGTTAAAAACCCCCCCAAATTTGGGTTTAGTGGGATTTTACTTCACCTAAGTCGAATGGGAAAAAACACAACAAAAATATGCTTGTTAAAAACCCTTCTTGTACCCCACTTTTTTAAAAACGTTTAAAAAGAGAAAAGCTAGGTTTTTGTTTTTAAAATAAAAAAACCCCCCAAAAACTTTGTAATAAAAGGTTAATCGAAAAACCCTTTTTTGGGGGGTTTTCCCCCTTTTTCGACCCCTTTTAAAAGGGAGGGGGAAAAAAAGAAAATTTTTGGCCCCTTAATTGAAATCAAAAAATTTTCCCAAAGGGGTGAATAAAAGGTTTAATCCCCCGGGGTTTTTATAGCCTTTGGGGTTTTAGGGCAATTTTCAAGGGTTTTTGATGGGGGTTTTTTTTTTTTTGGGCCCCCAAAAAAAAGCCCAAGAAAGGTTTTTTTAAAACCCCTTTTCTTGTCTTGTTTCATTTTTAAAAGTATCCCGTTGACAAAAAAACCCACCGTTAGTAAAAATTTCCTTTTTTTACAACGTCCGTTAATTTGTTTTTTTTTAAAATTAAAAAATTTTAAAAAAACTTATTATTTTAAAAAATTTTTTTAAACTTTGGAAAAATCTTTCTTTTAAAGTGTGCAACCCCCAAGTTCGTGTTTTGAAATGGTCATACGTAAAAATTTAAATTTTTTATCCCTTTTAAAAAAAACCGCCCCCCACTTGGATATGCATTAATAAAGTAATGACATTGGTTGGGGCTGTAACCCCCCCAAACCCCCCGATCGCCCCCGAGAAAAGGTTTCCGGGAAAAAAAAAAATTTTTATGTTTTTATCTTTATATTTACCCTTTTTTTTTCTTTTAAAACCCCCCTTTTTAAAAGGGGAAAGGGTCTAAGTCATTTCCAAAATTTAAACCCCATTCTGTTTTCGTTATTTATAATTGAAAAGATTTAAAAATTTAAAACTGAACGTTTTCCAAAATAGATTTTGGGGTTTTTGGGCCCTACACCATTTTGTCAACCCTAAAAGGGGCCCCAGTTTTTTTAAAATTCCCCCAAAAAAATTTGAATGAAAAAATTCTTTCTTGACAAAAAGCAAAAACCCCCTTTAATTTTTGCATCCCCTTCCCAAAAAAACCCCCTTTTAAAAATACCGGGGTTTGGGGTTTTGCTTTTTTCTATTTTTTTACAAAAAAAATGAGGGTAGGTTTTGGGGGATTCAATTTTTAAGATAAATTTTCATGTTTTAAAAAAAATGACAAAAAACCCCCAAAAAATAAAATTTTTTGGGGTTTTTGGGGTCTGCCCCTTTTTTCAATTTATCCATTATTAAAAAATATGAAAAAATTTTGGGATTTAAAAACGCTTAAATTTTTATTTAAAATTTAAAATTCTCCCCAAAAATCATATTTGTTTTAAATTTTTAAAAATACTCCAATTTTTATTGTTTGAAAACCCCGGAAATTTTTTCCGGGAAAAACATAAGTTATTCCTTTTTTAAAAACCCCCCAAAATAGGATACAATTTATTTTTAAAAGAAAATAAAAAAAACCAAGTACTTTAAGGGTAAATTACTAAAAAAACCCCGATTCCCAAAGTGCTAAGGTACCCGGGCCCCCGCTAAAAAGAAAATTCCCCCCTTACCCGGGGCAACGGACCCGGGCGGCCCCACAGGCCCCCCACGTCCCCGACCGGAGTCCCTCAAAAATTTTTTTTTAACGTTGTAAAAAGGGGAAAGTATTGTTTTTTGGGCTTTTTTAAAAAATTTTGGGGCCCCAAAAAATACATAAAAAAAAGGGAAAATATTTTCCCCCTTTTCCCCCGGTTTTTAAAAAATTGGGTTTTTTTTTTTAAAATTTATTACCCGTAATTCAAAAAATTCCCGTTTACAATTCATTACAAAAAAACTTTTCAATCCCCCAAAAAGGGCTTCTTTTCCATGGGACAAAGCTCACACAAAAAAAAAAATTTTTTTAATTTCCCTTTAAACCCCTTTTTAAATTTTATAGGCCTTTTTGGGGGTTTGTCCCTTTGAAAATTTTTTCTTTGTTTTTTTACAGTGAACCCCTTAAAAAAAGAAACCCAAAAAATTTTTTTTTGAAGGATAAAAAGGGGGGGGGGTTGTTTAAAAACCACATTTTTGGGCCCCCGGGGTTTTTTTGGTTTTTGGTTTTGCGAAAACCCCCTCCCCTTTTGGGGGGGAAATTTTTTTTTAAAAAAAAACGGAAAAAAAGTTTCAAAAAAAATCGCCCCGTTTCCCCCCATTGCAGAAAAAAATTTGGGGGATGGTTTTTTTTAGAGTTCGGGAAAAAAGGAAAATTTTTTGTTTAAAAAGGGGGGTTTCGTTTTGGGGGGAAAGTTTGAAAAAAAAAAAAAAGAAAAGGCTTTTGTGACCGGTATTTCCAAAAAAAAAGACAGGGGTATAAAATCTGAATATGGCAGTGATTTTTTTAAAATATTTAAAAAGACCCAAAATTGGGTTTTTTTAGCTCTTTGGGAAAAAAAGGTTTGAATTGGGTTTGGGTTTTTTTTTGATAGTTGTATTTTGGTGTTTATGGGTTTTAAAAAAAAGGGAATTGAACCAAAAATTTTCTTTAAAATTTTTTTGGGGTGGGGGTTTTTTTGAGCTTGGAACTTTTTTCCCCCGGGGGTAAATTACTTTTTGGCAAAAATTTTTAAAAAAAAGGGGATAAAAAAGTTGTTGAGAGCCCCCGCCTTTTTTTTTTTGGAGAATTTAAAAAAAAAAAACCCCCATTTTTTTAATGGGGAAAATACAATATTAGGGTTTTTTTTTGGGGGGTTTTTAAAGGGTTATCCCATTTTTTTTTCCTGTACTAAATTTCAATAAAAATTGTTTTTTTTAAATGCCCCGGTGTAAAAAATTTTGTATCTTTTTCTTTTAAATTTTAAAAGGTTTTTTTTATTAGTTATATTTGAATATATATTTTTTGAACCGGAAATAACCCCCTTTTTTTGAAAAATTTTTTTTTTTCCACATTTTATACATTTTAAAAAACCCCAAAATATTTCAATAGGGTTTTTGGGAGACTTTTCCAAAAAGCGGCAATGGGGGCAAAAAACCGAAGTTTTTTCCCCAGGGGGGTCTTCTTGGCCCAAATGTAAAAAAGTTGCAAAAAATCAGCCCGAAAAACATTTTTTTGGCCCTGTAAGCACCGCACTATTTTTTAAAGGGAAAATTTTTTTGGGGCCCTTTTTTTAAAAAATTTTTTCCCAATACAAAGTTATTTATATTTTTTTTTTTTTAGGAGTCTTTCCCTTTTTAAGGGCCCATTTATGCCCCCAAAAGCAAATTTTGGGGACAACCTGGTGTTTTCCCAAAAAAACCCCTTTAAAAGGGGGTTTGTTGATTCAAAACCGCAAGTGCAGAGGAAAACCAAAAAACCCGGATTAGCAAAACAAAAAAACCCCAAAACCTTTGCTAGCGAAAGGGGATGACCGCCAACCTGTTTAGCGCAGGGGATGACAACCAACTTCGTAAAAAAAAGAGGATCAACGATAAAAAAAAAAAGCACCAATTTTAAAAAACTTTAAAAAAAAAAAAATTAAAAAACCCCCAAAAAGGGGCCCCCAAAATTAAAGGCAAAGGGCCCCCAAGATAAAAAAAAATTTTGGGGAACAAACCCTTTTTTGGGAAAAGATTTTTTTTTTTTGCAAATTGTTTTTTTCGTTGTTTGGAAGCACGTAGGGTTGTCCCAAAAAAAGACTTTTCGCGGGGTTTCAAAGCTGAAAAAAAATTTTTTTCAGAGTTAGGACATTTATTAAAAAAAAAAAAAACCCGATCCCCCAAAGATTTTCCAATTTTTTGGGTTTAAAAAACCCCTGATTTTTCCCAGGGTTTTTTGTATTCCCCTTTTTATTTTTTTTTTTCCCCTAACATTCCCCCGGAAGATAAATTCCCTTTTTTTTAAATTTAATTCCCCTTTTCTCTTTTGGGGCCCAACAAACCGCCCCCCTTCATACTTTGTAAATATGATTTTTTTTTAATGGGTTTGGGGGCCGAGTTTTTGGGGAGATGATCATGTGATGATATGCGATCTTTCGAAACCAAGGGAAAGTTAAAAATTTTCCTTTTGGGGTTTAAAAGGGTTTACTTTTACTTTGTTTTTTTTTAAAAAAATTTTTTTATAAGTACCCCTTTTCCCCCGAAAATTTCCCCCCTTTTTAAAAAAAACATTTAATTCATTAAATTTTGTATTTTTTTGGGAAAAAACCAAAGGGCCCCCCCCAAAATTAAAAGTTTGTGAGGCGGTTTAGGTGTTGGGGGACCAGTTTTGCAGCCCACCCAGGGGGAAAAATTTGAGGGGGGTTTTTGGGGGCAGCAAGGTTTCAACTTTTTGGGGTGGGGGGGGGTTGGACGTTTTTTTTAAAAGAATGTAAAATTGGGGGTTTTACCCCTGACTTCCCTACTTTTGTTAAAAAAATCAACCTACGCCCCCAAGTTGTGGAAACCCCATAAAAAAGGTTTTTAAAAATAAAAAAACCCACCTTTTCAAAAGGGTTGATGTATGTTTTTTTAAAAAAAAAAATTTTTTTTTTGCAAAAAAAAACCCCCCCCTTTTTTTCCCTATTTTTTTTAAAAACCCCCTTTAAATTTGTACCAAAAACCCCCCCGGGGGTGTAAAAAAATTTTTTCGGGATTTAAAAATTAAACGACGGGCGGATGTCACTGGGGGTTTCTTTTGAAGAAGTCCCTTTTGGGAAAAAAAAAAAATAAAAAGGGGTTTTGAAAGGAATGAAGGGGGGCCATTTGCGGGGCTTTAAAGAACAAAAAACCCCTTTTGGACATTTGTTGAGGTACTTGGTTTTTTTTAAAATTTTTAAAAAAGGGTTTAAATTAATTTTTTTCCCCCTTTTTTTGTCTTGTGGTGGGTAAAAATTTAAAACCCCCTTTTTGCGGGGGAGGAAGACCCCCCAAACCATTTCAAAAAACCCCCCCCCAAAACCAAAAGGGTTTTTTAAAAAATTTTGGGGGGCCCCCCCAAAATAAAAAAACCTTTTGCTTCCCCCTCTGTTTTTTCTAAAAAAAAAAGAAAAAAAATCCAAAAAAAAAAAAAATGCGCAAAAATTTGGGCTCTGGGGGGCAAACCCCCTTTTTAAATTTTAAAAACCCACGAAATTTTTTAAATTCTCTAAATTAAAGGAACGCCAATCCGGGGGGTTTTTGCAAGGGGGGGGCTATTGGGCGGGGAAAAAATTTTTAAAAAAACCCTTAGTCTTTTTAAAGTTAAAAACCCCCCAAAAACTTTGATACGAAATAAAAAATTGGGTTTTGGCCTTGCAAAAAAAAGGTATGCCCCCTTTTCCCGGGACGTATTGGAAAAAACCAAAAAAAAAAAAAACCCCAAAATTTTACTGAGTTCTATTGGGGCCAACCCAGATCCCTTTTGTAGGGTAGTCTTTTTGTTATTTTAAAAAATTAAAACCCCAATATTATATTCGTTTATTTTAAATCATTTATTTGTTTTTTTTAGGATTGATCGCCCCCCCCAAAAAATTAAAAAAGGCAAGGTTTTGTGCCTGAGGGGGTTTGTTTTTTTTAAAAGAAAAAAAAACCCCAAAAAGGGGCATAAGTTTCCTTGGGGGGGTCGTAACTTTTTTTTGGGTTATAAAATTTTGGCTACGGGGGGCATGTTTTGGGAAGTTTGTAAAGGGGGGTTGGGGTTTTAAGGGGTATGAAGGGAAAACCTCATCATTTTTGGGGGAAAAATTTACTTTTGGGGATATATTTTTTTAAATTGAGAAACCACTATAATTTTTTTTTTTTTTTGGTTTTTGTGTAACAGCACTTGGATATATGGTTTGACCTTTTTTGGTTCATTTTGCCCAAAGCAATGCTGTTTCCCCCCTTGGGGGGGTTTCCCCCTTTTCCCCCAAAAATATTTTCCCTCCCCCAGTGAAAAAACCCTTTTTTGGGGGATGGAAAAAAAAAATTTTTTGGGGGTTTTTGGCGGGGGGGGTTTGAAAAGGGAAATTTCCCAAAAATTTTTTTTTAAAAATTAAAATTTTTTAAAGTGTATGAAAAATTAATATGTACATTTTTTTTGTCAAAAATTGGGTTTTTTTCCCCCCAAAAAAAAAACCCCGATAAACTTTTGGTGTCTCGCGGGTTTTCCCCCCTAATATTTGGTGTTGTTTTTTTTTTTACCCCCCTTTTTTGGGGTTTGGGGGAAAAAATTGGGCAATGGTGGGGGGTTTTGGTGGAGAATTTTTGAAAAGAATGTTCCCAAAAACAACTTACCTGTATTGGTTCAGGGGGGGTTTATTGGCAAAAAAAGGGGGAAAATTTTCCCGAGGAATAAAAAAAAAACCCCCCCAAAGTGTCCTACAGTCCCAAAAAAACCCCGCTTTATATGGGGGTTGGGGTTTAAAAAGGGTATGTTTAAATTTTATACAGATTGTCCCAAAAACCCCCAAACCCCGGGGGAAATTTGATGACCCGCAAAAACCCCAGCGGTCCCACCCCCAAAAAGGGGAAATGCAAAAAATATTTGGGGGAAAAGAAAAAGGGAAAATTTAAATAAACAATGTTTAAGGGGAAATTAAAAAAGGTTTAGTAATTTTTTTTAAAAAAAATCTGAAAACCCAAAATCAATTTACTTTTTTTTTAGAAATTTTTTTTGTTTTTTTAAAAACCCGGGAAAAATTTTAAAAAGGGAAACCCAACAATTTGAATTAGGAAAAAACAGCAAAAAGGCCTTTTTTTTTCCCCACCGGGCAGTTTTTTTTCCCCCCAAATGCATTTCATGCTACATAAAAGCACCTCCCTGAAATCATTGCATTTCCCAATGCATAAATTATCGGGACGGGGTTTTTTAAAGGGGGTTCCTTTTTTTGTGTTTCATCTGTAAAACACAGGGGGGGAGAAAAATATTTTTGTTAGCTAAATTTGGGGGAATCCCCCTGATTTTAAAAAATTTTTAAAAGGGGAAAAATTTTTAAAACCTAAAATTTTTAAGGTTTTGGGGAAAAAAAAAGGGGGGGGGGGTTTTTTAAGGGGGTTTTACTACAAAGAACCCATGATCAGTGAAAAAGTTTTTGGGGAAAAATAAGTTTTTTTTAAAAATTCAAAAAAAAACCCTTTGTGTTTTGGTGTTGATCCCAGTTCCCCCTTGATAGATCTTTTTTAAAAATTCCCCCTTTTTTTAGGGAATGAAAAAAAAATATGGTAGAAACTGTGTGGATCGTCCCCCCCTTGATAGTTTTCTTTGACCCAAAAAAAAATTTTACTGCTTTTTAAAAAACCCCCAACCCAACTATATGGAATCTCTTTTTTAAAAAAATTGGGCTTATGGGGAAAAACTAAACAAAAGGGGGTTGAAGAAGACAACCCCCAAAAAGGGCCCTTTGATCCTCTATGGTTTTTGGGATTAAACTTTTTTTTTTGGGAATTGGATGAAAAACCAAACCCCCGTATTTTTTTTTAAAAAAAACTTAAAAAAACATAAAAAAAAATAGCCATGCCCGGGAAAAAAAACCCCCCTTTCCCAAAGCAGAAACAAAAAAATGTTTTTTTGGGGGGGAAACCCCCCGGCAAAAACCCAAACCCGGGGGCCAGCAGGAATCAAACTACCAAACCCCAGAAACCCAATGAAAAAAAAAATTTTTTAAAAATTTTCCAAAAAAAGTTACAAAATTGACACAAAAAAAAAAACACTATTGGGGAAAGTATCGTTCGGGGGTTTTAAAAAAAGGGGGGACTATGTAAAAAAATAAATTTTAGGTCAACAAACATTTTCAAAAAATTTTTTAAAACGGTTAGGGTGGAAGTAACGGGTTTTTAAAAAAAAACCTTAAAAAAATTTTAAATTTTAAAAAAAACCCACTACTTTCTTCCCCCCCTTTTTTGTAAAAACAATTTTTGGGAAAAGAAGCTTAAAACGGGGGGGATACCCCCCAAAAGCACTCTATCAACTCTTTTTTGGTTTTTTTCCCCTTTTCCTTTTTTTGGGGTTTTCCCCTTTAAAACCCAAAATTTTTAAACCAAAAACCCTTTTTGGGGCCCTTTTTTGTTTAAGCTTTTAAAGTTTTTTTTTAAAACCTTTGCTTTTTTCCCCGCAACTCTGCGTATCTAAAACCCCAAAAAAAAACTTTCCCATAAAAACCGTTTTTTTCCAAAAACCCAAAAGGGGGTTTTAAATTTTGCCAAAGGGGGGCAGTACCCAAAAAAACAGGTCACTTTTTTTCGACAAAAACCTGGGTCCCATTGTAAATAAACCGTCTCTTTTTTTTTTATCCCCTTTTTTAAAAAA
Organism: Artemisia tridentata subsp. tridentata; assembly: GCA_021014915.2. Classification (NCBI taxonomy): domain Eukaryota; kingdom Viridiplantae; phylum Streptophyta; class Magnoliopsida; order Asterales; family Asteraceae; genus Artemisia; species Artemisia tridentata. The sequence continues at coordinate 170,989,957 of CP139507.1, read as the reverse complement.
CCCCCTTTTTCGGGAACTACTCACACCACCCCCCCTAGTTTTTTTTTTCCCTTTGGGGGCCCCTTTTTTTCTTTTTTTCTCCCAGTTTTTTAAAAACCCCAAAAATTGAAGACTTCCCCTTTTGCCCCCTTTTTCCAAACTTTTCTTTTTCCCCCTCCACTTTTTCCCCAGGGGGTTTTTTGTTACCCGTTGCAGGGGGTTTTTACCCTTAATTTTTCCCCCCCGGAAAGATGATTTTTGTGCCTTTTCAAAATTTTCCATTTTTCATTTTTTTCCCCCTTTTCCCACCCCTTTAAAAAACCCCCAATTTTTTGATTTCCCCTGTACATAACCCCGGGGGAATTAAACCCCTTTTCTTAAATTTTTAAAAACCCCTTTTTGGGAAAAAATTGTTTAAATTTTTTTTGGCCAATTTTTAAAAATTGGGCTTTATGCAAATCATGAGTTTTAAAAACCCCTTTTCCCGGGGGTTTTTTCCTTTGGTTTCCCAAAAGTGTAGGTAGGTGGTTGTGGGGGGTTTCTTTATATGGGGGGGGGTTCTCTAATATTTTTTCTTACACAGTTAAAAAGGAAACCCCCTTGGGGGAATTTTTGCGGGTTTTTTTTTTTGGGGTTTGTTTTGTTGTGATGCAGTTGTTTGTTTTGTTGTTATAGGTTGATTTGGATATTGTTTTTGGGTTTTGTTTTTGGGGTTTTTATTTTTTTTTGGGGGTTGGGGTGAGGATTTTTTTTTTTTGTGGTGATGATGTTTTCCCCTGTTAACGTGGGTTTTTCTCTTATGGTAACCCCTTTGTGGGAGCTTTTTAGGAAGTGTCGGTAAGGTTTTGTCGATTAGTTTTTTATTTGGGTTTTTTGGGGTTTTTGGGGGTTTTTTTTCAGCTGTTGTTTGTGGGGTTTTTTTTGGGGTGATTGTGTTTTTTTGGTGGGTTTGTTTTTTTTTTGGTTTTTGGGGGAAAAAATTTGCTTTTTTTAGGGGGGAACGACCCCTGAGCCAAGCTAACATAAATCACCCTTCAGCAGGAAGGTTCAAACTTGGGATTTGGGATCTCAAAAAAACTAGTAGGGGGTTTTTTAATTTAAACCCTCAAAAGTAAAATTTTTTTAAAACCAAACCCTCCCCCACATTTAAAGTTTTTTAGATTACCCCCCAAACCACTACCCCCCCCTTATAAAAACCTGATCTTTTTCCCTCATTTGCTGGGAAAAAACCCTTCCCGGAGAGCTCCCCCGATGGGTTTCCCCCCAAACCCCTTTCTTGACCCTTTTAAAACCCCTTGTTTAGACCCCCCCCTTCCAAAAAAAAGGTTTTTAATTTTAATTCTTCTTTTTTTTTTGGGGAATTTTTTGTTTGGATAAAGAATTGAAAAATTCTAGGTCCTACCCCTTGTCATGTATTCCTCCAAAAGGGGCTATTTTTAAAATTCCCCCGAGGCTGATCACGGGAATTGCCCTTTTTTTACTTTTTGGGGGCCCTCAATTCTTCATTTTGCTTTCCCCCCCCTTTTTTAAAACTTTTTGATGTATTCCCTTCAGGGGGGAAACCCCGGGGTTTGGGGTCCCCTAAGCTCCCCATTTTTGCCTTTTGACTGGCATTTTCTTTTTTTTGGGGTTTTTTTTCAAAAAACCTTTTTGGGGGTTGGTTTCCCCCAAAATTTTCCCCGGGTTTTAATTTATTTTTTAAAACACCCCCTGCCCCCCTTTCAAACCCAGGATCATTTGTGTTAGCCCCTTCCTTTTTTCCCCCAAACCTCCCACCCCTGTGGCGCCTCTTCTTTTTTCTATCCTAAAAATTTTTTTTGATAAAACCCCCTGTGTTCTTTTTCAGTGAAAACCCTTTGGTTTTGGGGGGTTTTATGGGGGAAAAATTTGGGGTTTTGGTGTTCAGAGGGGGGTTTGTGGGGTTGGGGGTGTTGTGATTTCAGACTTTGCCCCTTTTTTGGAAAGCCAATTGAAAACATTTTTTGGGAAAAATGGGTAAGGGGCCCCAAGAAAAACCTTTTTCCCCACTTTTTTTCAAATAAAAAAATAATTTCCTTTTAACATGGGGTTTTTTTTCCCCCTTTTAAAAAAATTTTTGGCTTTGATATTTTCCCTTAAAAAACAATAAATTTAAAAAAAACCTAGGGAAAATTTTAATGTTCCCCTAAAAACTTTTTTTTAAAAAAGCCACCATTACCTTAGCCAAAAAATTTTTAAAGGGTTTTTTCCCCTGGGCCAAAAAAATTTTGCATTTTTTTTTCCCCTTGGGAAATAAAAATTTTTTTCCCCCTTGCTGTAGTTTTAGGACTAAAAACAAGGGAAAAAGGGGTTGTGAATAAAAATTTTCCCAGTGGGGGCCCAAGGGGAAGGGTTTTTTAAAAAACTTTAAAAATTTTTCTTTTTTTTCTCATAACCCATATTCAAAAATTTCTTTAAAATTCCCTTCATTTTCAAGGAAATTTTTTAATCTTTCTTTTTTAAAAAAAATTTAAAGGGGGTTTTTTTTTAAATTTAAAATTAGAAAAATTACCCTTTTTCCCTTTTTCCATAGCCAAAAATTCTGTTAAACCATTTTTTTTTTTTTTTGGACCCTAACAGGGGACCAGAACTGTTCCAGGGGGGTTTTTTTATATAGGGGATTTTCTTTTTAATGCAAAAAAAAGGGTGGTTTTTTAAAAAAGTCAATAACTCAAAAAATTTGTTTCACCCCGGGGGGGCCCTTTTCCCCAAAAAATGCAACCTGTTTGTGGTGTTTGGGTTTTTCCCCCTTTCCCCCCATTGTTTTTTTGGGGTTTTTTAAATTTTGGGGGAAAAACCGACAATCGATGAAAAACTTTTTGTTGGGCTTTGTTTTTAAATAAATTTTTTTTGCGAAAAAAGGGGAATTGTGTGATCCAATTGTGTTTTACCCCCTTTTTGGGTTTTTAAATTTCGGGTTTTTTGGGCCCCCCAAATTTTACAAACGCCCCTTTAAAACTTTAAAACCCCCAAGCGCAAGTTTAAAAAAATTTTTCCCAAAACATTTTTAAAAAAATTTAAAAAAAAGTTTTAGAAGCAGCAGAATTTTTTTTAATTTTCCCCATTTTTAAAAAAAAGGGGGAAAATTTTAAAATACAAAATGTATTTTTTAAAAAAAATCAAAAGCTTTTTAAAAAACTAAACTTTTTTTTTTTTTAAAAAATAGCTTTTTTCCCAATTTTTGTATTTTTAAAAAACCCCCATTATGCTTAGGGAAAAAAGGGGTTATAAATAAAAAAAAAACTTTAAAAAAAAAAAACTTTTCTTTTGTCTTTCCCCCATACCAAAAAAGCTATTAAAAAAAAAAAATATGTTATTTTTCATGGGGGAAATTTTTTTTTTTTTTTTAAAAAGTAAATTATGTTTTAAAATTTTTTCCCCCTTTTTAAAAAAAATTCCCCCGGTTTTTTTTTTTTAATTTTTTTTAAAAAATTGGGGCCAAATTTTTTTTAAAAATATACCTTTGGGGGGTTGGGAAAAAACATAAAAACTGAAAAATTTTTTAAAAAAAAATTTTTAATTTAATCCCATTTAAACGGGGTTGCTTTTAAAAATTTAAATTGGAAAATTTATGTGTGTCTTTTTTAAACCCTTTCCCTTTTTTTTTTTCACAACAATTTTTTCCCCCCTTTACCTATACCCCACCCTTTTGCCGAAATTTTTTTAAACTTTGTCTGACAACCCCCCTTTTTGGGTGTTAAAATTAGATATTTTGGGTTAGGGTACCATTTTTGGTTTACCCGGGGATACGTAGTGTTTAAAAGATATGGAAAAAAATCTTAGATTCAAAATTTTCATCACTTATAGGTTTTGCCCCCCCCCAAAATGAAAAATTTTTTTTTTTAAAAAAACCCCTTTTTTGGTTTCGGGGTCAAAAGGTATTATGTTTTTGGGAAAAAAAAAAATTTTTAACCTTTTTCCTTTTTAAAAATTCTTTTTCCAAAACCTTGCATTTATGCCCCCTTTTAAAAAAATTCGGGGCCCTTTTTCGTGCTTTGGGGAGGGTTTACAAAATGGGGCCCCTGTTTTTTGGAACCCATCCATAAAAAAAACCCTTTTTGCAAAATTCCCCCCCTTTTTTTTCAAAAACCCAAAATAAAAATTTTTCAAAGTTTTTTTGGGGGGTTTTTGGTGTCCGCCCGGACACCAAAAACCCAAAAATTTGTCAAGGCCCCCTTATCCTTTTTCCCAAAAAGGGGGGTTTTTGGTTTTTGGGGTTCTTTTTTTTTCAAAAAAACACTAAACCTGGTCACGGGGCCCAAAATTTTTTTTTGGGGGGCCACGCCCCCTAAAAAGATTAAAAAAAAAAAGAAAAGGGTTTGGGGGTTTTTTCTATTGGGGGGGCAAAAAAAGGGGGTTCATAGAAAAAAGGGGGGGGCCCCTACAATTTTTTAAAAATTTTGTTTTTTTTTGATATAAATTCCCCCCCAAAAATTTCAGTCATAAAAAAATTTAAACCCTTTTTTTTTTTTTTTTTTTTTTTGGAATTTTTTTTTTTTTTGGTTTTTTTAATTTTTTTTTTTTTTTTTTTTTTTTTTTTTTTTTTTGGGATGAGCTGGGAAACTCTCTTTCTTTCGGGTATAAAAAAAGAATTTGGGGGCCCCCCTGTGAAGGCATTTTTTTTTGGGAGGGGGAGGGGGGCACCCGAAACACGATTTTAAAATTTAATTCTGCACCCCCCCCCCCTTTTTTGGGGGGAGGGGGGCGGTTTTGGTTTTTCAAGTGGGAAAGCCCCCAAATTTGGGGAAAGGGGGCCCCAAGGGGGGGAAAAACATTTTTTTTTAAAAAAAAATTTTTTGTCCATCATCAGGTTGGACACTTTGTTTTTTGGGGGGAAAAAAAGGGAAAAGGGCCCCCCCCTTTTCCCCTAATCCCCTTTTTAAAAAAGAACCCTTTTCTTCTGGAAAACCCCCCAAACCCGGGGGTTTGTACAGTACTTTTACATTTTAAGCTTCATTCAATTGCATTCGATTAATACGACCTCAAAAAAATTTTCCCCCTGAAATTTTTAAAATTTTAAAAACCCTTTTAACACTAATTTCATACATTTTCTGAACAGGTTTCCCCCCGGTTTGAGAAGGTATGAAGTTAGGGACCCAGATTCGGGGGGTTTTGACTTTTTTTCCCCAGTTTTGGCTTCGAATTCATATAACAATGGGGGCCAATAGCTTGAGCAGGAACCACAACTGTCGGCGGGAAACCACCCTTACCTTGGGCGAAATGAAAAATATCTTATTTCCTGCTTCCTAAAAAAGTCGCATAAAATTCAATCTCAATAAATTGGAAAGCTAATAAAAATACCAAATGGGAAAAATGCATAAAAGAATTCAATATGTTTAACTCCCTACGAGATACAGGGGTTGGCAACAAACGGTTCACCAACCGTCTTTAAAATTAAGTTATCTTTCCAAACAGGGTTTGGGGGAAATTTTAAAAAGTCGGTTTAAATTTCCCCAAAGGGGTGGGGTCACTAACCCCCTTCAACCAGCAAAAAATTGGCAAATTTAAAATGCGGCCATAAAATTTGGCCATTTTTAAAATTGGCCCTTTTTTTATTTGCCCTTTATAAATTGCCCAAATTTACGTTGCCCCTTTTTTGGGGTTTGGGTTTTTTTAAAGTAATGCCCCTTTTTTGAAAACTTTTAAAAATTTGCCATGTACTTTTCCCCCACATGAACAATGGAAATTATTTTTTACATTTTCTTTTAAAGCCCTTGATATTTAGGCAAATTCATGACACTCCTTATATTCTTTGAAGATGAGGGGCAAAAAAACTGACTTTTGTCTGCCAAACGTGCATAATATAAAGTTGCCCTCTTTTTTACTTCCCAATTTTTTGAAAACTTTTTCCCCAATTTTTTCCACGTAGGTTGCCTTTCATTTTTACAGGCACTTCTCCTGTGGTGAATCATAAAAATTAAATCCAATTTATATGTGTATCTACTTTATTTATTGTGTCTACTTTGAAAACCAAATCTTTAAGGCTTTTAAAAGGAAAAAAGTCTTTTTTAAAAAAAAATCGAAACAATTTTTTGAGAATGGTCACCAAAAACGCCCCCAAAACCCCTTTTTAAAAGTAAAAACCTTTCCAAATAAAAAAAAAATTAAAACTACCAAATAAAAAAAAAGTGAAAACAATCTTTTTAAAAAATACGTAATTAGTCCAATTGGAAAGGGACAAAGTACAAATTAATAGACATCGTCCAAAAGAAAAAAAAAATTTCCCAATTTGGGAAGTACATTTTAGATTGAGTATATGTACTACAAGATTTATTATTTGTATTTGAGAACCCTTTTTTTTGAACGAAGACTAACGTTTATTTTTGGATTTTGGTAACCTTGCGGGGAATTTTTTCGAAAATAACACTTGGGCCCCCCCAGTTATGTTTTACTAAAGGGTTTTTAAACTGCCTTTTATCCTTTTTCACGTTTTTTATTTACTTTTTTTATTTTTTTTTTTTAAGTTGCCTATGATTTAAGTTGCCATTTTGTGCGCTTTTTTTAAGGTTTTTGTAAATGCATGTTTAATTTTGCCCCCCTTTTAATTGCACTTTTTTTATTCCCATTTTAAATATTCCCTTTTTTTTTTTAAAACTTGCGAAATTTGAACGTTTTTTTTTATGGTCTTGGACTGTAGGTAACTTCTTTCGGTTTGGAACTGTGAAAAGGCAAATTTAAAACACAGGTCGCCGATATACACACAATTTAAAAAATTTTCCCAAAATTTAATTGGAAAATTTTAAAAATTCCCCTTTTTTTAAACATTCCCAATTTTTTTGCCATGTGGTTGCGATAAAAAGCCTTATTGCGTTGCCCTTTTTTTTGTTAAAATTGTTTTTTGCCCTTTTTAAAGGGGTTTTGTAATGTTTTTAAAAAATTCCCAAAATTAAAAAAATTGCCCCCTTTTTTAAGTTCCCCAATTTTTTTAAGTTGGCCACCTTTTAGGGCCAATTTTCTTTGGGGGACTTTAAAACCGGAGGGGGGGGAAAAGGGGGTCGGCCTTTTGTCCCCCCACTTGCCCCCTTTTTTTTTCCCTGCACACACATTTTTGTCATTTTTTTCCCGTTTTTTTGCATTTTTAAGGTTTAAATTTTAAATTTTATTTTTTGTTCCGATTTTGGGGTTTTAGCTTTTTGATTAAAAAAATTATAAAAAAAAAAAAAAATCAAAAAAAAAAAAAAAAAAAAAAAAAAAAAAAAGGGGGGGGGGCCGGCTAACTTTTGGGGGGGGGGTAGTTTACCCACCCTTTTTTCTTAAACTTTGGTATTTTTGCCAGTGTTTGGGGTTTTTAATTTAATGCCATTTTTGGGTCTACTAAAAATACTCCCCCCGCCAAAAAATTATTGTAAAATTAATCCCCAATTTTTTTGGGGAAAAATACATATATTTTATCTTTTTTTTCTTTTTTGCCAAATACAAGTTTCCCCTTAACCAATTAAATTAATATTTTTTTTAAAGTTTGTAATAAATTTCAACCAAGGGAAATATAGTAAATTTACCAAACACCACACCTATTACTTTCTTTTTTTGGTATGAAAATTAATTTTGGGCGCCCGAAATGGAAAAATTGGCATTAAAATTGGGACGGGGGGAGTATTTTCCCGGGTTTTTGGGGTTGACAGCCAACTTATTTTTGTTGGGGGAATGCAGTCGTTTTATTTGTTTAGTTGTTGCATAAGTGTTTTGCCTTGGATTGTTGGAAATTTTTTGGGTTTAAAATGGCAAAGGGGGAAAAAAAAGTACCAAATTTGGTAAAAGGGGAAAATACTAAAAAAGAATCGCATTCGCAAGAAAAAAACTATCACAAACCTTGTACATTGTGTTGAGTTTTTCTACACCATTTTTTTTGTTTCTTTGAAAACCCTTTTTTTTTGAACGACTGACTACACCCCCTTTAAATTTTTTTTTTTTCTTTGGGCAACGGGGGGTAATTAGCGAAATTTTTTTCGTTTGGGGGGAATGTTTTTGATTACTAAAAGATGTGAACCAAAATTTATTAATTTTTTGTTTCCCAATTTTTTTGTATTTTTTGTTTAATTATTATTTTTTTAATTTATTTTTATTTTTTTTTTGGGGTTTTTAAAAAAAAACCCGCAAGATTTTTAAAAAAACCCAAGGGTTTTTTTCTTTTTTTAAGGGGGCCACTGTTCAAGAATTTCAATATCACACCCATGATCGATTTCAAAGTTCGTGAATTAGTACCGTAACGGTTAATTTTTTTTAAATTTTTAAGGACCCAAAACCCAAAAAAATATTTCTTTTACATAAATAAAGTAATAAAATATGGGGCGGCCAAATTTAGAAAAATCAAAACAGCAACTTAAAAAGTTTTTCGACATTGGTAAATTTTAATCCAAGAGGAACCAAAAAAAATTTAAAAGCAAGAAAACGTTTATGTTTTTAAAGATTGAATATATTGGGAAGAGGAAGGTTTTTTTAATTTACTTGAAATTTGATAAAGTCTGGGCCGGGGAAAGTGCACATTCTTCAATCCGTTCAAAAAAGGAACCCCCTTAAGATAAAAAAAATTGACTGCAAGGAACCGTTGCGGCATTCGAAAAAACGGCTTCCCTTGAAAAATAAAGAAACTTTAGAAGGTTTTTATTTTTGATTCCCATAAAATGGTGACTTTAGGGGGTTTAAATTTGGGTTTTAAAGTTTGTTTTTTGAAATGGTTTTAGAAAAATTTTTTGTTTTATTTGTAGAAAATTTTTTTTTTCCTTTTTGAATATTTGGTTTTTGGGGGGAAATATTGTTTTTTTTAAAAAAAGGGTTTTGGGTTTTTCCCTTTTTAAAATCAACATTTAATTAAAATTAAAAGGTTTTATTTAAAAATTTTTCAGTGTGAAGTGTTTATGTTTTTAATTTTTGAGTGTTTTTTTATATGTACACAAAAATAAACGCTTAAAAAAGCGAAAAGAAACCATAAAAAACATAACAAAAGAAATGTAAACTGAAAAAACATGAATTGGGTTGGAACCCAATAAAGCCCCCTTCTAACAATAAATTAAATTGGAAAAAAAATAGGGGAAGCGAAACATTGCTAGGGACTATTCATTATCAATTTTGTTGTTTTTTGTTAATTTTTAATGACATTTGGAGTTTAAAATTTTAAAAAAAAATTAAAAACGAATAAGCACATTCCCAATTTAAGAAAAGTATTCTTATCCTATAAAATCACTATTAAAATTTGGGGAAAAAAATTTATAAGCTGAAAGATATGTAAAAAAAAAAAATGAAAAATTTTTAAAAAAGGGGGGAACTAAAAAATTTGGGGCTTAAATATGGGAAAACCCAAAAATTGGGAAATTAAAAAGGTTTTTAAAACAGATAACAAAATTGGGAACAAAAACATGTGAAAAAAAAAAAAGGGAAAAATTAAAAGGGGGAAGTATATGTATTGTGTGAGCGTAGCGAAACCCTAGTGGAAAATTGGGGAACTTTTAAATTTTTAATGGAATAAAAAAGGAAAGCAATTAAAAATTGGGGAAACTTTAAAAATTGGAACTTTAAACCAAATTGACTGCTAATTGCTATTTTTTTTCTGTTTGGGCCAAAAAATTTCTATGCTGGGTTTGATTGGTCCTTTGAAACTTTTCTTGTTTTGTTTTTGGTGGTCCCCTTTTTTACCTTTATAGCCAACAAAAAAAGGGGGAAAAAAATACATTTGAAAAAACAATTACTCTTTAGAACGGTTTTGATTTTTTTTATTATTATTTTAACCTTTTTAATATTTTATAACCCTTCCCCCAATTTTTTTAAATAATTCCCAAAAATTTTTTAAAAACTTGTTTTTTTAAAAGTGGACAGGAAGGGGGCACCTTTATAAAAAGTTCCCCAACGGACAGCCCCAAACTTTCCCCCAATCATACCCAAAAATTTTACTTTTTTTAAAAATTACAATGAGGAAAAAAATTCTTTTCGCGGGAACCAATAAACCCAACCCCCAAACCCCAACCCCCATTTTACACACAAAGTAGTGTTTAAAAAAAGGACCCCTTTTCTTGGTTGGTTTTTTGTTAAAAAAGGGGGAAAAAAATTTTAAAAAAAAATAAGTTAATAAAAAAATAAAGAAAATGGAAAGGTTCCAAATTTTTTTTGTAGGAAATTAAAAATATTCAATTAAGCCCCTTAAAATTTCCGAATACATTTCTTCCATTCATTTCAAATGAAATAAGGAATTTCCACTTTTTAAAAAAACATAAACTTAAAGGGAAATGAAAAATTTAAAAGGAAATGTTGTTTGCAAGCAAATCTTTGTGATTATTTTTCAAGGGATTTTATAGCCTTAAGGGAGGGTTTAAAGGAATTTTAAAGTTGGGTTGGTTTGGGGTTAATTGGGGGGTTTATTTATCACAATATTCATTGCTGGATTGAATCTTTTGCCCGGTTACTTAACGTTTGGGATGTTTTTTTTTGTCAAAGGGACTCGGTTATTATTCTGGGAGTTTTTTAAATTTGGGGGGTTAATTTTGGGGGAAAAATTTTAAATTTAAATTGGAAAATTTAGCGAAAATTTAAAAAAAAATGAAAATTTGGGGAAACCTATTCACAATAAAATTAAAATTCCTTCCCAAAAAACCTATCTCTCAAAAAAAATTTTACCATTGGGATTGTTCAACCCAAATAAGGTAAAAAAAAAATAATTTTAAAAACACCAAATTTTTTAAAAATTGGTTTTATTATTTACATTAAATTTAACCTTTTGGGGAAAGGGGAAACGAAACGATTCATAGGGACCCTTTTGTTCATCATTTTTGTTGTTTTTTAATTTAAAAAAGCCTTGTGGTTTATAATTAAGCATAAAAAATTAAATTCAAAAAAATCACTATACACAAGGAACAAAAAACTTATCGCTAAAAAATTTACTTCCCCAAACCAAAACAGAACGTGCGCATTTTAAAGAGAGAACAAACTGAAACCCTAACCCCTTACGTCCTCAAAAAATTAACCCAAACCTCTAAAATTTCAATCGGCTCTCAACCCAAGCCATAATAAATTTTAAGGGCCCATGGGTAACCTTTAATTTTTCCAAAATTTTAAAAGGTCTTGTCTTTTCGATGCCCAAACGGCAGTGTTCATGTATATTTGTTAATTCTCGTTGCACAATTTTAAAGGGGCCCCCAAAAATGGCTCAGAAGGGGGTATTCTTTTGATCAGTCCGTTTTTAAAGACTCTAATAACTTTTGGGCCTTTTAAAGACGGCTAAAAACAACAACCAAATCCTCTAAAAAACCCTAACAAAATCCCCTGCATTTTTTTGGGTCGAGTGTCCCCTTTAAAACGAAAAAGTTAATTCAACCTTTCGGGTGCGAGGATTTGCCCCTAACTGCCCTTTTCCCCCAGCTTTTCCTTACCCCCCCACACCACCATTGTTAAAATCGGTGGAATTTTTGGGGAATTAGTTCCATGTAAGTTTATGAGAGTGGAAATCCGGGTGTAATATGGTTTTCAGAAAAACCATATTTGAAGGGAAAAAAAAGGGGGATCATCATGGAAAAAAAAGGGGGGGACAATGTTGGAAAAGGAAAAAATCCCTTTATTTTTTTTCCTTTTGCTCCCCGCCCGGGGAAAGGAAAAAGACTTCGTCCCGGCAGGTTTAAAATCCGGTTTTATTTCAATGAAAAAGCTTTTAAAAATGGGGGTAAAATATTCAAGCTCCCGTTCATTTTTACCTCTAAAAAATCTTTAAAAAAGGAATGATTACCTAAGTTTTAAAAATTTGCTTTTTCCTTTATTTTTATCATTTTGTAATTTTTTTGGGGAAATGATGATAGTGTAAAAAAGGGGGGAAAAATTCCCCTACTTTCTTTCTAATTGGGGAATGGGGGATAACATGTATTGTGTTTAAAACGAAGGGCTTAATTTAACTTTTTTTAAAATTTCCCAAAAAAAAGTGGGTACCTTTACAATTTTAATTTTTTTTTTCTGAAAATTACATAAAAAAACCAAGAAAGAAACGTCCAGGGGGCAAGGGTGTCCAAAACCATACAAGGAAGGCTACCCAGCATCAATATTTAGTTGCCCTTTATTTTTTCCCCCAAAGTTGAAAAACCCCCACCATTTTACGTTCCCCCTTTTTTTTAATTTCCAAAATTTTGATTTTTTTCCTGAATTTAAAAAAAAAAGACAAACCAATTAAACGTCGATACTTAAACAAATATTGTTTTTTTTTTAAAATGAGGGGGAAAAAATTGGTTATGGGGAAAGTAACAACTAAACCAACTTGAACTTTTAGCCTCCAAGTGAATGTTTATGACAGGGCCAAACCAATTTTCCCAATTTGTATAGTCATTTTTATGTCTCTTTTTTTTTACCTCCTTTTAATTTTCCCCAAATTTTTAAAATGATGCATAATTTTCCCATGTAGGTTGCGATTCATACAGTAAAAAAAATACTTCAATTTTTTTTATTTCACAACCCAAAAAAAAAATTTTTAAAAAAAATTAAAAAAAAAAAAAATAAAAAAAATTTATAGTGCCTTAACTTTTATTTTTAAAATTCCCCTTTTTAAAATTCCCCTTTTTTAAAAACCGCATAACGTTTTTTTAAGTTTCCCCCCAAATTTTAAAAATAAAATTTCACAACGATATGAAAATTGATTTATTTTTTTTAAAATATTTTGTAAAAAAATAAAAACTAAGGGTAATTTATATGGAAATAATTAAATACAAAAATGATGGGTTTTTTCAAAAAACCTTTTTTACATCATTTAATGCATTAAAGCAAAAATCATTAAAAACTTTTGCCTTGAAAAGCTCAACAAAGTTATATATTTATTTTTCACTTTGCAAACAATCGTTTCTAACGTTTTTATAAAAAGGAAGAAACGTTGAATTTTTTTTAAAAAAAAATACACAAAAAATAACAAAATAAAAAAAACAAAAAAGAAAAAAAAATAAAACCACAAATTTAAAAAAAAAAATACACAAAATGTTTTATAAATATTCCCCATGAAAAATTGGGTTTTTTGGGGGAAAGTCGCTTTTAAAAAAGTGTATATACCCCTTGTTGGGTTTCAAATTTTCCTTCAGGGCCCCCAAAAAAAAAATTAAGGCATCATTTTAACCTTTGTTTTTGTTTGAGGGCCTTTTTTGCTTTATTGGGTCCAAAATTAGCAAAGTTCCCCTGTATCTCCCTGCACGGGGCTCTTTTCCCTTTCCATCCCCTTTTGTAATACCACTTTGATCCAAGGGCCTTGATTCTTTAAGAGACCCTTGATGGCCAAGGGGTTTTCCTGGATGGGAGTTTAGATTGTAAACGTTATGGTTTGAGTTTTTTCGTATTTTTAAAAACGATAAGTGCTATTAGTAGTCATTTAAAAAAATTTTGGGGGTGAGGAAAACCCCTTGACGCTGCATGGGAACCCCAATTTTAAGTGGAGTAATCTTAATAAAAATATGTAAAAAGTATCATCAGGAAAGAGTTTTTCATTGGGGAAACCGGGTTTTTAAATAGGTAAACAACTTTTTTTTGGGGTTTTCAGGAAACCCCCCCCCCTCTAAAAAAAACATAACTTTCAAATTCTTAAAAAAAGGTTTTTGATTGTGTGTGTTAATGCCTTTTGTTTTTTTTCGGGGTTTGGTTCGCCTTCTTTCGTTGTAAACCTTTTTAAAAGGAAACATTTTGTTTTCCGTGTGAAAAATATGTTTTCCTTACTCTTTTTTGGCCACGTGCCTAAACTTTAGCTGGGGGGCCTACCTTCATTTGGGGGTAACATTAATAAATTTCTTTCTTTTCAAAGCTTGGAAGGACAAAATTATCCAAGTTTAATTTTTGGGGGTATCGACTGAAATTTTCCAAAAATGGATAGTTCCCCCCAACGCCTATAACTTTTTTTTTTTGGGGAAAGCCCCATAATTTTTGCCCAATTTTTTAAAGGCTGTGTTTTATTCCGGGCCTAGATTTTACCCTTTTTAAAGTTGCCTATTTTTTTAAAAAAATTGCCATTTTTTTTGGGGGGTACACTTAAAATGGCCTATTTTTTTTTTATTTACCACGTGTCGATCAAAGGGTTAAGAGCGCCCTTTTATTTATTTTTTTTATATACATTTTTTTTTTAAAATTATTTTTTCTCTATATAATACATAGATGGTGGACTCGGAAACATTGCATAAAATTTAGTAAAAATGTTGCCTTCAAAACAGGCCCCTTTTAGCCTTTTCTTTCGGCCCAAACATTTTCTACTAGCCCACATCCACACAACCAATAGAATGTCTCCAGCAATGTTATACGTGGCTTTCTCATCTTTAAGTCAATAGGGACATGTTTCTTTTTAATTACGTAGCCAGTGTCGATCAAATGGAGCTCCACAAATCCTGCTCTTTATATATATGTATATATATAATAATAAATATAATTAGGGATTTGACGTTTGTCACACATCATTCATTGCTGCCGTTTTGACCATCTCATTGCTGCCGGTTTGATTAACGTTGCTGCTGGTAGTGTTTTTTAGTCAAAGGTACTCTGGTTGACTTCATTGCTGCGGACGTTTAAGAATTTGGGGGATTAATTTTGGGAATAAATTAAATTCAAATTGGTCAAAGTTTACGCGAGAAATTTAGAATTTAAAGCTGCTAAATTTGGAAACCGTATTCACGAACTAAATATTAAATTCCTCTCCCAAAATAACTCAGTCTCTCAAATCAATTGCACATCTCATTCCTTCTTATTTGCACATCTCAATCCCTGATTCAAAACACTATGGCAACCCTTGAATACAAAGAAGATCACAACAAAGTTGGATTTCTTGAATCTTCTGATCGAAGTGAAGGATATGATGAGATTCTTTCCTTCTTAAGAGGTTCCTCTCTTAGGTTTGCTATTTACTCATTGCCCAATGGTGGTATATGACTCACTGGTGCGCCAATTTTGGGGATACTGCTGTTGTTCGAAACGATTGTGGGAAGACCTCAGGAGATAGTTGCAACGATTGATGGGCAAGAACACATTATTACTGAGGAGTCTATTCGAGTTCATCTTCAGCTAAATGATGAGAATGGGCTGTATGACTTATCTGAGCAGCAGATTTTAGATGGGATGGAAGCAATAGGGTATCCAATTGCTGGTAACTTTACATTTCTAAAGAAGAAGGTTTTCACCTCAATGGAGGTTTCTTATTCACACTTTGTTGCAATGCCTTAGTAAAAAGTCTTGGGGTGGGATCAATTTGCTAGTCCCATTGCCTCTGCCCTTATTTGTTTGTCTGATGGGAGGGTATTCAATTGGTCTAAATACATATTTGAGGGAATGATAAGGAATATAGATAATGTTTAAAACCAAATTCCTCATGTACCCTAGATTCTTACAAATCATTGTAGGTGTTCAGACCACTGACCCCTTACCTAGGATCATGGCTAAGTTGACGGCTAAATTGTTTGCAACTATGAAGACTAGATTTGTAGGAGACCATATGCCTCTTTTACCAGCTATGTTGCCTGGTGGGGCTGAACCTGCTGGAGCAGCTAATGCAGCTGGTGGTGCAGCTGATGCAGCTGGTGATGCAGTAGTCAATGCTGCTGATGCTAATCCACCCATTCCTGCTGGTACTGGGGCATCAGATGCTGCTGGTGCAAGTACATCCAATGCTTCTGAAGCCGGTTACCACCATCTCCCAGGGCGCCCTCACCTGAACCTATTGACCCAGTTGAGCCTATAGTCCAGACCACACCTGTAGGGCCTCATGTTGATCAACCAACACCCTCAGTTATGCCTTCTGTTGATGTTCCTTCCTCATCCAGGGTATCATATCCTAGTCCATCTAGGCAGCCTTTTGAATTTGAAACCAATATTGGTGGAGATTCTCATGTGTCTCCACCCAAATCCAATGAAGCTCATCACACCACAGGTACTGGTGCAGCTGAGAATCTTGATGCTCTCACCTCTGTGTAACCTGTAGTTGACAGGTATAAGCAGAAAATTGCAGATTTGGAGTCTGCGTTACATGACAACCGAAAAGGAGCTTGGAGACAAGGTGATTGCTTTGGAAAAGGAAGTGAAGGAAACAAAAGAGAATTTTCATGATACAATCCATAAGTTGGTTGATAGAGTTGCAACTTTGGAAGATCAGTTAAAGAGCAAGAAAAAGAAAAGCTATGCTTTCTGACTCAGAAGAGGGTGAGGCTGCTTTGAATTTGGACCCTCTAAAATTGTTGGCCAAAGCAAGTTCGGAAATTTCCGCCAAGTCTCCAGTCTATTAGTACAAGGAGCAGGTACAAAAGGAGACTAGTGAAGAAGTATTGATGTGGGATGATGTATCTAGGAGTGCAGCTCTTACTGCTGATTCTTCTGTTCATGTTGATGCTGCTACTTCTTTGGTACTCAAGACCTTTCTGTTGGTCATCTTTCCACTGGTGTTTGCTGCTGATAGTTCTATCATTGCTTCTGGTGGTACTATCGTTCCCCCTAACGGTCAATCTATTCCTGCTTGTCATTGATCCAGCTGATGTTCATGCTGGAATTGATAAAGCTGATCCTAAGCCTCATAGTGATCCACCTGGTAGCTCCTCCATGCTACTGGTATGTTACCATTTGCCCCTGCAAGTGACACTCCCATTCCTGCTGTATCTGATCCTACTCCTGCAATGCTGGATGAACTTGGGGGTTTGGTCTCTGATAAAGAAAGGGCTGAGCAAGAAAGGTTGCTTAAAAACCATGAAGATTACATGATGGGGGAAGCCATGGCTAAGCAGCTTCATGCTGCAGATCTTGCTGCAGATTTAGCAACGACTGATAGACCTTTTACAACCACTTTGCCTCCAGAAAGACAAAAAAGAGTTGGCTGCTGCTTCTTTACATTATTCTGAAGCAGATTGGATGCATCTTTCTTCTCAAGTGGCTGCCAATCCTAACCTGGCCAAGGATATTTTGGGCATTGATATCTCAGATGTTGATTTTCCTGCCAAAATGGTTGCATTGACAAAGCAAAGGACAAGGGCTCTTGCAGAACTCAAAGCCAAGGATAAAAGGAATAAACCTCTTACATATGCAGAAATGAGAAATGTTAAGAGACAAGTTGTCAAGAATCAGAGTATTCAATTTTGTTCTTCTGGGTGGACTATGGCTCAGGTGAGGAATATGTCAGATGAAGACCTAGACATGTACTATGACAGGATCATGAAAGGTTTTCCAGCCAAGCCTTCATCTTCATTAGAAGAACTTCTTCCAAGAGATTTAAAGTCACTGATTCTGCTGACCTTTCTGGTGATGTCTCTGTCCTTGATACTTCCTCACTCTCACGAAAAAAGTTTTCTATTCCTGCTGATCACCAAGCTTCCGCTGCTCCTGAAACTGCCTAAAACTGCTCAGTTTCAGTCATCCTCTTTACTCCCAGCACCAGAAAGAAGAGTCATGCTAAGAAGCATTCTGCTGAATCTATTGCAGAAATGGGTGATGAGGAGTTTATTCAGTTGGCTTCAGAGAGTGAATCCGAAGATTATTCCTCTCTTTTGTGTGGTCATATTGCTCATTGGAAAGTTGTGACTATACCTGGAGGGGAAGTCAATATGTTGTTCACACTGGATGGCAAAACCAAACGGTTCATCTTTCTTCGGGAGATTCTGCATTTGGTGACCAAAAAAGATTTGATTAACTTGTATGAAATGGTGGAATAGTATTATGAATCTAATAAGCCTTCTGGGTTTGGTCTTCACCTTTGGGGTGATTTGAAAGTTTTAATGGATTCTCAAGTGGGAGGAGGTTCTTGTAATGTTTGGTCTGATCAACAGTCTTGGAGAGTTCATAGTTGGAGGTTGTATTCTCCTTCTAATGTTCATGTCCTTGAAACCATCTCTAATAAGGTGTTATTTATGTTTGCGGATGTTCAGTATCCTTTGTCTGTAGAGCTGATGGAAAGAATGCTTAAAAGTAAGTTGAAGGTCAGCAAAATGGCTGTTGGGAATGATATGACCACAGCTGAACAATTGGTTAGATTTATCAAAAATCAAATTGCCACTACCAAAGGTTGATCTGTTTGATTTTGGTATAAGCCTAAGGGGAGGCTTATTTTCTTGTTGTTGTTGTATAATTTTCTTTTCTTTCTTTCAGTACTCAAAAATAATTAAATAAATAAATAGAAAATTAAAAAAATTATAAAAATCTTCGTATTTAGTTTATTTTGCAAACTTGTTTGTTTTGAGGGCACCACTTGCAGGTACAGTGTTGGTTCTTGAACCACACAACAAATGGTATTCAACTTACCATGTCTAGCAGACAAGGAAAAGTTGGCTCACCATGAGGGTACGGCTCTGGTGTGATCCTCAAATCCGTTTATAGCTGTGATAGTTTGCTCAAAACTATTAGGGTACTTCAACTCACCCATGTTTAAGAACTGAGAGTTGAAATGGTGTTCAATTCACCATGGATTTTACCCTTTTGGGTTTCCTAAGAATTGGCTAGCCCACATGCATATGGCTTGTGGTAAAGGCAGTTTGAAAACCATATTTGGTACTCAATTCACCAAGGTTCTGCTGTAACCAAGAATTGGCTAGTCCTGAGCAAACGGCTACAGGTAAAGACAAGTCAAATCCGTTTATAGTTGATGATTTACTAAAAATCATATGGTTATCAATGTACCATGGTCTTACACACAAAAACATTGGCTACTCCAGTAGTGATGGCTATTGGTAAAAAGACATCAAATCCATTAATTTTCAATGATTCACCTCTCACAGGAGTTAACACACCTGGAAGTGATGAGAATAGTATGAAACTTAAGTGATTTGATGTACACATTGTCATAGTAGCAGTCAAGATCAAGAGAATTACATGGTAACCAGCTTAATTGGAGATGATTATATTATGTTGCTGCTTTTATATAGAGGTTGCTGCTGGAAATGTTTGCTTTAAAGATGTTGCTTCTGGTTACTTAATCTTGCTGCTGCGCAAGTGCAATCCTGCTGGTAGCTTTGGTGTGTTCCTGCTGGCAGTGTTTATTGCTGTGGTCGTTGCTTATTTTTAGTATGTTAGTTACAGTTATTCTAGGAAGAGATTTGTGTTTATGTCTACACACGTTTCCGTAAAAGTCGTATTAGGGTTTCTTGCCTATAAAATAAACATACGGCTTAGAGTTTCATATATGTTTTGGTAATGGAATACAAAAGTTAATAAAAGATCCATACAGGATCATAGTTCATTAGTCATTGTCTTCTTCACAATCTTATATTTAGTTTCCGCATAAATATAAGTTTGTCATACAGAGATTTTTATTGCCTCAAAGATCAATCAAGGCGTCGATCCTACAAGTTGGAAAGAAAAAGCCAATGCAAACTCGGGAGGAGGAAAGAGAAATGTATACTCCGGAAGAGAGACAGGATGCCATACATGATTAGGTTCTGCAACTTAGAAAGAAGCATAAGGGATAGTACAAAAATAACAGGCTCCTACCTATGTGTGTTCATTGCTCTCCTTAAGATTATTCATTATATTCGGCGTAGTGATTAATTTTGTTTCAATTCAAGAAAGAAAAAAAAAAAGATCATTGCTCAACAGGGATTCAACAATTTATTTTACGTAAATACAAATAGAAAAAAATAGAGACCTCTGAAAAAAGGTAGGAACGGTCGCTTCTTTTGAATGGTGACTTCATAGACCATGCAATAGCTCTTGGAATCACATTAGGGTCTTTACTCCACCAACGTTCAGATCTTTCAAAAGACTCGAGTATCCAAATCTAAACAAATTGTAAAACACAAACATATCAATCAGTCCATCAAAATGTTCGGCTGAAAAATATATTATTAATAAAAATAAATACAAACCTGGAAAGCAAATACAAATCCAGACAAAGTATAGGTCGGAACAGATTTTGGGTTTTTCTTCAATACTAAAAGGTGGTTATCCGTGTGCTTATCCATTACATTATGAAGTTGGACATATAAATGGGTCCAATATGTTCACTCCACGGAAATGCATTCCAAGCTTCTAGGTTTTCAACCAACCTCATCAATGTGTCATCAACTTGGGATGTCAATAAACGACCCATAAAGATCACCTCTAAGACTAACAAAAGAGATATCTGTATTGCGTCTTGATCACATAGCTTGCGAAACTGCTCTTCATCCTCGATGACACCAATAAGGTCTAAGTTGGTTACAATCAAACCTCGCTTGTCAGGAAACACCCTATCACGAAATTTGAGAGCACCAGAAGTGTATAACTCAAAGCTCACACTTCCAAACCGCAACCCCGTCATTAGACAAAACTCAGGACGACCAAAATGCAGAGTATGTCCATCTAGGTAATAGATAAAGGGCATATCATAATGAGACTCGTCCACTCTTCTTTGTTTCCATACCATATAGTCAATGAGGTGTGTTTCATGTTCAAAGTATAACAGATCCAACCATTTTCCAAAGCAGGTACTCCTAAACAAGTTCCGTCGTTTTGCGTCTAATTTCCGATTTATCAACCAAAAGTAGTTGAGTTTGCTACTAATGATTAGTTTAGCTTCATAGTCCTAAAAGGAAAAAATATGTTAACTCAGAACGTACAATTCATAACAAAATAAGTTTGAACACATGTATACAGCCAGCGTAAACACTATCATACACAGTTCAGATGATTACAACTTAACTACAACCACTTAGTGTTGGACCATAAGAATAGGGTGTTTTGCTTATGACCTTATTTGAATCAGGCATGGCGTATCAGATATAACCCAAAATCGTGGCTTATCAAATACATCCCAAAACAAAAATCAAATCATAATCCACATAAATGCATAAACAAACAAACAACACTATATTATACCAGATAAACAAAAATCAATAACGATATAAAACAAATGTAATAAAGATTCGTAATACGCTGTACATACCATATTATACCACATTTTTTTGAATCAAACAAACAATCGACGGTATTAAATGATTTTATTGGAACACTGTTCAATGAACAGTTAGTCTGTTTTCAGATGACAATCAGGGAAAACAATGGTAGTAGATTAGAGATTGAAATAATAGTGTAACAAGATAAACAAGCGCGAACATAAACCGAGTTTATTTTTTTTTTACCGTGACTGTGAAACGAGATGGAGGGAAGAAGTGTATAGAGGAGATGCTGTTTGTTTTTAAATTTTTATTTTCGAATACGGTATGAACAGTAATGAAAGCAGTGGACAGTGTAAAATTTTTGAAATGACCAAAAAACCATCTGTAAAGTATACGGTTGCCCAACAAATAAAAGTTGCCCAAAATACACTACTGTACAATACGTGATTATACGAGTTGCCCTGGGCTAAGGGGGGAATTTTTTGAGATCGGGATAGATACTCTTAGCAGTTGGGCAATCGGGTTATTTTAGTAATTATCCCTACTTTAATTCATTGTAAATAATAATTGCTTAACATCCCTTTATCCAAATACTAAATAGATCACAGCATGATAATTCCCATTAATGAATTATGCCTCAAGTCATGTCAAACATACTTGTTGACAAGGCATAAATCTACTAATTTTGATCTATCGGAATTTTGAGAATACTTATTTCAAGAATTTAGTGAAATTCTTGTATGTGTGCATTCATCTCCCTAGATATTGCCACATAATTTTTCATAAATGTGTGACATCCTCAACCACGAATTTATGACAGTTAAACTATCAAACCTTTTATAGTTTAAAGTATTCTAATTCTTTAATGTATAATGCAACTATGCTTATAGTTAAGCATAACTAGTACACATGGCTATTAACAAGGATGAAATCCTACCATGACTAGTATTGAGTGTCATCTCAATCTTATTAGCATCATTGTATGCAAACAACAATGTGCTCTTTAAAATTCCGTAAACTTTGATATCCATCGTGTAATGTTTGATACCTTCAAATCTTTCAAGATTTGTCAACTATATCAATTACGCAACAATTTGCCATATGGTTCATACTTAGAATTTAGGAGCAACTCCAGGCTGAGGATGTTAATTCTAAATCCAACCATATCCATTACACTTAGTTATTTAATAACTTTCAATTAGATATTAATGTTGTCAAATCATCTTTCATCAAGCATGATGCAACAAACAACATGATGTACATGATAAATCCTTGTGTCAAACTTAGATTTTATTCATGTCATATCTTTTCAAAGGTATGTTTCTATCTGGACTTTCTAATAGTATATCATGTTTATTAGAATCAATTATTTTTCCGCTTATATTTATAACAATAAACATATATTCCAAGGTTCTATGTTTATTTCCTAAATCTTCACGTGAAATTTCATTCCAAACTAAGACTTAACATTTAATGTTAATGGAATGTTACTTCCTATATGTTATACAACATATATGAAATAAGAAAATAAATACTCCCACTAGCTTTCAGGAATATTAAAAAATCATCTTATTTTAATTATAAATCAAAACTGAATTTAATAATTAAACATAAGTATATCTCCTAGATGCATGCATTAATCCATTCATAAATGATTTCACTTTGTATACTTCCAAAGATTATTTGAATTCAAATACTCCTTTCAATTACTAATCGTCCTCGCACAAGTAATTACTCAAGAAAGAGTTTTGATATTTCATTGTTAATTTCATATAAATGAAACTAAGAATGACAATCATAATCTTTATACATTTAATGTGCCTAGAAGAATTTCAATCACAGTTAATTGCTTAAGTGTGATTGATAATCTTTTCACACATTAAATATGTATACAAAAATTTGTCCATTATGATTTCTACTCAAAAATTTAAATCTCTAGGATTTTTATTTCCTTTGTAGAAACTCATCTTCATTCTATAGTGTAACTATAGAGTTCAAGATTAATTAAGTTTCCAAAACTAATTATCTATATGGACTGCATCTAAACATTCATAGTATGAGTAATTTGCCAAATTCAATATTTGCAATTCATCTCAAAGATCAACAGGTTTACCATAATCCTGTAACTCATAATCCTCAACATATTATACAAATATTTGAGATATCCTTGCGGATCTATAAATGAGAATTCCATCATCTTGAGATTTAACATTAACATGTTTAATCCTCATCATGACTTTGCTAGTGTATTTTTAGAAGATTATGTATCTTGTAATTTTATCTTTTCAGGACAAAATCTCCCACTTGCCTTTAGCAATTTATATCTATAAATACTTAGCAAGTAGAGCAACACAATATTGTTCTCTTTTGGTACATTACAAATACATATTGACTGTTCCTTACATCAAGTTTGTTAATGACCTACTTAAAAGCAGTTTAACAAATTCAGAACTTCAATTTTAAGACTTAATGTGATTTATCACATTCCATAATGAATGGTGTCTTATTAATCTTCTAGGTTAGAGTCTGATTGAGTATATACTTTCCATACTCAATTTTCTAACCTTGATAGCTTTAGGAAGAATAGAAGATATAGTTATCTTAATCAACCAATATAACAAGAGTTTGATTTTCCTAACTGAACTTACCATACACATTATGTATTTCATTAGGATTAATATTGTAAGTCATTCTTACAATATGTAAGATAAATATATTTCGTTTTGGCTTACCTATTTACCAACTAAGTCAAGTTAATGGTATAATAGACTTTCCAAGCCAATTGCATGCTATATAACATAAGTACTTTTTAACCAAGTCACTTCATGTCCATGTCTTAACAAGAAGACATAAACTGTTATAATCCCAATATACGTTATAAATCATTGATCAACTCAATGACTTCTTGTATATGTCTTAATTAAAAAAACATAACAAGTTAACGTCTTACTTTATTTATAAGTCTTATAGCAATAAAAGACTTCATATTTATATCTTTACAATAAAATATAAACATGTATAACTAAAGTGATCATGAACCTCACAATTTGGTTTCAATAGTAATTTCAATTTAATGTATTACTTCATATATTTATGACATTCCAGGAATACATAAATATTCAAATTTGAAGTAGTATTAGATTACTTCATTTATTTATGTCATTTCAATAATACACAAATATTTGGTTTGAAGTAATCTTATTATCATATTGACACTTGTTCTAATAATTATCTAATTTAGAAACATGCAAATTAACATAGTTTCATTACATCAGTTAATCTACTAGTAATGAAAGTTTGTAATTTACCTTGTCATTAATATCTATGTCAAGGTCTCACTTACACTAGATATTAATTCCAAGTGTTCTATTAATTAGATGTGAATAAATCACATTAGAACATTAATCTCTTACCTTGCAGTCAAGAGAATCCTTAAATCATATTCCTTTGTGTTGTTGCTTGCACACAATAAATATTTCTCCCACTTGTGCATGGAACAATATCATGTATCAGATAAACAACACGTCAATCTTTTGTTTATGTGATTAATATGATTGTGTCATAGATATTAGTAGATATAGGACCACCTTGTCTAGTAAGGAAACATACATGACTATTCTTAAAACCACAAGTGTCTATATTTGGAAAGTAATTATCTCAAGAAATTCTAGAGATAATTCGGGTTACTACCAAGATATCAAAGCTTGTAGCTCCTACTGAATTACAGATCATTACATTAACTCATTATTCAGTAATTACAACACAATACTCCCACTGGATTTGACAACATTATAAGTGTTTCATAACCAATAAAAGCAAATAGTGTGCTATTTACTTTCCTACAACTTTGAGTAATCCCATACGTAATAATTACTTAGGTACTCAAAGAATGTATTCTACTTTGTAAATGATGGAATATCCATCAATGCAATTAATTTGGATAATTGGGCATACAGTTTCTTCCTCAATAGGTCTACCATCCCCACAATGGTATGTAGCACCTTTAAGTGGCCAAAGCACAACAACTAGATAAAGTATGCTAGTTTGCCTTTTACCAATTTTGCGGTAACTAGTCTAGCTTCTAATTTTAATAACTCATAAAACGTGCAATTTTCTTAACTATTAAAAATTTGCTATGAGTTATTTCTTAGAATTTAGACAATTCTAATTTTCCTATTCATGAATAGGAATAGGATTAAGTCTCACTCTTCTCAAAGAAAGTAGACTAGGTTTATTCTTTTAGTAAAGTTGACTCTAGCCAAAACCCCTACGGTTGTAGATCAATGTACCACTAAAAGAATGCCCCACGTTTACGGTTTTAACGTTGCATTTATACATTAAAAGAATTTACAAAATTCAATTTTAGTATTTTCGATAATAAAATTTTCAAGAAAATTAAATACCCATGGTAAATTAACATTTAACCATTTATTTTTCACTGAAAAATAGGATCCAAATTGACATACTTTCATCACATCAGCTTTGGCTGCTAGTAATGAAAGTACTCAATAAGGTACGAGTCGAACTCAATTGCCAATCTCAAATTGCAAATCCTAGAATTTTGGGATTTACATATTTTTCCAACCTCAGTTGCAAATGTAAGCATGTTTTATCCCCATCTTTATGACTTGAGTAACTAGTCCATCTTACTATCAACTCAATTAAGTTAACCAACTTAAGAAACTTGCAAATTAACATAGTTTCATTACATCAGCTTTGGCTGCTAGTAATGAAAGTATGTAATTTACCCTTTGATTACCATCCATGCTCGTCCATCTTCCGACAAATGGAATTAGTAATCTCAGGTGTTTCCGTTTCATTGGATGGCATATAACTTAAATTAAGGGTATTTATTTTGATGTGTGTAATCAAAATATGTACAAAGATGTCATGCATTCATCTTGTATCATATGTTTCAAAAAACTTTTACTCATTCGTTACTTTACTAAGCTTAAATCAACAAAGTTTTAATTGTTGGTGTTGAGAAACTTACAACTTTGCCTTAAGATGCTTCGTACATATAATGGTTGTACTTGGTAAGTCTAATTTGACGCACAAGCGGGCGGAGAGACAGAATGGAGTCTCTTTAAGGCCACAATTTAATGCGAAACCAACCTTAAACCAACCTTATAATTTGTCAAAATTAGTTCTGCCTTTCGACCATTTTTTGGTACAGTTAAGATTTAAAATCTTAAAACCATGTTTCACCATTATTAAGTCCGGTTTAATTTTTATTTTAAAATTACCCTTTGCTTACTATCATGTCACAACATATATAAACAAATAGCAATTAATAATAATAAAAAAAATAAACGACATAAGTAATGGACATGCTAAATAAATCAATTAACATGTATATATTGATCCTAGAACTCCCATTGGTTTTCGAGCTACGTACCAATGGACCACATACACCAATTACTTGGTTGCGTAAGTCCTACGATAAATATATACAATAACACACATAATTGATTATGACGATTCAAATGGGGCCTTCCCTAATTACATAATTAATTAACTTTTTAGTAACTATAACTTGTCAATACAATTTATTACTAAAAATCCTAATTAATTTGTATAAATCGCCAACTATAGCATGTAATCAAGAAAAGCACGTAACAATTACTACAATTCAAATATAATCCATGACAAAACATGCAAGTTTTCGTCATGGATTCCCACGTAGCACTTATTAGATACAATAATCAAGTCATAAGGATCGCATATCAATTAATGACATATAACAAATATTCATTAATTAAACACATAAAAAATATTGCATACATCCTAGGGTTTCTATAACTTTTCAAAACCTAAAAAAAAAAAAAAAAAAAAAAAAAAAAAAAAAAAAAAAAAAAAAATCGATGAACAGTACTTCGACCAAAAGAAAAGATAAAAAATTAAAGGTTTTTTTTTTTTTTTTTTTTTTTTAAAAAAAAACTTAGAAACCTCAAAGTATGCAATAATCAATTAACAATACAATTTTATGTGTTTCGGTAATTAATTACACAGTATTAACGGCTCTTGATGCCACTGTTGGAATATTAATATCATAACAATTATATAAAAATATAAACACAAACATCAAAGCATGCAGCGGAAGAATAGATCTAATACTTATAATTATTTAACCAAAATAAAAGAATATGCGTACCTTTAATTTCTAGCAAAACAAGAAATCGATTGTCCAAGAACAAGTTAAACCCTAAATTAGGGTTTAGTGTGATTTGACTTCACCTAAGTCGAATGGGAAAAGACACAAGCAAAAGTATGCTTCTACTCCGTTCTTGTACACACGTATTACAAGCGTTTCAATGAGAAAAGCTAGGTTCTTGATTCACAATAGATTAACCAAACACTTTGTAATGCTCAAGGTTACTCAGAAATCCCTTTCTAGGGGTTTCACTTGTCGACCTATGAACAAGAGAGGATAAAAGAAGAAGTTTGCCTTCTATTGAAATCAAGTGTACCAAGGGATGAATACACATGGATGTATTTATAGCCTTAGGGTTGAGATCAAGTTTACAATGGTTTTCGATGTGAGATTCCATTGTTTGGCCATAAACAAGCCCAAGAAAGGATTTCTAGAACCTTCTCTCGTCTTGTTTCATTTTCTTCGTATGCCGTTGACATATACCGACCGTTATTCAATTCCATTAATTACTAACTTCCGTTAAGTGTTTCTTTGTGAAATTAATAATCAAACATAACTTATTATATTAATTATTAAAACATTGAAACTCATACCTAATGTGTGCAATCCCGAAGTCTCGTGTTCAAAACTGGTCATACGTATATTAATTTATATCCATTAACTTAACAATTGTATGCTAATCACCATCCGTAATGACTATACTTAGTTCATTGCCTTCATTAAACCGAAACAACCTTCTAAACAATCTAATTCCTTATCTTTTGTTAAACTCATTATGTTGAATGTCCACCAATTATGGGGGAGGGAAATTCATTCACATAATTATCTTTTAAAAGTGCATATACATGTGTCTCTTACTCTTCTAAGCACATAGGTAAACATCTCTTAGCTAAAACCAACTAAACCGTACTTGCTTTAAGCCTCTCTAATCCAACACTTACTCTTCTTAACACAACTCCTTCATATCCACAAACAACAACTCTACCTTCTGGATCTTAATTTAAATGAAGCCTAGGATTATCCTAAACTAGCACGCCACAACTCTATTGTCTAAAGAACACTATCACATATCCTCTTCACTCTTGACATATACCTTGCACGCCATTGTTAGTGCAAACGATGTACTAATCTAGACTGTCTCTTTCGACACTTACTATTATGAATTTTTTTTTTGATTTTTGATATGTGTAAGTTATTTTCGCGAGCCCACTGTGTTGTTTTAGTTCTCAGACGCCGGATCCCTTTGGGATAACAGGCCAAATCCATTTTTAAATGGATCCAGAGGAACCGATTGAACAGACATAGATTTTATACCTTTCTAACTCTCTCTCACTTTCCATACCTTATTAGATCAGTTTCTAATACTCTTTTAGTCACAAATAAGATCTCCTTAGCCTCAGTAGATCCCATACCTTCCTAAAACATGACTTAGGATCCCTCTAGGATGTTTTTGATTTATCATTTCTCCAAAACTCAACACCTTTCCATTCTGGTGCTTACACCATCTTTCTCTAATCCTAATCCAACTATCTCCATATTTTTAGTAATTTTTATAAATTTATATTAGCCATCTTCTCCCTAAAATGGTCTAAACATCAATCTTTTAATTCTTATAAATTTTAAGAAATTTTCTAATTTTCTCCACCACCACTCTCTGACTTCTATCAACATTAGACACCTTCTTAACCAACAAATTAGCTCTTGATCACTCATTAGGCTTCTTTTCATCCCATTTCCCTATAAAACCCATCACTAGTCACATCTAATCATTAACTTAAGTTCTCAGGACCTTTATCACTTAAAGCAACCTGCTTTCAATCATAACACCAGCCTATATTAGCTAGTACACGTAAAATGCTCAACCAAATCCCTTCTCTCATGTCTCTAGTAGCTGGATCCCTGGGCTAAAGCTAGCCGGATCCCTTCTGAGAAGGATCCGGTGGATCCGAGCAAACAGAGAAGTTTAAAACAGATTTTCTCATTCATCATCTTCCTTTCTTCACTCAAACACTAGCTCAACACATATGATTATCAAGTTCCTTTAAGGACTTTTTCTATAGCCTTTCTCTTTAAATCTTGTTGCAACATTCATGGAAGAAGAAACTTTTTATGTGTTTCGTATATGTGACTATTTATGTGTTCTCTTTTATTTCCATGATATAATGTAAACAATATCTCTGTGTGTACTAATTGATATAATTGGTTTCCTTTTGTACTAGCTCGTTTGGATTTGTGTAAGTTGACAATGGTAGATTTCATTATCAAGTAAAGTTGTGCTCATTCGCACATTTATTATATTCCTCATCTTGCATCATCATCACCGTCTTCCTCCACTTCTTTCACTACTCACAAAGTCATCATTTCTACCACCATCATATCTACCACCACTTCTTTCACTACTCACAAAGTCATCATGTCTACCACCACAAATCTATTCTATCAAATTCTATCAAACCATCACTTTCATCTCTTAAACCAACCTCTTCTAAACCTACGCCCTAAAACACTCCAATATCTACACAAGCTACACGAGTTTCACCTCTTGAACCTCGAATTCTCTCCTCTACTACACCTCATTCTTACTAGTGTCAACCACATCCTACTAGAGTCTCACTACCACTACAATCCATGGTCGTTGAACCATCTTCCACAAACATCTATGTTGTCAAAAGCCAAGTGAATTTCGTAATGAAATGCGTCTCATTCCCAAATACATTCTTTCTACCTTGAACAAACTTACAATCTCTAAACCAACCACGATGATGCAAGTAGTGGGAATATTATCTATTTTACACTAATCTTTTCTTTGTAGGTTCACTCATATACATAGTTTTGTATATGGCATACTTGTCTCCGGACGAGGTTTACTTTTTGTAGGTTCTTCTTGACGCCCTCGAGCAAGGGCGAGCTTCCGTCGACCATCTACAGAGTGCATCATGTGACTCACTCGTCCAAGGACGAATATAGCTGTGCACTAATTCTTGTTTTGTAGATTTTCAAAAACACACTTGGAGCACTTGACACCCTCACTAAGGGGGAGCACTCGTCAAGGGGGAGCAAAGACCTTTCTTTCTCTTGTGTTTCTCAAGGTTCTTCCTACAAGACGAGATCACGCTTCTTTCATACAAGTCTTCCAAGCTTCAATAAAATTGTTGCTAGGCTTCGGGGAACAATAAGGGGTTTTCAATTTAACTTCACTAGGAATGATGCAAGCTCGCCATTCTTGGGAGAAATGAAGTTTAACTCCAAGGACACACCCTTTTTGTTTCGAAAAAAGGGAGAGAAGAGTGTAAACGGAGAAGGTAATGTAAAGAAAGTACGAACAAAAGTAACTTCAAAATTTTACCTATCTATTACATTTACATATATTTTGTCATCATCAAAAAGATGGAGATTGTTAGTGCAAATATTACGATATTTAATATATATAGTCTCGTTTGTTTTGATTGATGACAAACCATGTAACTTATAATACATAACATAAAATGTACAAGTTACTCGTAATTATATATTGTCTTAACATACATTCAACATCTCCCGACACCTCAAGTCCTTGTATGCTACAACACAGGTTCGTACATGTTTGTTATGTTGCGTTATGATCAAAACCCAAATTAACCATCAAAAATGTTTAGTTAAATAGTTTATATAAAGCCAAAACCATCTTTATAAAACACTTATAAGTAACTTTTGTTACTTACACTTTTATAAAAATACATAGTTAAATAAAACATGTAAATGGCTTGGACTATCCATAACCCAAAACCTATGACTCATAATCCATAACCCATAACCCATGACCCATGTGAATTAAATGCATTATGCATTAAATTTGAATTCTTGGACTATCCATAACCCAAA
The DNA here is from genome assembly GCA_021014915.2 of Artemisia tridentata subsp. tridentata. Lineage (NCBI taxonomy): Eukaryota > Viridiplantae > Streptophyta > Magnoliopsida > Asterales > Asteraceae > Artemisia > Artemisia tridentata. Next base: position 170,959,174 of record CP139507.1, on the reverse strand, counting down.
ACCCATGACCCATAACCCATGACCCATGACCCATGACCGATGCATGACATAAGAATGGGTAAACCCCATGACCCGTGACCCAAAGTCCATAACCCATGACCCAAAGTTCATAACCCATGACCCAAGATGTCTTTGACATCATGCATGACATCACATGACCCATGGACCTTAACCCATAACCCAAAACCCAAAATTGTAACCCAAGTTTCGGACTGGTCATACAAGATAGCCGGATCCCTGTGTTATAACTGGCCGGATCCCTTTTGTAAGGGATCCGCCGGATCCGGGTGAACAGTGACCTCTTTGCCTATAAATACAAGGCCATTTCTTCATTGTTTAATACACCTTTCAGATACTTTCTCTCCACCATTTCTAACACATTTAGATCAGTAGAAAAACATGTAGAACACCTTCTTCTCATATGATCATAATGCTTCTAACTTTCATTATTGTTGTAAGCATACTCCCAAAGTGATCCTTCAAAGCAAGGTTGAAGATCTTGCATCCTTATCTACTGAAGTGATCCTCATCCACCACCATCATACATACATGAAGATCTATCACAACAAGCTTAGGGAACTTGTGATCTTCATTGAAGACTTTCTACTAATCGAAGTTTATTTAGATTAGGCATTCATATCCAATAGACACATTGTCTTGGATCTTCTCTTGTATCATCTTCTTGTATCTCCAATTAGATTAGTTGGTTTATGTGTTTGTACCATAAAACACAAGTTTTATTATATTGGGCCACAAAACATAGCGGGTGTCGTAGATGTGTTGTGTAGATTGGTGTAGTAGGGTGTTGGTCTCTCATGATGTGTTTTGTTGATCAGGTAGTGGTTCCTCCTTTGTAAAGGAACCAAATATCTAGCCTTGTACCGGATAAAGGGTAGACGACAATGTGTTGGTTTGGTCCGCCGTGCTAAGGACTCGGTATCTAGCCTAGTACCGGATAAAGTGTTTGCGATGTTGTATTGGTTTGGTCCGCCGTGTTAAGGGCCCGGTAGCTTGCTTTGTAGCGGATAAAGTGTAAGCTACGTTATGTAAGGTTTCTCCGCCGAGAATGGAGTTTGTTGATCTATTGAAGTAACTCTCGAGTTGGGTACTCGGGGAGTGGAGTAGGGCAAGGAAGGTGACCTTATGACCGATTTTTCTTGTCTTTTCTTATGACCGAACCACTATTAAATTCCTCGTGTCGGTTATGCGTATCGTTTTTACTTATCGCTTTACATTTATTCTTTCTTTATATTTGTTGATTGTTTTTGAGTGAATTTTACAATTATGTCAAACTTGATCGGAAATTGTCATAAGATTTTTTAGATAGAAATTTAACCGGATAATAATGGGAAACTGATTATACCCTATTCTTGATACAAAGTTTTACTCGAAACGGAAACGTATTCACCCTCTCGCGTTTCATATCGTTTCCAAAGATGGACGATGATGGCGGGGTGTAGGCTCAAGGGGAGGTGGTGGATGTGGCAGAGCCGGTGGAGGATGGCCGATGGTGTGAGGCGTTGTGAAAGAGAGAAAACAAGGGTGCTAGGGTTTGTGATAATGAAAACCCTAGTATCTTTTTCTTTTTATACTCCAACTTCAAAACTCAAGTGACAAGTTACCAAGAATATAAGTGGGTGGCGTAAATAAAACCTCAGGGATCATTCTTGTAATTTTTAGTTATCTTTTATAAGATTGAAGTTCGGGACTCTTTTTAGCTCGATAACGATCAATTCAAGACACGAAAAATACATCATCGTGTTCAAAATAATTTTTCCATGAGAAACGAGTATTTATACGACTAGTGTCAGATAAATGTTATAAAAATCACAATGAAACATTTATTAGGCTTACGGTTGAGCCGGTGCGCATTGTGTGCGATTTTTACGTTATGCGAGATAACTTCTTGTTAAATAGACAGAGGTGAACGAAAACATTCAGAGTAATAATTCGAAACAAAGTGAATTATTTAACTTGTAAAATTACCGATTAACTACTGGTTACAGTAATTGCTTTTACGTTACGGTAAAAGTCAAATAGTTAAAAAGTCAATGTCAATGTCAACTTTAAAAAGTCAAAGGGCAAAATAGTCATTTTGCCTTATGAAAATTTACGGGTTGTTACAGTTGTGTTGTAATTAAGCTAAGACCAACCTTGGAATAAGCTACTTAAGGAACATTGTGAATCTTAACCCATACAGGAGCAGAAGTTATTTCCTCTTTCGTTAATTTGGAATTAGGAGTCCAAATATTCAAAAAAAAATAGGCACAAGACGAATCAGCCACGGACCTTCCTCCAACACCTTTTCCATGTCTTCATTAGTAGCAAATTGAAAAAGGAAAAAAACCATTATTTAGCATAACCCTTTGATGACCAAACTTAGTCCATGTGTTTTTCACATATTTTTCGACTATTGGAAAAGCAAAACGTTTTCCAATAAAATACCCGTAAAGTGTTTTAGCAAAACGGTTACTAACCTCATCCACCACTTCCATAGGAATTGTTACGTTCACACCAGCCACAAATTCTGTATTCCTCATCTCCGATATTTTCACAATCTTTTTAGGTGTATTTGCCTTAAAAATGGACGCAAAAGATGTAGGAGTTGGACCAGAATTAGTTACCTTCGTAGGAGCACTAGAAGTAGCATTAACCTGTGTAGGAATCTCGTTAGTAGGTGACTCAGAAGTATTAGTAGCGGTGTAGAGTTCACATTGATCGAACCAATTTCACCTTTGTCAATCGATCCCATGTTAGACGATCCAAAAACAGAACTCTCATTCACCTTCGTACCCGCCATGGAACCAGCCTTTCCTTTGTCAATCAATCCCAAAACAACACTAGAATCTTGACCACCATGCATTAACAACGAAAGAAGCAAAAATAAACGAAAAACGAAACCTTGAAACCTAAACAGCCAAATAAACGAACACAGACAAACAACAGCAGCAACGAAGTACGATTAATCAAAAAAGGAGAAACACTAAACCCTAAAAGGGTTATAATAAATCGCCATGTTAGTTAACCGACTCTCATTATTGATCAGATAGGCCAATTAATGCGCAAGAAACCAACTACCAAAAAAAAAAAAAAAAATCTAAAGAAAAAGAACGAAACCCTAACTCTTACAAAATCAGCGATCCCATAAAGAACTTGTTAAATAGGACAATCAATAGATAATCCAACAAAAACAAGAACGCTATAAGATGTTTGAATCAAGAAGAGCAGGAATAATTGATCGTATGTGGGAGATTTTAGGGAGTCACCAAAGTCGCCATATTAGAGAGGTTTTAGGGTTTTTAGCCTATGGTTAGGTAATCACACTTTTTCATGTCACTATAAATAGACTTTTACTTATTGAACTTCTATCTACGCTTTTTTTAAGCGTAAGAGAAGCACATAATTTTTTTAGTGACACTCATTTTATACTTATGACAATACTTTTTTTTTTTTTTTTTTTGAACTTTTAGTGACTTTTTTTACTTACGGTGACACTTTTTTTTAGTGTAACTAGATGACAATTTTTTTGTAGTATTACTTCAATTCCAACTGTAGAAGTTAATGGATTTCAATAATGAACATTCTAGCAAATACATAACACGACATTTCACGATATTATTTCAACTGAAGAACGCCATTTGTAGGAATTACATCATTTTGACAAGAGGAATTAAGGTTTAAATTCTTTAACATCTAATTTGATAAGGATAATATCATTATCCGTTTTCACTTATGTGCTGTCATGTTCAATTCAGTCGTACTTACTTCTGTACCAGTAGATACCTTTGTTCTTCTCATCACTCTCATCTGGCTCAATGAACAGACAGTTCTTGGATTCTCTCCACAACGCCACGAAATATGGAGTGCTGTCACTTTGATAAAACTCACCCAACACCGGCCTGATTGCTTTAGTAGCTTCCATAGCATGATAATGAGGGATGTATGAAAACAAATGGTGTAGCACATGTGTGTCAGTAATATTATGGAACACCTTGTTTAAAATTCCATAATCCCTATCAACGGTCGAGAATGCACCTTTCATCCAGTTCCATTCAGAGTCGTCATAGTGGGGCAAAGAAGCGTGAGTATGATGAAGGTACGTGATAGTCACAAGAAATGCATTCATGACCATCAATGCACCTCCGTAAACACAGAAAACCCATGCAAACCCCTGAATCATTGCGAGTTTGTACAAGAAGTAAGAAAAACTTAGAAGTCCAATATCAGACATGAGAATGAACACACGTTCGTTATCTGAGAAAATCGGGCTCCTAGGATCATAGTGGCTAGCGAATTTATCATAAGGTCTTCCGGCAGCATTGATAGTCAAGTAAATGTACCATCCAAGAGTGAGTTTTACAAGAAGTGTTAGAGTTCGGCCAATAGGGTTGTCTAGATAAAACGCGGAGGCACCAAGTTTTGATTTTGTCTTTGGCACATAGACCTCATCATGCTCTAGAGAACCAGTGTTAGCATGGTGTCTACGGTGGCTTATTTTCCATGAAAAGTAAGGGGTCATAAGGCATGAGTGTAAAATAAACCCTATAGTATCCTCTAACCATACTTGATCACTGAAAGCATGGTGACCACATTCATGAGCAATAAGCCAAAGACCCATGAAGACACAACCTTGAACGAACCAATAAACCGGCCAAGCAAGGTAAGGAAGAGGGTGAGGGAGCTGTGGAATATAAGTTGTGGCGAGATAAAAGAAGATTGAGACTGCGGTAAGGTCAGCTATAAGATATGAAAAGGAACGAATCAATGATCTTTCGAAACAATGAGGTGGTATGGCTTTCTTGATATCTGCTAATGTGAATGGTGGTTTTGAGGTCGGGGCTCTTTTCATAGCTTGAACATCGGATTTCTTAACATCTTGTTCATAAGGATTCGAACGGCCACCAGCGCCCATGTTTCTAAGAAAATAAAGTCACTATTTAGAAACAATAGAGATAGATGATTTGAGTTTGGCGATTGTTCTGGCTGATGAGAAACTTCAGTCTTCTAGCAACTATATATACATAGAAAGGTAGTGAGTATTACTTAGCCGCCTTTGTTTACTGAGTCGTAAGAGCCTACCAGTTTTGTATATTCTTTTTGGTAGTCAATAAAAAAAGTATTAAAAGTTAAAAGTTCCGGTTGTTATGATACTAGCACGTAGAGAAAAAAGAAAAAAAAAATTATATCCGTAGAGGAAATTTCCCTGCAAGCTAGGCTACAATTAAAACAAATACACTCATTAACATTACATGACGCTACTAAAAGACGAATGTTATTCGCAAATAAAATGCATCTTGGTAATATAAGAGCATCCACAACTCATGTTCTATTATAAGTTCAACGAGTGATGAGTCATCACATAATCCATTGTAAAACCTCCGTGCTATCCATAGATTGAATGTTAGTGTCTCTCTAACACACATTCAATATACCCTCCCACTAGTTTCTTTTTTACTATTTTATTCATTTTCTCATTCCATCGATCAATATAATATGAGTGTAAGGTTTGGTTCAATGCATTGTGTAATATGAGTGTAATGTTTGGTTTAATGCATTTCGTAAAGTTCAATTCATTGTAAGAGTTTTTATAAAATAGTGAGATGCTAATGTGACAATACTGTGGCAATGTACTAAACTCTGTATTGTATCTTGTATTAGAGATGCTCTAAATCACGACGGCTAGCAGTCTGAAAAATCACAAGATGCATGTTTTATTTAATGTTTTTTATTTATATCGCACATAGTTTGTTAGAAAAGAAAAAGAAAAAAGAAGCAATATATAAAATTTGATAGACATTCATGTTTTATTTAATGTTTTTTATTTATATCGCACATAGTTTGTTAGAATAGAAAAAGAAAAAATAAGCAATATATAAAATTTGATAGAGATTCATGTTTTATTTAATGTTTTTTATTGTTTTAGTTTATAATGTGCTCACCTTCTTCTTCTTTTTATTTTTGGAGTAAATTGCAAAAATCGTCCTTGTTGTTTGGCCAAATTGTAGGTGTTGTCCATAACCTTTCGAAAGTCCAAGCACCGTTTATGTGAGAAACTTTGGGTTGTAATTTTCGTCCATGTCCAAAGTAAAATAACTAAAATGCCCTTGTCGAAAACTGCAACCCAAGGATATAAACCGCAACCCAAAGTTCCCTAGAGGGATGGTGATTGCTCTTTCGAAAAGTTAGGGACGAAACCTTCAATTTGGCGAAACCACAGGGATGATTTTTGCAATTTATTCTGATTTTTAAAATACCAAACTAACACACATATAGTGAGGCAGCTTTAGGATTTTATTAACATTATTATTATATGGCCTGGTTGTTTTCTATAATACTAGATTCATATAAAACATAAGATACACATGTGATTGTCTTATAGTATTGTTTTATTATAGACATAATATATATGTCAATTAGCTTTTGGCCGATAATATTGATGTTTTTATCTTCTGTAGAATGAAGCAACAAGTCAGAACGAGAGTAGACATGGGCAAGCAATGTAATGGTGAGCAAAGCTATAACCCAAAGCGTTTTCTTGATATGGTACGTTAAGATGAAAGAAGTTAACATGTCACGGTGACCAACGGGAGGTTAAGTTATGTGTCAACGGGTAGAAAATATATATACAACGATGAGATTGAGTACGACCAAAAATGGCTCAGTTAACTAGTCAAAATTAGTTTAGAAATAATAAAATTTTCAAAAAATTTAGGAAAATAGATCATTTTCATAACTTGTGTAAATTTTTATATATCTGGCTCTATTATCTTGCTACCAATTGTATTATAAAAATTACGTAACATGTATTATATTGATCAATTGATCGTTTCAGTCTTAATACCTAATTCTTTTTTTTTTTTTTTTTTTTTTTTTTTTTAAAGAAATGAATGAGATATGCGAAAATTATAAAAGATGTGATTCACCGTTGATTTTATTTGCTAAACCAAGTTTTGTATCATCGTACTTTGTATCTCATATTTAACTGGGTTTAATATTATATTTAATAGCAATGTAATTTCCTTAATATATCTTATGCACTTTCAAATTTTGTTTAGATATTTTAGTTAGACTAACGTGTCAAAGCGTCATTAGAAAAAAACTGTTTTAGTGACAAAAACTATTGGTCATTAGTGTTATAAAAGTGGTCACATATTGAGTTTAGTGACTAAATTTTGTGTGGTTACTTTTTGTCTATATGTCCGTCACAAATTGAAGATGAAGATGATTATAGATGCAAGTTTAGAGAGACACCCTGCAGTACTTTTAATATTTTTTGCATAAATGGTTTTCCTTACTCGCTAATACTTCTTAATAAAAAACGTTCTAGGTGGCGAGTGTTGAACACTATTTTGTGGCAATTAGCTTATTAAGTCACTCACTTCATAACTCACAAATTTTTCTCACATTATTGATCTTTAAACTAATGAAGACTTTTCTATGGTCACAAACCTTTTCAACTTACTAAGCCATCAAAATTATTTAATGACCATTCATTTATTGGTCTCTAGCCTTCATGCAAGCTCAATGACTATTATATTTTGGTCACTGCTAGACCATCCCACTAGTGATGCCTATTTTTTTCGTCACTGATATTTGTTACTAGCAACTACTATGATCGTTATTACTGACAGTCATTTAGTTTGTAAGGGTTTATGTTGAAACAAACTCTGTCATTATCTAGTGGTGCCACAAAAAAACCATAAAAAGTATTAGTAAAGGTGTATCTTACTGACACATGTCTCTAAGTTAGTATTGGTCATAAGTCATAACAGGTAGTAATTAATACTCATAGAAGTGCGTTAATTTTGGTCATCTATATTGTTAGAATTTGTTAGAAATGAAGCTGGGCGATATTTACGTGAATTGGAAGTAGACAACTAGATTGCATATAGTGCAACGACTGAAAATGTAATATTAGCAAAGTTGTCTTTTTAGGCATTTAAATACCCCACAAGTCTTCACTTGTGGGGTGTGGCTATGAATCATTTGACAAAGAAATAATATCCAAAGTTTATCACACTCCACCTTCTCTCTACTCTCTCACTAAACCTAACATGAATCTCTTCCATTTTCATCAACCTCGACCTCCAGAAGGTCTTAAAAGGCGATTCTTGGGTCATTACAATTGGTATCAGAGCTAACCGGGGGCGAAACGTGGTGTGTTTAAGGTAAAAATGTGATTTTTTGGTGTGTTCTAACTCGTACTGTTCATCAGTAGAGTTTTCTTTTGATGTTTTTTGTGTTCGATTTATGTTTAAAAGAACCCAAATGTTGCGTTTTTGTTTCATAAAAACGTGACCCATTTGGTGTTTATCTTGAAATCGTACACCTTTTGAAGATCAAAGGTTGTGTTTGTTTTGTGATATATCGACTTGGGCTGTGAATGTTCACTAGTTTTTCACTCAAAACTTGGTTTGGAAGAATAAATCTTGTATTTGTTCTTAGCTACTTTGATCCAAAATCACAAAAAATCTTGTATAAGATTTGTTTGTGAATATAATAATTGAAATAATTATTGGTTTATGGAAAAAGTTGGTCAAAGTTGGCTAGTGGGTGAAAATTGTCAAAAAGTGGTTGGAAAGTGCAGTATATCGCATTTGGCCTCTTCAGCGCGTTTATCGCATTTGGCAGATAACTCAGCGATTTATCGCAATTGGGAATTTCTATCGCAATTGCATCAAAAAGGTCTATCGCAATTGGCTCTGTCAAACTTGTCGCAATTCAGGTCTGGACTCTATCGCAATTCGAATCCAGATAGCTATTGCAGTTGGGGTCTGATAAAGTTATCGCATTTGGGCCTAGACAGATTTATCGCATTTCAACACGTCAGACTTGTCTAATATCTTTTCTCAATTGCGATATCGGACAAAGAAGGCAATTCAGATATCGGACAAGACAACCTTATCGGACAAGGCAATATAAGGTAAGTATCTCAAACTACATTACAGTTTAGTTATTAAGTGCTTATGGTTCAAAATTAACTATTAGTGTATTCCCTCCATCTTAAGTGTTTACACAAAAATTTATAAGAGTAACCAGCACTTTGACCTTCTATGTAGTTTAATTGAAGTTTTTTTGTTAAATAGTATATTATAATTACGATATACGAAGGTGTTAAAACAATGGCATATATGTCCATTATAGGATATATGATTATCATGTTTTGTTCTTTTTCCCTTAGCATTATTAATTATTAATTGCATGTGGTGTTATATGGATGTATAATCTGATCATGTGTAAGTTGTACTACAAGTTAAAGAAAACACAAAGCACCTAACTATTATTGTGCCTTGAACTTTTGTGCAACAGGTTTTGTTGATATATCATCACATTCCATGACACTTTTTAGTGGTTTTATGGCGGTCATAAGTACTTCAATAGTAGTTAATATAGAAAAGTACTCTGTGTGGACGATGCCATAAAAAAGGGTTTTCGGTACGTAATGCAATAGGCTAATACAGGTTTTGTTGAAGTGAGTCATCTTTAGTGTCAGTATTTATCCAATCTGCTTTTGAACAAAATGTAAATTTCTATTACAAGAGTCTGACTTTGGGGTGGTTGAGTAATTTTTTAGTCATTTTCTCTTGCGCTTACGAGTTCAGGTACAACTCAAACATCTAAGTATGTGTGTGTAATGCATAGGAATAAAGAGAGGTATATTACCGAGTATCAGTTTTGTGGAGCGTTTGTCTGCAGCTATCAAATAACAAATAGTAAGTTATATAGGAGAGTCAAACAATTTTGGAAGATGTCGATAGAATAAGGATAAAATGAACTGTTAGGGTGGGTGTGAGGAATAGGAATATAGAGTTGCTTTGCCGTCTAAACACTGATAAATTCTATCATGTGGAAGACACTGACCGCCCTTTTTTTGACACCACCGAGGACATAACTTAAATGAAATAGAGAAGTAAGAATAGATAAGAGAAAAGATTTTGGTCTGATCAAGTCCTACATTGTCTTGCCATTGTGTATTACCGACAACTGTATTACCTGACATGAATGTGGAATATCACTTCAACACTGTTTCTCAATCTTTAGGGTGGGGGGGGGGGGGGGCAACACCCTTCGTGGTCCCTTAGAAGCTCCGCCTTTGCACACAATCTTCATGCTCCCACTGATGCACAAACTAATCGACAAAATAATGAATCTGTTTTTCATAGGAGGAAACATTTTTTTTCTTCTATTTCACTCATTCTCCATTATAATTTTTTTAATTGTTTTCTTCATTTTGCAAGGCTGCAGATTACGGAAGCAAGAGCCAAGGAATGTGCTATAAAGAGAAAGAGTCGGTGCTGGATGAAGAATTTTGGGAAACTGGAATATATCCAAAAAACCTAAGAATCTGTCGTTGGAAAAATTGAAAGGCAAAGGGACGAATGTTCAGTTCATCAAATATAAGACAACTAATACAAGCCAGAAAAAATGCACATCCTACGGTCCATTGAAGACTATGGCGCCCCTTAACAATAAAGAACCCACGACGTTCTTCCGATATTACACATTGGTGCCATCATGGAGTTCCCGATATTTGGACTGAACTCCTTTTGGTTATTGTTCTTTGGCAGCGATAGGGACGATACATGCAACTTTTAAGTTTGAGGGACGATAGATGAAATTTTCGACAAACCACAGGGACCATCCGTGTAATTTACTAAAAAATGAATAAAAATATATGTACATAAGATTTGCTGTTTTTAATCTACCAAGTAAACCTACTTAAGAGATGTAAAGTTTTTTTGCTTTCTAATCGATAATAATGCATAAGAATATTTTAGATTAGTGTTCATTATTGTCTAAAATATTATATAAAATGTTATAATAATTGAACTTACAACAGTGACATGGTAACCTAATCATAAATATTTCAGCATAAGATTAAAGTATGATTGATTTAAATTATCGATACACAAAAACAACGTACGGTAACTAAATTTTGTACATAAAATTGACTATGTCTATGCAAAAAAATATATATGAATCTTTACCACGTGCGTCAAACATAATTAAAAAACCAAAATTAAGAACCGTAATTAAAACAAAAACAAAAAATAACCTATTTACTAGGGGTGAGTACAAAAACCAAAAAACCGAATCGAAACAAAAAAAACCGAAAAAGTCAAACCGAAAAAACCGCCCCATTTGACAAACCGATGGTGGTAGTTTTGAATTTTATAAAAACCGAATGTTTGGGGCGGTTTTTGGTTTCATAAGAAAAACCGAATCGAGAAAACCGCCCCGCCCCACCTTTAAATATATTTTTATATACTTTTATCTATATAAGAGATTTGCTATTTAATTTTAAAGATTTGAGTATACAACTTTATCTATTAAAAAAAGCAAAAGTGTTGTTTATTATCTATACTTTCAAATTTGTTATATTTATATATATATATTATATCTTTGTTTTCGAGCAATAGTTTTTCTTTGAATGTTTTTGCGAGCAAAAAGTGCAAAGCCGCAAAGAAATGCATTTTATATTTTAGATTCATGTTTGGTTGTTTCGTATGTTTTTTCGAAGCTTTGGATTGCTGGATATTATGCTATTATTGATATTTGTTTAAATATTTTTGTTTGAAAACTAGGATCGTAAAATTTATATAAGATCAAAACTTGCTTGTTTTCAGGTAAGAAAAAACCGAATAAAACCCGAAACCGAACCGATTCAATGTCAAAAACCGAAACCAAAAAAACCGTCACCAAACGGTTTGTAGTTTTCAAAAACCGAAATATGCGGTTCGGTTTTTGGTTTTACCATAAAACCGCCCCACCCCGCCCCATGCTCACCCCTACTATTTACTTTTTAATTGATAAAATAACATCATTAAAAATTTTAGAAAAAACCCCGTGCGTGCACAGGTATTATAACTAGTAATACAAATAACATTTTTTTTTTTTTCTCTTTTTAGCTTTCGTGGTTTGGATAAAAATTAGCCTACACAATGGATAAATGGGCCTTTTCTAGTCTTTTTAGTTTCAGTAACTTGGCCACAGAAACTTTAACCTAGTCATGCCCATCTTTTATCAGCCGCTATTCATCTTTTTGGTTACCCTTTTCTATCTTCATCTTTTTTCTGCTGGTAAACCATTCATTTAAAAAAAAAAAAAAATAATAATAATAAAAAAAAAATCATCAAACGGATATATTTAACAAAATATAAACCGTTTATATTCACTTGGGCCCCACTTCAACAGTTGTTTGTCAGGGAAATTTGCTCGTCGTCTGCACGACGAGAGAGAAAGTGGCGAGAGGTGGCGAGACAACGGGGTGTGGTGGCGAGCTGTGACAAGGGTGCCACGTTGGAATGGCGAGGGGTGACGAGCTCCACACCTAGTGCTCTTAGAGAGCAATGTGGTGGTTCAACCTAAAGAGTCATCTCAATATATATATATATATATATATATATATATATATATATATATATATATATATATATATATATATATATATATATATATATATATATATATATATATATATATATATATATATATATATATATATATATATATATATATATATATTTATATATATATATATATATATATATATATATATATATATATATATATATATATAGGGGGACTTTCTTTTCAGAACCATCTTATCTGCGAGAACTGACAGAACCACAAAAAACATACGTGCACGCCTTTTAAAATAAAATAAAAATACACGCAAATCATCAATAATCGTAAGTATCCACCTATGTTCTTCAATATCATCATGAACTCATCATCTTTTTTCACAAAAACCTTACACACGGCCGCAATATTGTCGTTGCACGCCTTATAAGAACATACATGCACACCTTCAAAGAAAATTTTTGTATTTCGAATTTCTTATCAAATTCTTTAGAACAACCATGTTTTTTTTAAAACATATATGTTGTTTTTCGAACATACGTGCAAAAATACAATTATTGAAGGCGTGCATGTATGTTTTTGGTGGTTCTGTCAGTTCTCGCATATAAGGTGGTTCTGAAAAGAAAGTCCCACTCTATATATATATATTATATATATATATATATATATATATATATATATATATATATATATATATATATATATATATTTCACTTCATGCTTTAAAATACCTTCTCATTAATCGATTAAGTTAAAACAATTTCTTTAGACTCGTCATTTTATTTTCCTTTTCATTTTTTCAAACAACTAAATTCTCTGTAAATAAAATAAAATACAAATTAATTACATAAAAACTAATAAAAAACAAAAATACTAACATTATGTTAAATAAAAAACTAAACTCACTCAACACACATAACCACGCACTCTCTTTACCCATCTTCGTTCTCAACATACACACACACAAAGTCAAAACCCATTTAAATCGATCGAAAAAAAAAAAAAAAAAAAAAGACGTTACCTTTCTTTCACGCGGCGCCAATAGATTGGGGTTTGGTGCCGGTACCCCCAATGTGGTAACGCGGCTAACGCCAATTTGGCGCCGTGCAACATGAGATTGGCATCTGTTTTGCGTCATGATATCCAGCTCTCTTAGAGGGGTCTAGTTGTTGTTTGTGGTTTCCTTGCATCCTAGAAAAGGGAGGAGCCCCAAGTTCAAGTTTTCATAAGGATTAATTTGGTTTCTTTTTATTTTTGTTTGCTAAATGCCCCTTTATTTACGTACTATTTTTATTTCTTTCTTAAGCTTACTTAAAACGCATATTAAAATGGCTGTTTTGAAATGGATTTTTTGGTTGTTTTTATTTGTTCGAATTGACGTAACCAATCCAACACATTAAAATGTTCTAGAAAAATCTATGCGAGTCATGGGTAATAATTGTTTTTATGTCTGAAAAGTTTGTTTTAAAGCAGCTAGGTGCAACGTGAGGTTTATCCTCCTCGTTGGCCATAATTGTCAATATTTCATGACCATTATTAATTCTTGATCAAGATATAAAAAACATAATATATGCATGTGCATGATACATAATATGGTTTAAAGAGATAACAATTAATCGATATCGTTAAAGTTTTATGAATACAAACTTCATCAACTAACCGATATCAAAGAAAGTAAAAAAGAATGATTATAAGTTATTAGAGAATTGAACTATGAAGAGCTCGTCAAAGCCTGAAAGCCCAATTGATGGAACACATTTTCGATATAAAACTCCATTAGTTTATATAATAATTATTCTAGTATTTTTAATTTATTATTTGCAACCTCTTAACGTATTTTACTATATATTATTTGTTATATAAAATTAAATTAAAATGTGGTAAGTGAAGATTACAGGTGTTTAAGTCAGAGATGCAGCATTGAGGTAAAGGTGAATGAAAAATAACTCAATATGAAACTGATACGTCTTAAGAATTTGATTAGGTAAATTTAAGACTACTTATTTTTACATGTGGTTGGTCATGCTATTCGGCCGATGTGTTGCTAGCTATGAGTTATCTTATGGTCATTGTACATTCAATAAACTACACATAAATAGACTCAACGTGCATTACTTTTCCAAAATTTGCTTCTCTTAATGTCATTTTCTTCCATGTTGCTATCATCAAACTACCTACAAGTTGTCTCTCATATGAGTCATATATATCAGGTCTTTAATTCCTGTTAAGTTCCTCAACTAATCTTACGTTGTCTTATTATAGCCCCATAATTTGAAAATCAATTCTGTGATCTAGTATTTGCAAGGAAAATGATTTGTGTTTAATATTTTAATTTTTGAACATGAAATGATTAGACGAGTTAAGGGGGCACGGGGGCACAAACTTTTAATTATTAAACGAACTCAAATTACCATTTATATGTTAGTTGATATTAATAGTTTTGTTAATTTGTTATGCTTACCAAATTTATCATTGTTTTATATATAAATAAATTTATTTAAGGGAACAAATATGTTTATTCAATGCTTTAAACTTGTGCCACCATGATACATGTTAGAAAAACCCCGGAAAATAAACATAGAGAGACATTTTAATGACTCTCATTAGTATTCTCAAACTCCACAAAAAGTATTTGTTATAAGCAATTTACTTGATCTAAAATTAACTTTTACGTTGTATTAAAATAGATAGCATTAATATTCCTTAACTTTGGATGTACAAGTATAAAATTAGCTTACCTTCGGATTAGACTAAAACAGATTTTAAAACACACTCAATTACACACTTTGACCCACTAAACTTTGCTTGCAGGTCCACATTCTAAGATGGCTGCGTATTCCTTAATAGAATATCACTTTGAAAATATTATTAACGTTCAAGAAAGAAGAACTGGTATTCATCATTAGCCCACATATTTGGACTTGAGAGTGCCGTTTCTGATACTCCGTATAAGATTTTTATAATTTCCAAGAAAAGTGTGATGGAAACCTTTTTTAACCTTTCCAATTTCAAAGAGTAATAAAGTTTTGTAATCTCCACAGTCCACACCTATATAAATGTGTATATATATTTGCATTCAAAAGTGGGGTAAAAGCTACACATATTTTAAATTACTTATAATTTAATAAATTTCAGTTTGAATTACATACCTTAAATGCCTGTAAATGTATATCAGTACGTACATTAGATTCAAGAAAAAATGTGTGCAAATTTACTTTTAATTGGAGAGGCAATGATTCTATTGCAAGAAAAATTGTGTGCAATCTTACATTTTTAGAAATGACTAAAAAGTAAAAACAATTCAAAAGATAGTTATGTTTATTTTTATCTTGAGAGACGAACGCATCTTTTCAACTTCAACAATCACAAGAGCATGCTGTAATTTTTCTACCCGAACTATTTTACGATCGTCAAGGTGTAGGTCGAGGTCTGTCCATTTACATCTATTACCATCAACCATAAATAATTTTAGATTCTTCTTTTTTTAGAATAAAACTGGTAATAGAATCATGATCGTATCATTGTTTTGCATAAAATCCTGTAAACGCGCCATCAACCTTTTATCTCCATTTAACGCAACACAAAAATCTTAAATGTCCTAATTTTTATAGACTGTGATATCTATCAAGTGTGTTATACATATAACTCAAAGGACATTTATAATTTATTTATTTTTATTCTAAAACTCTGAAAATGATTGTTTTGGATCTATATTTTACGAAAATAGTAATATGTTGCTCGGATTCTATTAGAAATTTCATATGAATGTAATAATAGTATAAAAAGTATAATTGTTGTATTATCAGTGCTTAGAAGTCTAGGGGCATACCATGTAATAAGTAGACGACTATCTATGTGCGTGAGTGATTATTCCATTATTAGATTTGTTTACCTCACTTGTTTGTAACCCACATCTGAGTTCTACAACTCGACTGATTTGCTTCTTTGAATTAAAAATATAATCTTACATAAAACTGAGAATTACATATTCCATAAAAATGGCAATACGTTGATTTATGTGTTTATGTCAATTGTATAATAATTTGTACTAATCAATATGTTCAATAATATTTATTTTCAGGTATTTTGAACTTTGCATTACCACTTTAATATTAAAACGAGGTGTCGGCGGAAGTTTTTTAATATAAATCTGCCACACTTTGAATATAAAATTAAGGGGTAATTCTACAAATAGCCCGGTCTAGTAAAGTGTTGGACTTTTTTGGCCCTAAAAAAATCGCTTTCCCAAAATAGCCCAACACTTTAAGCGACTAAATCTGGGTGTGACATGTGGCAGAAAAAAGTCGCTTAAGCGACTTTTTGTAAATTAAGCGACTTTCGATTAAGCCCAGCAGTAGAAACAGATGCACTAGCAGTAGATTTAAAAAAAAGTCGCTTAAGCGACTTTTTTCCGACACATGTCACTCCCAGATTCAGTCGCTTAAAGTGTTGGGCTATTTTGGGAAAGCGACTTTTTTGGGGCCAAAAAAGCCCAACCCTTTACTAGACCGGGCTATGTCTATATTTGCCCCTAAAATTAATAAATGTTAGCCTGTTACCTTAGCTCACCAGAAGCCTAATGTGAAACCCCACATTTAGCCTGTTTCCTTACTCAACCGGCGGTTACATCCTTATCTTCAAACGACAGATGATTTATCCACACATTATTCCACCGCCTCTTGACACGCACTGCCATTTGCACCGCCTCATTATCCAAAAGTTACTATCTGATGAAAAACAGATCAAACCATTCAGATCAAACTAATAACGATGTTCAAAAGTTTGTGGGATTTAGTTGTTTTATTTTTTTTTCTTCCAATTAACTTTTGCGTTATTTTATATTATGCAAAATGAAACCCTAATTTTTTTTTTTGGGTTTTTACAGGAAGTGACTTCGTTTGAGGGAGCAGGCGGGGTTTATGCTGACTTTTCGGCCATATATGTAGGAGAAGCAGAGTTGGCGTCAGCAACAGTTGGTGATGGTTTGTAGCCACATTAATGAGGTAATTATATATTGTGGAAATATTATTTATGAAAACTGGAAGAACATTGATTTGTTTTCTATGTTTATGCACTTTTGAAGGTTATAATTTTGCTTTTAATTGTGGGTTTCAATAATTTAGCACTGTTGTGTTATGATCTTTTGTAACAGTCAAGGTGACGAATTCAAAGGGGTTTGTGAATTTGGATACAAAGTCGACAACGAGATGGCATCGGTTCAAGGTTTTTTTTTTTTTTTTTTGTAAATTGATTTGATTATGTGTTTTGTATATGATTTTTTTAGGCTTATGTTTACGGTATAATATCAGTTACGGAATAAAATGAGCTATAATATTTTGTTTTCACATTTTCTATAAAGATGGGAACTGAATTGAAAAAATCATGTGTGTTAACCTTTTTTTATTTTTAAGTAAACGTTCGATTTTTAATTTAAAAAATTCGGGTGGTTTTTTTTTTGCCAGAATTTTTTTTCCTTGAACGTCAGGTTTATGTTGAATGTTCTTCAAGTCGGGATAAATAAGGTTTACAAGTTGTAACACAAACCATTTATAAGTTGATAAATAAGTTGTAAAAAAAAATTGTATCAAGTTGTTACTGATTCAATAATCGTTGAACTAAAAAGGTTTACAAGTTGTAAGTTGTTAGAATTTAATATCAATATCAAATGTATAAATCTTCTAAACAGTAACCCTCTCACGTTTTCAGGTTGTGTGATATGACAGATACGGAGAGTAAATGTATGCTTTTCGTTACAGTTAATTGTTGTTATGGCTTTTTAGGTACCATCAGATGCTCAAAACTGGTGAGCATGTGGAAATTTGCATTATCACGCCAGCAACAACATTAACGTTCTGTGTACCTGTTTTTAGGTTAGCAAAGAAGTCAATGAATTTGCAGTCACGTCTCCTGATTGTAGAATACATGGCGAAAGCTGGTATAGCAGGTCAGCTTAAATAGATAACAATGGCTATTCGAATTGTTAACTTGCAATGGTTTACACCATAAAAATTGTAAATTTATCCATATAAAGTGTTATATTTAATAGGAACAAATACGAATTGCAGGGAATCTATGGGATTTGTAATTGAGTCGATGGTGATTATTTTGACAGGTATGATCCTGGTAACAATGTGTGAAAGTCCTTTGGGTGTTTTTAATGGGTTATGTGGTCTGCTTAGTAAAGAGGTGAAGTGTGGTGTTTTTAATGAGTCATTAGGTCTATAGATTATGGCGAAAGCATTTCAATGTTTTATACACATTTCTACATCTTTAAAGTGGACATGTTCTGGATTTTTTTTCCCTTCTTTTTTGTGTAACTATTTGGAGTTTCTATTCTAGGAAAATGGCTTGGGATCAGGCAAATTCGATGCAACCGGGCAGCAAAGGATGCTGCATCAGACGACAAACCAAGGTCAGATACCAAAAGTATTGTCGAATTGACAAATGGAACATCAGGTAAACTTCCTATGAGATACGATACATATGTTGTCTTATTGTTACATGTATTTACATACGCTTTTTATTTGTAGAAGCTGGTCAAGAAAAGATCAATGAAGATGTTCCACAAAATAATTCTCAATATACAACCGTTTATGTCCGTAATCTGGCTCCCGAGGTAAGAATATGAAAATCCAATTCAATAATTGTATCTTTTTTATTCACGTGTTGCATACCACTAACTGAAAAAAGTATATTCTAGGCAACATCAGGCGATCTGCACTGTCATTTCCATGGTCTTGTTGCTGGTGTTATTGAAGACCTCCACATACAACGAGACAAACGTTTGGGTTTCATAAGATACAGCTCCCATGCTGAGGCAGCACGTGCTATTCAGTTAGGAAACGCTTGGTATCTCTATGGGAACCCACTAAAGGTATATCACATCTCTTTTTGAAAAAATATAAAGAATCTTCTTATCATTATATGGAAAATTGAATAAAATGGTAAGCTGCTATAGATTAAAGTTCATTTATAATGGTTTTAACCTATTAAGATATGAAATATTTACAGCCTCTCATTTGGACCCCATAAGCCTCTTTGCTATATAGATTTGGGTTAATTATATCGTAATTTGTTATGAGAGGTGTTTGGGGTTGGGTTATTAGACTGTTATGCATTGATATGGGTGGACATACTTTTGAGTATTCGAATGTTTGGGAAGTGTAATTGGTTTTAATGATGCGTATTCGGATGTCATTCAAGTAACACGACCTGATTCTATAACACGACCTAGAAATGACAGTGAAGGAAAATATGCATATCGATTACGGCTATAATATGGCTAGATATACTTTTGAGTATTCAGATGTCATTCAAGTAACACGACCTAATTGTATGTACTTTAAATCATTTATTGTACATACAGGTTTTGAGATTACCTTTCTCAGGAGGAGGGTCTTGGTGAATGCTTCTTATTCGGCTGCTGATAAAAGATATCGTCCAAATGCGGGTATAGTTATCCATGAACCTGTTTCTGCCCAGCCATGTCTTAAATCTGCGTTTTCACTCTCTCGGGTAGTGCCTACCACTGATAAAGGGAAGGTTAAAATAGACAGTGTATCTCATTCGGACAGTCGGTAGATGTATATGGATATGTATATAACAAACAGCTATTTTACCGACACATATATAAATTTAACAAATAGCCCTACCGCAACGCGGCGGGAACGTTTTTTCCTCGTTATGATGATTAGACCATGTCAAAAAATTCAAATCTATTTGTAATTCAATTTGTATATGATAAAATATGCAACATGCATTACAATATTATATCATTCAGTAACCACCTTTCTAACTTCTAGTGTTTTTCTTTATAACATGATATTGGCAAGGTCTCTATTATAGGAACCCTCTACCATGTATAGGCCGCCTATTTTGGTCAAAATGTACAAGTTTTAAAGTAGACAGTACAGGCAGCGGCAGCGGGCAAAAGTCAACACCCCCCCTACAGGGGGGGTCAGGATAAGATGGGCCTATTGGCAATGTGAAACTCACTAGCAACCGCATGCGAAGACAGGTAGGGCCGAGATGGACACGTGTCCTTTTGCATAAGAAAATTGTCTGCAAATTTTTTAAAGGGGATATTCTTTGAAAAAGCATCATACTTTTAATAAATACGTGTTTCGCGTAACCAAAAAAAATTGAAAAAAAGACTATCCAAGTTACATAAATGGATTTTTTTAGGCATTATGACCATGTTACCTGATTTGTTGTTTTTAGTCTTTTATTTTTCCAAGGGAAGAGGCAACGTATGCGTTTTCCCCGGGTCGTGTCCCAACGAAGGTCGAATATCGAGTTGTCGTGACGATGTCGAATACGTGTGGTGAATGTGTGTGAAAAAGAGTGGTGATTTGTGATTTTACACTACGAACAATGAAATATTAAATGAAAACAACTAATTAAGCTACAAGAACAATTATACTAAGCATACGAACCTAAAAATGAAAATCGTAATTTAAAAACGTTACGCGACGAATTATAAAACGTAAATAAAAATGATTTTGTGAAATTTAAAACCTAAAAATATAAAAATAATTTTCCTATATTAAATCTGATAAAAGAAAATTTTTGGAAAAAGAAAAATATTTTTTTGACTTTTTTAATAATTTTTTATGAATTAAAGACTAATTAAAACTATTTAAATGATTTAAAAATAGTAAAACTATTTGGAAAATTCTGAAAATTTCTGAGTAAATCTAATTTTTAATTCTAAATCTAGGAAAAATAATTTCAAGAACTGATTAAGCCTAAATAAGCAGAACAGTAAGAATAAGCAGTTGGAAATAAGCTAAAAATAAGCAATAGCTGTCCAAAAATTATCAAAAGCTCAGGGATCATGCAAGGGACTATTTCAAGCATTAATCAACTCATAAAGATCAAATAAGCTCAGGCAATAAACAGATAAGCAACTAAACAGCTACTATGTTGAGACAGAAATGAAGGATAATCAGCCAACTTCAAGGCTCTAATAAGCAGTTCTAAAAAGCAGTGAAATGGAATCTTATGGGGGCAAAATGAACTCAGAACTACTGGTTACCCAAAAACACTTCAAAATCCAAATTCCAACATCATTTGCTTATCTAAATCTATTCTTGAAAAAGTTCTAGTTGACTGAATAGGGGATATGCACAAGAGCGGTTCTGATTGGGGAAGTTTGCAGGGCTAGAATAAGCTATCAATTAAGCTTAGAACTTAAATCCAAAATGTTGCACTAGAAGCTTGCTATACTAACTTCCTACAAACTAAAAATCAGACCCTTAGCTTACTTGGATAAGCCAGAAATTAAGCTAGAAAAACAACTTGAGGGGCTGCTCTGCACAAGTACCTCTGATGCAGCAGTTTTAGAAAATGTGGCGCAAACTAGTTCAAAACTATTTCAAACCTAACAAACTCTTGGAAACTGACTTTAACTCATATTAGCAACCTAGAAATGCAAAAAGTGGAGCCTGAATAAGCTTGGCTTAAGCTGAGCTTATTGAGGCAGTTCAGAAACCTTAATTACCACTATCCAACTCAAAACTTCAAAAGGCTTTAAAACAGCTTAAGACCTATTGAAAACTACTTATCCAGCCTCAAATAAGCTCAATCAAGTTTCACAAAATGACCAATGCACAGCTCCACTGACCTAATACTTAAAACAGCCTCAGAACCAAACACTCCTTTATCTACCACTATAACTGAGAGACAATGATTCAAACTACAAATCTCCAATCTACTGATCTACTAAGCTAGAAAAACACTAACAGAAGCTGAATTAACAATCAAAATCAACTAAAATCAATTGAAGCTCAGAATCACAGATCTATATTACTTATGAAGCAAAAATGAAATAAGAACTTACAAATTTGTATCCCCTCAGCTCAAACAGAGGGGCTCACTATGCTAGCCTGTCTTTAGACAGGCCAAAAACTTCCATTTCTCTTTTTGGCTTATCAGAATTCACCATGAGTCATTCCAGTTGACTATTGTTGACCTGCTGACTTTCTTTTTGACTTTTGGAATTTGATGAATAACAGACAGAGTTGACTAGATAACAACTTATAATAAGCTAGTGAGCTTATCTAAGCTTATATAACTCTGAAAAACAGCTTATTGAAGCTGTGGTTTTAAATTTTTTTTTTTTTTTTATATATTTTAAAAGGAATAACAAAAGTTGAGATTGAAAACAGAATCAAGCTAGAAATTATTTAAAACAAGCTACTAATGATTTCAATAATCCAAATTCAGAAGGACAAATAAAATTTAAACAGGATAAATAATAAGAGCTTAAAACAGAAATTTCATTAATAATTCAAAGTTTACAAATAGAAATTTAAAGACTACAATTAAAAACTAATTTGAGCAGCATAACCTTACATTAAAAAAAACTAACTCTATTACATGAGAATCGAAGTCCTATTTATAGCCGAGAGGAGAAGGATCTAGGAGCTGCCAGCTTGGCAATCCGAGTGCATCATTAGCTCTTATCAACCCTTGATCATTTCTTGAGCTTCAATCCTTCAATCTTCACCGTTTGATCAAATTATGACGCGTCTTGTCCAATCAACAGCTGCCTCCTGTCCCATTCGTGTGCTTCTTTGAGCTCTGACTCCTCTGACAAGTAATGATTTGACACTTGTACCCTTAATTGGGTAAATTGGTACGGTAAAAGAATTAGGGTTCTTGGTAAATAGTGGTTTTCTGGGTTAAAGGGGAGAAAGGGGCGCGTGTTTTGGTGTGTGTTTTTTTTTTTGTTTTGACTGTGGATAAGTGATATATTCTTTGACCGGGTTTGTTGATGGTGTTGGATCGGTTCAAGTGGGTTGTGAACCGGGTTTTAATAAAAGAAAGTGGGCTCGGGTAAAAGGCTTGTGGGTTTTGGGTTATTTATTATTTTGGGCTTGGTTTGTGATTGTATTTTGGATTTGGGTTGGATAAAATCTGGTAAGTGTGTAAGTTTTGGATTTGGTTTTGGTTAAAGTATAGGTTTAAGAATTTGACAAGGATCATTTTTGTAAATTCTAAAATCCAAGGGACTAAATTCGCCATTTGCTGAAAATGTTATCAAGGACCAAATGTGACAACTGATGATTCTTCAAGGGTATTTATGACATTTTGAGTTCATTCATTGATCTTTTACTTCCCCGGCTTCGGCTTTTATATCACTTCCATATCTCGTGCTCAGTTTCCCGGTTCTTTGCTTGATTTTGTCCTTTTCTTCGATATCCGTGCCTGCATATGTAAAAACACAAAAACACAATATATTTGGCATTTTGGTCGGGTTTTTGGTCATTTTGGGTCCGGTTTTGGTCGAGAAATGGTATGTGTTTAAGCACATACCATTACCCTTTCAAGTTACATAAATGGTCCCTGTGGGTTCGCGAAAATTGCATCCACCGTCCTTACGCTAAATTACATATATGGCCCCTGTCCCTACGCTAAATTGCGTCCAACGTCCCTATTTTTTCCCGAATAATTTTTTTCCAACTTTTTTTTTAGAAAATATATTTTTTTCTGAAATGCTTTTTCGAAATTATTTTTTTTAGAATTTTTTTTTTAATTTTTTTTATAAATTTTTTTGGAATTTTTTTTTGAAAAAAAATTCAAAAAAAAAAAAATTTCAGAAAAAACAAAATGATAAAAACATAATTTCGAAAAATAAAAATTCTAAAAAAATTATTTCAAGAAAAAAGTTTCTAAAAAAATTATTTCTAAAAAAATTTAATTTTTCTAAAAAAAATATTTCCAAAAAAAATTATTTCACGAAAAAAAAATTTCTAAAAAAATAATTTCAGAAAAAAAAATAATTTCGAAAAAACATTTCGGAAAAAAAAAATTTGAAAAAAAAAACGAAAAAAAAAATGGAAAAAAAAATTGGAAAAAAATAGGGACGTTGGACACAATTTAGTGTAAGGACATGGACCATTTATGTAATTTAGCGTAATGACGGTGGATGCAATTTTCAAATAATCAAGGGTAAAATGGTCATTACAGAATTTTTCTTTTGTCTTTAGTACCTATAAAAGTCCATTTATGTAACTTGGATAGTCATTGTTTCAATTTTTTTTTGCTACTCGAAACACATATTTGTGTCAAGTATGATGCTTTTTCAAATAATATCCACATGCTTTTGCACCTATCGTCTCTCAAACTTAAAAGTTGCATATATCATCCGTATCACCTCCAAAGAACAACACTCGTGGTCCTTCTTTTAGCGAGTGTTAAGTGCATTCCGTTATAATTTACACGTTATCCCCTGTTGGTTAACGATTGTTCCATCGTTTATCCTTTATAATAACGGCCGTTTATAATTTAATGTTTTTCGACTTTAGATACGTATTTATCCATTTTTGTCCGTTTTTATACGTTTTCATCTTTTTTTATACGTTTTTATCCGTTTTCGTCATTTTTTATACGTTTTCGTCCGTTTTTTTACGTTTATATCCGTTTTCATCCATCTTTATATGTTTTCTTATGTTTTAATCCATTTTCGTCCGTTTTTATATGTTTTGTCTTTTTTTTTATGTTTTGATATTTTTTTTATCCGTTTTCATCCATTTTTATATATCTTTTTACGTTTTTATGAGTTTTCATCTGTTTTCATCCGTTTTTCTTACGTTTTTATACGTTTTCGTCCGTTTTTATACGTTTTCAAAGGTTTTTATCAGTTTTCATATGTTTGCAACCGTTTTAATCCGTTTTATACGTTTTTTTAAGTTTTCGTCGGTTTTATACGTTTTTTTGTCTGTTTTCTTACGTTTTTGTCTTTTTTATATGTTTTCATCCGGTTTTATACGCTTGTTTTATATTTTCATGGGTTTTTTTTTTATCTATTCTTATTTGCTTTTATGCGGTTCATCCGTTTCTATACGTATTTATCCGTTTTTATACATTTTCTTGCGGATAAAAACGTAAGAAAACGTATAAAAATGGATGAGAACGTATAAAAATGAATGAGAACGGATAAAAACATATGAAAACGAATAAAAACCTATGAAAACGTATAAAAACGGTCCAAAACGTATAAAAACAGACAAAAACGTAAGAAAAACTGAAAAAAACGGATGAAACGGATAAAAACATAAGAAACGGATAAAAACAATTGAAAACGGATGAAAACGGATGAAAACGGATAAAAACATTAGAAAACGGATAAAAACCTATGAAAACATAAAAAAACGTATAATAATGGATGAAAACGATTGAAAACTGATAAAAACGTTAAAAAACCATATAAGAACGGACAAAAACGTAAGAAAAATGAACAAAAATAAAAGAAAAACGGATAAAAACGGATAAAATGTAAAAAATGTATTAAAACAGATGAAAAAGGATAAAAACATATCAAAACGTATAAAAAAAAAAGACAAAACATATAAAAACAGATGGACATGGATTATGATATGACGAGAAATCATGTATTCTGTGGTTCGGGTGGCCTCGGTTGGCTGTTGAGGATGATTATCTTCATCTTCTTTTAGAGAGAGAAAGTATTCTAGTGAGAGGGTGGAGAGATACCGGTTAGAGATTAACTTTATTAAAAGCAATGAATGAATACACAATATTTCCACACACCCCACATGGAGAGACATGTGGGGTATTTATAGGACCTTTTACATCACTATCTTTGCCATTTAAACATAAGTAGTCCCTGCGTTAGCTACTTAATACACATCTAATCCAATTCACGTGAGTGACGACATCTTTAAAAAAAGCGGGTCTAACAATCTCCCTCTAAGATGTCGTCACAAGTGAATGGTTACAAAGAGACCTATAAATAAAGTAAATTACAATAATAAACTTTTGTTGAAGCGCAGAGTCTCTGTAGTCTAGATCCTGAGGCAGACTTGAAGTTCTCTATTCTAAAATATCGCAGCTTCGATCTTTGGTGCTGACGGCACACATCCTTGTAGCTCTAAACTTCAACTGTAATGTACTAGTTAGGTTATTACTCCCTCCTAACTAGTGAGCCCTTTATTCTTTTCTGCTCCCTCCTGAAACGACAACTCTCTTTAGTCTTCTAACACGCAGCGGAGACTGTAGCACAATGGTT
This sequence comes from Artemisia tridentata subsp. tridentata, assembly GCA_021014915.2. Taxonomy (NCBI): domain Eukaryota; kingdom Viridiplantae; phylum Streptophyta; class Magnoliopsida; order Asterales; family Asteraceae; genus Artemisia; species Artemisia tridentata. The sequence goes on along the minus strand of CP139507.1, from coordinate 170,932,779 downwards.
GTCATTCGGGAGCATCAACATATGTCACAAAGTATTTGCATCCAAGTAGGTAATAAGCCATCCTTCTCCCTCCTGATGATTGCGAGTTATCGGAATCATCATATGATAGTGTATATGGCTTGGATTACCTTTAACTTGAAGCAATATTAAAGCCATAACAGCCCTTCGAAGCATAATTTCGTGAGAATATGTTGAAAAAATACTCTCAATACTTCTCTCAAACCAACCTGAAAATTCAACGGCTTCATGTAAATGACCACATATGGAGACAACCCGATATGACCAATTTGAAAACGAATTAAACACCCCCCTCTAATGTGACTTAATCTTGTACGAAAGTGTGACTAAGAACCAATACTGAGCACTACAACGTAACTCCTTAAAGCATAGGCCGTTTCATATACCCATCCATCCTTCCTTAACTGTATATGAACCTCTCTCGAATTATCCACATCTTTGTGTGTCACTGAGTACTCCAGCTCAGTTTAAATGATAGTTAACTAGGTCTTCGTCCATCCACCCCTTGACCTATGAAAACTAGATAAATCGAGACTTAACCACTACACTGAGTAACACACCCATGAGAGCCCAAACAAGTATCTCTAAAAGTCATGCATCCAACCAACCTCTAGACTTTGAGATAAATAAGTACACATGCCCGAAAAATGTCACTTCAAAATCAAATCAATAATACCATTCTTCTCTGTAGTCATTCTTCTAAACCATATTAGCCGTGAACGATGTATCACTGTGAATGTTGCGATGGTATCCCTATATCCTTTTTTTTTTTTTTTTTTTTTTTAAATTTTTTTTTTTTTCATAATTTGAAATACACTAGGAAATGCAATAATAATGATCATGGAAAAATTTGAGTGTAACAGATTTTGACGCCAATTTTCATCTAAAAAATTCGAATTTTGACCAAAAAATTTGAATTTTGGGCCAAAATTTTCATTATTATACCAAAATTTGAATCTCACGTAAAAATTGAACGTTTAATCACCTGAAAAAATTAAATTTTACTCGCATTTTTCCGCCAAAAAACTTTTTTTTTAAGGGATTCTAAGTTGAAGGGTATCAAAGTGGAAGGATTATAAGCGGACATATTTCTCAATTACGAAAAAATAAATTGCGAGGGCCACAGTTGCCAATTGCGAAAAGTTGCCCCATTTGCGAAAATCTAGCCCAATTGCGAAAGATCCTTGAATTTCGAAAACCTGCACCAATTGCGAAAGTATAGCCTAATTCCGAAAGCAATTTCGAAAGAAATTTCGAAAGCAATTTCGAAATCAATTCCGAAAGCAATTTCGAAAGCACCTATCGCAATCTTATACAAGATTGCGATGTTTCTGATTTGCGAGAGGCTTGGGAATTGCGAAAGACAACAATTTCGAAAATCTGTGGCAATTTCGAAAGTGTTTGCAATTGCGAGATTCTTGACCAATTTCGAAAGTTGGCAGTTTACTAACTCTACCAACTCTTGACTTTTTCACCCTTCTCCAATAATTCACCCACTGAGATCTAACCACTCTTATCAACTTCCATCAATAATTGAGGCCAATAATTGAAGTTCACTTTTCCGGCCATAACTTCCGACCATCTTTTCCGACCATCTTTTTGCGACCCAAATCTGATCCTAAAACCCATTTCGAGCATAAAACTCAACCATATATCGATCAAATCGGACCACATTTCACGGATTAAAAACAAAACAATCTCAACCAAAACTTAAATATAGAACTGTTACCAGATCTAAACTCGTATGAACATGGATTTGAGATTTTTGTTACCATATTTAAGATACATAAGACCAGTGATAGACCCATTTTTATCGTATGAAACGGAAATAACTTCCGATGACCGGCAAAAAAAATTTTGATGACTAAAAATGGTGATAAAAACATCCTAAAACATGATTCGAACCAAAAAAACAGTGAAGAACATAACTTGAAACATTTCTCACCACGAATCGTCCCCTAGTTAGCTCTGATACCAATTGATATGACGAGAAATCATGTATTCTATGGTTCGGGTGGCCTCGGTTGGCTGTTGAGGATGATTATCTTCATCTTCTTTTAGAGAGATAAAATATTCTAGTGAGAGGGTGGAGAGATACCGGTTAAAGATTAACTTTATTAAAAGCAATGAATGAATACACAATATTTCCGCACACCCCACATGGAGAGACATGTGGGGTATTTATAGGACCTTTTACATCACTATCTTTGCCATTTAAACATAAGTAGTCCCTGCGTTAGCTACTTAATACACATCTAGTCCAATTCACGTGGGTGACGACATCTTTATAAAAAAGCGAGTCTAACAGATTAAAACGTAAGAAAACTTATGATAATGGATGAAAACGGATAAAAACGTATAAAACGGACGAAAACGTACAAAAAATGGATGAAAACAAATAAAAACGTAAGAAATCTTATAAAAAATGATGAAAACGTATAGAAACGAACAAAAACGGATAAAAATGTATCTAAAGTCGAAAAACCTTAAATTATAAATGGCCGTTATTATAAACGATAAACGATACAACAATCGTTAACCAACAGTGGTTAACGTGTAAATGATAACGGAATGCACTTAACACTCGTTAAAAAAGTGACCACGAGTGTTATTCTTTGGAGGCGATAGAGACGATATATGCAACTTTTAAGTTTGATGGACGATAGGTGAAATTTTTGACAAACCGCAGGGACCATTTATGTAATTTACTCTTGTTTTTATGAAGATAATGAAGCCATTAACATTCACTATCTTCAGCGACAAGTCGTTGTTGATTGAAGACTTTTAGCGATGACTTTTGGCACTTTTAGTGACTACATGCCTCCCGATGATAAAATATTCAAGTTTTAAAATAGTTCATAGTCGTGATAGTATCACGTACAAAAATTACATCAGCCTTCCTGATGATAAAATGTTTGTCTCATGATTGAATCTTCCTTGTTGCGGCATTTATAATTAGAAGTTCATTCACACCTGATTCCATATCTTAGGGCCTTTGTCATGTAAACATTTTCTTCCAAAATTTGTCCATATGCACCCTTAAAACATGGTTTCTTGGGAACTCGTGATTTGTAGGATTATGTACAACAGACTAAAGGCGAATTAATTATCACTAAGAAGTGCATAAAACAATATGATTTTGACTAAGCAAAATTACCAATCAAAGCTTTTTATACAGTAAACCAAATTTTAATGCAAGATGCTTTCACGGCCATATTATTAGGCACTCTATAATCTGCATTATACAAACTTAAAAGTCTAGCGCTTCATGTCTCATGACCATATATTAGTCTTATTTTAATTCTTGTTCATGTTCCCGCATGTATTCTTTGGCAGGGCATTTAATTGAAAGATTCCAAGTCTACATCTGGTCCCAAACCCCTTTGAAGTCAGTCCACACAAACACTACTCGGAAGTTATAGGTTTTTGGTCTCTATACACATTCTGATTAAATGACCAACATGATTTGGTCTCTAACCCTCTAAGTAAGCTACATTTGTTTTTGGTATCTAACTTTTTGATTAAGTGCAGGTTAACTGGTTTTGGTCTCTAGCCTACGATTTTTGCGACCTCTGTTATTTTGTCTCTAATAGTTAAACTTAGTGACCATTTTATAACTAGTTACACTAAAATTTTCAAATGAATACTTCACTGACAAATTATAATGAAGTCACTAAATGATGCTCTCAGTCACCAAATGACTAGTGTTCACTGAAAGATTGGTCACTAAAAGGAACATGTGACATGCATGCATTAACGTCGGAGTCCGTTAGCTCACACATATTTAGTTTAAAATGAGTAGCAAATGGATCACGTTTATAAAATTGACAACTTTTTCTAACTTGATATGGCTGTTGAAATGTGGTTAACGATTAATAAGTAAATGTCTAGTCTCGAACCCGAGACCTCGGGATTGCACACATTACAAATGAGTGTTAAGGAATAATAATAAATGTATTTTATATATTTATTATTAACACAAGAACTTAACGACCGTTAGTGTTTTCCGTTAAATGACTAACGACCGTTAGACGCAAATAAGGAAAGAAGTGTTTGTGTAAAATTAGGAAACAAGAAAAGGTCCTAGAACCCTCTCTTGGGTTTGGATCGGCCGAACTAAAGGGATGGGGCAACCCATTGCCTAACTTGTTCCCAAAGTTTTCTAAACACTATATAAACAAACCTAGGGTTATTGTTTTCACTAATCTTTTTTGCACACAATTATCCCTAAGTTTTTCCTTGTTCTTTCTCTTGGTTTGCCGATCGTACATCCCTCTCCAAAGGGTTGTGGGATCGATTTTTGTTAACCAAAAATCAACTCTTGTGTTTTACTTGCATAACCTTAATACGGTTTAATTTGTGTGTACAAGAACGAGGTAATAACTCACTATAGTTATTATCAAGAGATCGATAAACAAAACGGTAAGGGGTTTATCATTGATCTAGTTTTATTAATAATCAAGATTTATTGAAGTGCATCGGGTACGTTTTCTATTTATGTTTAAGTTAATAATTATGTGTTATATGTTATTGTTTACACGCTTCCGCATACTTGTGTACTTTGATTATGGAGTTTATATGATTGTCATAGTTTTCTAATTCCAACAGTGGCATCACGAGCCATGTATAACATGTAATTGATTACTTAAACAATAAAAAAAACGTATCTTTAAATTGTTTAGAATATACATGTTTTATTTTCTAGGGTTTTGTTATTAAAAATTTGTTTTTTTTATAAAAGTCGAAACCCTAACCCTAATTTAGGGGGGGTGTCGATTTGATCCATAAACCCTAATTAGGGTTTGTGTTTTTCATAATTAATTGTGATTAATTAGAAACCCTAGGTCTTTAAACAATTGTTGTGTTATGAATCTTGTGACCTAATTGCTATATGATATGCATGAATCCGTGACTATACATGCATAATTAGTCACGGATAATTACTTGAATTAAATTGTTTAGATGTTTGCTACATGTTTAGATAAATCTAAAATTAGGGAAGACCTAATATATTAAATTAATGAATCGGTTATGTGCAACGTGGTATATTATCATTAAAACTTACGCGGCCAATTGTTGGCGACTGTGGTCCATTGGGTACAATGAGCTCGAAAACCAATGGGAGTTTTATTGATTCTATACATAATAATTCACATATAGATTATTAATAGGATTTGTTTAAAAGGTTGCATGTGGCTAGATGTTTCACTAACAATTAATTGTTTTATTATTAGTTGATTGTTTGTTTTCTTTTAATTACTTGTTTATTGTTTTTTTTATGTGATATGTTAAAGTAAGCAATAAAAAGGGTAATTTTCAAAGAAAATTAAATTGGACTAATAATGGTGAAACATAAAGTAATAAAGTAAGGATCTTGCAAAGTCTTATGTGCCGACAGTGGTTCGCTTCGCACGGTAATTTGCTCCCAGGCGAGACTAGCAAGATCTAAACTTTGTCACTTAATTTTTTAAGACTAAGATCATAAAACTTTTGCTTGATTGATGTTTTTGTACAATAGTGTGTGAAAGGCGGACCAAAGTTGACAAACTGTGTGGTGGGTTTATCTAGAGAGGGGTTTTTTAAGAGATTCGCTCCTACCGGCTCTCCGGGCCCGCTTGTGCGTCAACTGCGACTTACCTATATCACTATTTATGTACACTATCATCTTAAGGGTGATTTACCTCAATTCCACGCGCCACTTTTGTGGCAAATATCCGAATAACATGTAAGAGTAGGATATGTGGGCGATAATTGTTGGTACTTCTTTAATTGGTGAACCCAATACCTCAAGTAAATAGTTTTTTTTGTTTACTCTTAACTAATTGGTAAATTAAAATTGTTTTGAAAACTAATGATACAAAGATGAGTGCATGCATCTTTGTACATGTTTTTTGTCACATCAAAAACTAAATACCCTAAAATTTAAGTTACATGCAATCTAACTATAAGGAACACTTGAAGTTAATTTTGGGTATGTGTGAGACCTGGACCAAAATTAATGACAAGGTAAATTCCCGAGTGTGCGTGAGACCATACATGGATTAATTTGCAGTTTCTAAGTTAGACTACTTAATTAAGCTGATGCGTGAGACCTAGAGCTTAAGGCATGAGATGGGATAAACATGCTTACGTGACATATTGATGAATCAATATGTAGTAAATCCCATAAATTATCTAGGAATTGGAAAACTTGTTTGCCAATTATTGTACGACAGATTACCATCTTTTTTACTTCCACTACTAGCAGATCAACTGATGTAGTGGAATTATTTAAAGTTGGATCCTAGATTTTCAAGGAAATTAAGTTGGTTATATGAATATATCCATGGGTATTATATTTCCTTGAGAATAAGTATTATCGAAAATACTAATGTTTGAACTTTCTATTTTCTGTAGAATGGCTCAACCCGATAACTCCGTGTTCGCTGCTTTCAAGAGTCATCTTGAAAGAGCCAAATTGACTGGGAAAAATTTCAATGATTGGCACAGATCGCTCAGAATTGTTGTAAAACCCCAAAATTTAAACAATCCGAAAAGACTAAAATGCCCTCGAATTTGAACTTTAAGAACTTATGAAATTATATAAGTAACTTCATTTGAACTAATCTAAGTTACCAAGAAAATCTAGTTAAATGTAAACCTTACATTATGTAAATAAAATGTACCAAGTAAATAAATCCATCATACATATACAGGTTCGATTTATACATATTAGGTTTTAGGGTTTTATTATTTATGTTGGATACTTATGATTTTATGTGGTTATAACTTGACAAACACATCAAAAGACAACAAGAATCAACGAGGATGATACGGTTACCCTTGGAGACCAAACGAATAATCACCAACACGACAAGATCAAATCACACGTCTCTCCTCCTCCTCTTTTCTTGGTGTGCAATCGACATAAAGAAAACAAGATATGTGGGTCGATTATGGTTTGAATCACAATTTGAATTGGATAAATTTTAATACAAGAATGGTTACCTTGTGATGAGGACCAATGATCAAGGTCTTTCTTCTTTTTTTCTGCTGGTTGAATCGAACAGGGAGGGAGTTTTGAAGAAGAGAATTGTAGCAGCCGAAATTTGTGTTGAGGGAGAGTTAGGGTTTTGACAAAGTTCGGTTATAAACAATTAGAAGAAACCGTATGTATTGTTGTTGGGCTAAACAAAGCATGGGTCAATTTTCTTTTGGGCTTGTGATCAATCAAAACTAATGTAAAGTTACTTCTCCAATTGGGCCAAAATTTTGGAATATCATGGGTGCATAAATTCAAAAATTACGCCTAGCATATTAGATGTATGATTTTATTTACTTAATGTAAGGTTTACATTTAACTAGATTTGCTTGGTAACTTAAATTAGTTCAAATGAAGTTACTTATATAATTTCATAAGTTCTTAAAGTTCAAATTCAAGGGCATTTTAGTCTTTTCAGATTGTTTAAATTTTCGGGTTTTACAACTCTTCCCCTCTTAAAAAGAAATTTTCGTCCTCGAAAATTGAAGTACGAAGTCGAAATGAAAATACGAAATCGAAAGCAATATCAAACTGAATACGTAACAAGTCAAGAAGAGAAATGTGGATAACTGGATCGTATTGATTCTTCGGTCTCCCAAGTAGCCTCGCTCTCAGGATGGTTCTTCCAAAGAATCTTTACGAATGGGATGGTCTTAATTCTCATGACTCAATCAAAACAAGGTGGGTTCAAATTTTTCAGAAGGAGACAAATTGGGTTGATTCTGATCAAAAGGTCCACGCAACGGAAAATGGATGATAGGTTAATCTTCAGGAAAGCTCATATGGAATACGAACAAGATTTCAAATTAACTTAACTGTATCAACAGTGGAGAGCTCTACAAAGAGTTCAAGATTTATTACTAAGGTCAACAGAATGCAAAACGAGAGTCCAAACTCATCGAGATATCTAATGAACAAAGGCAGAGTATACGCATAGGTAGAATGAACCTAAAATCTCACTAATCACGGATAATTCAACGGAGATCAAATTCTAAACTTCTTAGGTACTTCCCAAGATATCCTATGGCCACAATGATGGCACGTTATATGGTGTAAGTATTATCACGTTGGCCAGACGTCATAATACTAGCATCACATAAATATGCCTTCATGATGATCATACTTTATCTCGAGTCGTAAGCAAAACAACACTACTACACAAACTGGTTTTACCCACAAACTTTTCCCACGGAAAAAATTTTGTGGGAAATTTCACACGGAATACACACAAATTCCACACTAAATTGTTGACCAAATTTCCGTGGGAAATATGTCGTAATTTTCCCACGGATTTCCCACTATTTACACACTAAATTGTTGACCAAGTTTTTGTGGCAAATCCGTCGCAAATTTCCCACAGATTTGCAACAATATTCACACTATTTGTGTTGATTAAACTTCAGTGGGAAACTTGTCGCAAATTTCACACATATTAGCCACGGCCAAAAGTCCGTGGCAAATTTTAGCTACATTACTCACGGATTTCACACGGTCTATGTGTGTAAATACCAATGTGATAAATCCGTGGGAAATATGCGTGTAAATACCTACGGATTTCCCACAAAATATCCCACCGATTATGCCCGTGGGAAAGTTGTCGGTAATTTCCCACCGATTATCCACAAATGTGATAAATCCGTGGGAAATATGTGTGTAAATACCCACGAATTTCCCACAAAAATACCGTTTTGATGTTTGTGTATGCTTACACACTCCCACATTACTTAGTATGGCTTCATATGTGTTTGTAGTTTAATATTTTATGTGATTGTTTATTAATGTAACTATTTATGCTAGTATCACAAGTGTATGTCTAAGTTGAAACTTTGTTGTTAACCCTTGGCCCAAACTTAGGAATTGCATCTTTCAAACTAGAACAAGATAATCGCGAGTTCCATAATTGCTTGGCTCATTCGTTTAACATCTCGTGTAGAACCATGTCCTCTCGTCTCATTCGTTAAACATCTCGTGTAGAACCATATCATCTCGGATCATTCGTTAAACATCTAGTGTAGAACCATATCATCTCGGATCATTCGTTAAACATCTCGTGTAGAACCATACCATCTCGGCTCATTCGCTAAACATCTCGTGTAGAACCATATCATCTCGGATCATTCGCTTAACATCTCATGTAGAACCATGTCAACTCGGCTCATTCATTTAACATCTCGTTGATCAAGACATGCTCTTTGAGTATATTCTAATGTTTCTTTTCGTAATTTAAAAAAGAATTCTTTTGGGACACCTCAAATGCTTAAAAGTGCTATCAAAGTCTTTGTTAAACATTTGTGTAGAACCATATCATCTCGGCTCATTCGTTAAACATATCGTGTAGAACCATATCATCTCGGCTCATTCGTTAAACATCTCGTGTAGAACCATATCATCTCGGATAATTCGTTAAACATCTCGTGTAGAACCATACCATCTCGGATCATTCGCTAAACATCTCGTGTAGAACCATATCATCTCGGCTCATTCGTTTAACATCTCGTGTAGAAACATACCATCTCGGATCATTCGCTAAACATCTCGTGTAGAACCATATCATCTCGGATCATTCGTTAAACATCTCGTGTAGAACCATACCATATCGGATCATTCGCTAAACATCTCATGTCGAACCATACCATCTCGGATCATTCGCTTAACATCTCATGTAGAACCATGTCAACTCGACTTAAAAGTATCTTCTAATGTTTCTTTTCATAATTTCAAAAAGAATTCTTTTGGGACGCCTCAAATGCTTAAAAGTGCTATCAAAGTCTTTGTTAAACATATCGTGTAGAACCATATCATCTCGGCTCATTCGTTAAACATCTCGTGTAGAACCATATCATCTCGGATAATTCGTTAAACATCTCGTGTAGAACCATACCATCTCGGATCATTCGCTAAACATCTCGTGTAGAACCATACCATCTCAGCTCATTCGTTTAACATCTCGTGTCGAACCATATCATCTCGGATCATTCGCTTAACATCTCATGTAGAACCATATCATCTCGAATCATTCGCTAAACGAAACAGGCGAGTTAATAAACTGCTTTACGCCTGGTGAGACATTGTTGTTAACCATTGGCCCATAGTTAGGAATTGCATCTTTCAAACTAGAACAAGATAAGCTGGAACTTTGTTGTTGAGCGCGACTTCCATAATTGCTCGTCTCATTCGTTTAACATCTCATGTAGAACCATGTCATCGTGTCTAATTCGTTAAACATCTCGTGTAGAACCATATCATCTCTGATCATTCGTTAAACATCTCGTGTAGAACCATATCATCTCGGATCATTCGTTAAACATCTCGTGTAGAACCATACCATCTCGGCTCATTCGCTAAACATCTCGTGTAGAACCATACCATCTCGGATCATTCGCTTAACATCTCATGTAGAACCATGTCAACTCGGCTCATTCGTTTAACATCTCGTTGATCAAGACATACTCTTTGAGAATATTCTAATGTTTCTTTTCATAATTTCAAAAAGAATTCTTTTGGGACACCTCAAATGCTTAAAAGTGCTATCAAAGTCTTTGTTAAACATATCGTGTAGAACCATATCATCTCGGCTCATTCGTTAAACATCTCGTGTAGAACCATATCATCTCGGATAATTCGTTAAACATCTCGTGTAGAACCATACCATCTCAGATCATTCGCTAAACATCTCGTGTAGAACCATATCATCTCGGCTCATTCGTTTAACATCTCGTGTAGAACCATATCATCTCGGCTCATTCGTTTAACATCTCGTGTAGAACCATACCATCTCGGATCATTCGCTAAACATCTCGTATAGAACCATATCATCTCGGCTCATTCGTTAAACATCTCGTGTAGAACCATGTCATCTCGGCTCATTCGTTAAACATCTCGTGTAGAACCATGTCAACTCGGCTCATTCGTTAAACGAAACCGGCGAGTTAATAAACTGCTTTACGCCACATATTTCCCACTAATTAATCACAAAATTCCCACAGAATTATTCGAGGAAATTTATTTTTCCGTGGGAAATCTGTGGCAAAAAAACGACTAATTTATGTGAAAAATGGATGCTAAAAATGTGGGAAATCAGTGGGAAAATGTTTGTCGGAAATCTGTGGCAAAAAAACCACTGATATATACGAAAAAATGGATGTAGAAACTGTGGGAAATTAATGGGAAATGTTTGTGAGAAAGTTGTGGGAAATTAAAACCATGGATTATCCACAGTAATATCCGTGGGAAAATCAGTGGGAAAATATTTACCCACGAGGGTTTTACACACGGAATGATTCCGTGTGAAATCCGTGGAAAAGGGCCCTTACCCACGGGGTTTCCCACGGATTCTACCGTGGGAAAAATCAGTTTGTGTAGTAGTGAGCAAAACAACCTATCTTAATCCACCTAGTACTTCTATAGTCTCGGAGGTCAACAAAATCAAATGTCATAATCAAGAGGGAAAGCCAAACTACTCGCCATGGAGATTCTCAAAATGCCCAAGAGGCATCGAAATGATTAACAAAAGATCAGAGGTCAGAGTCGGAATCTGAAGGTAAGGATCAAATAGTGTCAGGCAATTACTATGAAATTTTCAATGGCTTCAAGATTTATTTAGGTTTCAAAACTTAGGTGGTGCAAGGCAAAAGCTTTCAGTCTCCAAAAGTGATCTCAACAAGCTTTAACCAAAAGCAAGGCACGAATCAGAGTGATGCGGAAGCAATGATACTTACATAGATGTCCTAGTCTACCCATTCCTCACCGGTAATACTTAAGTTCCTATGGGGAGATCCTAAAGCAATTCCTCAATGGTTATCTTATGAGCGCCTACAGTGGAAACTTAATGGTCCAAACTTCACAGGTCAAGGGTAAATGTATTACAAGTCGCAGCCTGTTCTCTGATACCATAATTGTAACACCCCAACCCGGCAAGGGTTAAGATATCACGATAATGGTTTCATATCAGATCAAACAAAGCATACATCTATAGTAATACAAGAATTTCAAAGGTTACAAATGAAATACTGGAGTTACAAGGTTACAAATGAAACTAAAACTAAATACTAAGTCTGTAAATGCAAATCCTTCTAATAGCCTCTACTTCAGAATACTATCAAAGTCTTCTAAGTCCAAAGGTCTCTTCACTCATACCCAGCTTCCAACTAAGAACCTGCCGCAGGAAAAGAAATGCGGCTGAGCTTAAAAAGCTCAGTGAACAGATATAACGATAACAAACAGTGATAGAGAATAGTACAGAATAACAGAAACAAAGGTCAAACAGATGTAATATGGTTCAAGGGGTAAGTCAATGAATAAGTATAAAGGAAAGAGAAAAGGGATAGTAATCCACCACGAGCCCAGAACAAATCAGATATAGTAACCACATCTTCATAATCATATAGAGGGGAGACCTCTCAGATAATCAGATAATATGAGGGGTGTCCTCATTCTTCAAATGGAGTAGCTAGCTCCCAGATATATGTGAAAGGCATGTATTGCACACAGTACCAGTCACCAGACAAATCATATCAAATCATGTTAAATCCACTAAACAGAACAGATCTAGGATGCATCCATACGCCCCTACCCAATCACATGCAGACCAAAACAAAGGGACGGTGTGTAACATCACTCCAACACACTAGAGTCACGCCATCGGTGCATCAATGACATGGCCATGTTACCTTCATGGCTAGGGTCACAAATTTTGGCTCGGGTATCAAACTAAGAGTCAGATATCATATCAAATCAGAGTGTCATAACAGATGGCTCATAACAGATAGTTCATAACAGATGGTTTAATATCAGAAGGTCCAATATCAGGAGTTTATAATCAAAGTTCCATAGTAACAGTTTATTTAAAAAGGTTTCTATTTAAAAGTCCATTTGAGAAATCTTTCAATATTGGTTTTCCTAAAAATAATCTTTCAAAATAGTTTTCATAAATAAAATCAAGTGTATCAAGGTTCAAGTCAAGGTTTATGGCAAAGTCCAAAACAAAAGATCAAAGTAAGGGTTCAAAGCAAAAAGATCACATCAGAGGTTCACATCAGAAGGGAACATAGCAATGGCATAGGGAAGTCCTAATACGAATCAAATCAAAAGAAACGAAGGCACCTTACTGAGAAGGGCAGAATATATGTACCTTATTAACCAAGTAAGCAGAATCACAAAACAAACACTGACAGGAAAATCAGTCACTCCCTCTTCGGACCTAGAGGAGTAAAAGACAGAATTACTAATGGTTCCAATTTACAGATTTCGTTATCTTTCCATTTTAAGTAGCTTTCCAGATTTAGCAAGTTTCCACTTTAAGTAAGTTTACTCATTTTAAGTGATTCTCCATATTTAGTAACTCTTGTCATTAAGATTCCCGTTTAATCAACTTAAAGTATTTAATGATGACCATTTTAGTAGTTTAAGGTTCATAAGATTATTTTCATACAATTAAGGTCATTATGGTAGTTTTACAAATTTGAGGGTTTATTAAGTAATTATGATAAGTTTAAGGACCATTATGCAATTATCATCAAATTAGGGTATAAAGTGTAAAGTTACAGGTTCTTACAAGTTAAGTCCTTTAGTATTAGCAAAATAACAATTTAAACCCTTTGGTTTTGGAAATTAAACAAACAACACTTTTTTAAATGCCTTTTAACACTTTTATAATTTCTCACAGTTTTATATACGAAATTGTTAGGTTTTCTATAAATTATAAACCGTATAAGAACTCAGTAATAAAATTCCCAAAAATCCCCAGAGATGCTCAAATGTCTTAAGTATTTTATCTAATTTTTCCAGATTTTATTAAGTAGCATAGCTATGGATTAAAATTCACTTAAACCAACTCGTCCAGAATTCTGATTAATTCTACTATACGAAAAGTTATTAATTAAAAACCTTTTAAGAAAAATTCACAAAAATATAAAAAAATTCCAGGAAGTAATATACATCCTGAATATTTCCCAGTTCAAAGGAAACCTCCTAATTCAACATGGTTTGGAAATTAAAATTCAAAAACCCGGACTGATTTTCCAGACTCACAAATCCGATCAGACACATAATTTTTCAAAAATCAAAAGGTAACCTTCCAGGCCTCCAAAAATTACAAACTAAATTTTCCCAGGTAGCCATTTCACTGAACTTAGTTTTAGACTCTTAAAACACCAAAATATACGTTCACATCAATTAGTTACAGCCGGTTAAAGTCGGACAAATTTTCAGGTCAGTAGCAGTTGTTCACAGAATCATGTATAACTTAGGGTTTTTGTTACTTAAATCATTAATCCTTAATACCAAACGATTATAGGTGAGTTTATGTCATATTTAGGTCGATTATAAAGGACTTAACTTGTAAGAACCTGTAACTTTACACTTTATACCCGAATATGATGATAATTGCATAATGGTCCTTAAACTTATCATAATTACTTAATAAACCCTCAAATTTGTAAAACTACCATAATGACCTTAATTGTATGAAAATAATCTTATGAACCTTAAACTACTAAAATGGTCATCATTAAATACTTTAAGTTGATTAAACGGGAATCTTAATGACAAGAGTTACTAAATATGGAGAATCACTTCAAATGAGTAAACTTACTTAAAGTGGAAACTTGCTAAATCTGGAAAGCTACTTAAAATGGAAAGATAACGAAATCTGTAAATTGGAACCATTAGTAATTCTGTCTTTTACTCCTCTAGGTCCGAAGAGGGAGTGACTGATTTTCCTGTCAGTGTTTGTTTTGTGATTCTGCTTACTTGGTTAATAAGGTACAGATATTCTGCCCTTCTCAGTAAGGTGCCTTCGTTTCTTTTGATTTGATTCGTATTAGGACTTCCCTATGCCATTGCTATGTTCCCTTCTGATGTGAACCTCTGATGTGATCTTTTTGCTTTGAACCCTTACTTTGATCTTTTGTTTTGGACTTTGCCATAAACCTTGACTTGAACCTTGATACACTTGATTTTATTTATGAAAACTATTTTGAAAGATTATTTTTAGGAAAACCAATATTGAAAGATTTCTCAAATGGACTTTTAAATAGAAACCTTTTTAAATAAACTGTTACTATGGAACTTTGATTATAAACTCCTGATATTGGACCTTCTGATATTAAACCATCTGTTATGAACTATCTGTTATGAGCCATCTGTTATGACACTCTGATTTGATATGATATCTGACTCTTAGTTTGATACCCGAGCCAAAATTTGTGACCCTAGCCATGAAGGTAACATGGCCATGTCATTGATGCACCGATGGCGTGACTCTAGTGTGTTGGAGTGATGTTACACACCGTCCCTTTGTTTTGGTCTGCATGTGATTGGGTAGGGGCGTATGGATGCATCCTAGATCTGATCTGTTTAGTGGATTTAACATGATTTGATATGATTTGTCTGGTGACTGGTACTGTGTGCAATACATGCCTTTCACATATATCTGGGAGCTAGCTACTCCATTTGAAGAATGAGGACACCCCTCATATTATCTGATTATCTGAGAGGTCTCCCCTCTATATGATTATGAAGATGTGGTTACTATATCTGATTTGTTCTGGGCTCGTGGTGGATTACTATCCCTTTTCTCTTTCCTTTATACTTATTCATTGACTTACCCCTTGAACCATATTACATCTGTTTGTCCTTTGTTTCTGTTATTCTGTACTATTCTCTATCATTGTTTGTTATCGTTATATCTGTTCACTGAGCTTTTTAAGCTCAGCCGCATTTCTTTTCCTGCGGCAGGTTCTTAGTTGGAAGCTGGGTATGAGTGAAGAGACCTTTGGACTTAGAAGACTTTGATAGTATTCTGAAGTAGAGGCTATTAGAAGGATTTGCATTTACAGACTTAGTATTTAGTTTTAGTTTCATTTGTAACCTTGTAACTCCAGTATTTCATTTGTAACCTTTGAAATTCTTGTATTACTATAGATGTATGCTTTGTTTGATCTGATATGAAACCATTATCGTGATATATTAACCCTTTCCGGGTTGGGGTGTTATAAATGTCTTGAGGGCGACTGGTAAGCTCAATTACTTGAATACTCCTTGCCCTGACGAGCCTGCTGCGACCGCTACTGAAGAGGTCAAAGCAGCATGGAGAGCTGAGTATGCTAAGTACAATGAGATTGGGTGCTTAATGCTTCAAAGTATGGATCCAATGATGCAGAAGAAGTTTGAGTATTATTTTCCATATAACATGCTCGAGCAGCTTAAGAAGTCTTATGAAAAGACTCCTGAAATTGAAATGTATGAGTCTCTTGACAAACTACACAGCTGCAAACATGGTGATGGTAAACCAGTTGAAGACTATGTGAATGAGATGAGAGATTTCTTTGATCAACTTCATAGAGTCGGATTTGGTTATCCCGAGAATGTTCAAGTTAACCTAATCAACAGGTCCCTTAACAAGGATTTTGCTGGTTTTGTACAGAACTTCAACATGCATTGCTCGGGGAAGACAGTTTCTGAGTTACTCGCATTGCTTGTTGACTACGAGAAACACTTACCACACAAGGGCAAGGCTCCTACTCCGCAAGTGTTGGCAATTCAAGGAGGTAGGATCCAGAAAAAATCGCGTGTGAACAAGGGTAAGGGTAAAGGTGATAAAGGTAAGCAGGTCATGGCCTATCAACCAAATCCTAAGGTGAATCAACACCAGCCCAAGAAGAACAAGGTGAGTCCTCCAGGAAAGAAGGATCAGGCTTGTCACCACTGTCATGAAGTAGGGCACTGGAAGAGGAACTGTCCGCTCTACATCAATGACTTGCGACAGAAGAAGCAAATGAGTGAAGCTGGTAATCCCAGCTCTTCAGGTGCGTTCTTTGTAATCGAATTATTTACTCTAACTCGTAAGATTAATTCCTGGGTATATGATACGGGATGTGGTATTCATATTTGCAATACTATGCAGGGGTTTAGAGTTGAGAGAAAGCTGGCCTATGGACAACAATTCTTGCACGTGGGTAATGGAGCACATGCAGCAGTTGAAGCTATAGGCGTATTTGATTTAGTGTTGCCTTCGGGCTTAGTACTATCTTTAAATAATTGTCATTATGCACCGTCAATTGTTAGAGGTGTTATTTCATTTTCATGTTTGTTGAACCTTGGTTTTGAACATACTATTAATAGCAATGGAATTTCTGTTTCTTTAAATGGTGTATTTTATTTTAATGTTATTGCTGTGAATGGTATTTTTGAACTTAATATGAATGATAATGGTAATGCTTGTGTTAAAAATAATTCGATGTATAGCATCAACAATAAGAGAATCAAGAAAAGTCTGGATTCGTCTTATCTTTGGCATTGTCGACTTGCTCACATAAGCAAGGATCGCATGAAAAAGCAGCAACATGATGGGCTTTTAGAAAAGATCAATGATGAATCATTTGATAAATGCGAGTCTTGTATTAGTGGGAAGATGAAAAAGAAACCCTTTAATAATAGGATTGAAAGGGCTACTGATCTACTTGGTCTTATTCATACGGATGTGTGTGGACCACTTAGACATATGTCAAGAAGAGGTGCTAGCTACTTCTTAACATTTACGGATGATTTCAGCCGTTATGGTTATGTTTATTTACTTAAACATAAACATGAGGTGTTTGAAACATTCAAAGTGTTTAAAGCTGAAGTAGAGTTGCAACTTGGAAAGAAGATTAAAGCTCTTCGATCCGATAGAGGTGGTGAATACCTGAGTCAAGAGTTTGTGGATTATCTAGCTAAGGAAGGAATTGTCCAGCACCTTACTTCTCCATATACACCACAACAAAACGGTGTATCTGAGAGAAGAAATCGTACATTGCAAGACATGATACGATCTATGTTTAATCTAACAACTCTTCCCTTCTCATTCTGGGATTATGCCTTGGAGTCTGCTGTTCGCATTCTTAATATGGTTCCCACAAAGAAGGTTGATAAGACACCATATGAGTTATGGACTGGAAATGCTCCTAACTTGTCTTATCTCAAGGTCTGGGGTTGCGAGGCGTACGTTAAACGTGACTCGGGCGACAAGCTCCAACAAAGATCTGTAAAATGTATCTTCGTAGGATACCCAAAGGAAACAATGGGTTACTACTTTTATTATCCTCCTGAGAACAAAGTATTCGTTGCAAGGTATGGAGATTTCTTGGAAAAGGATCTCATATCTCAAGAATTAAGTGGGAGGATATATGATCTTGAAGAAGATCAAGATGATGCATTACCTTCTGAAAACACTAGCCAACTTCCTAAAGAACCAGAAAGTCTGGGTCCTCCACCAGAAATTGAAGTGGTTCCCATTCGCAGATCCGTAAGGACTGTAAAAGCTCCTGAACGTCTATGTCTTAACGTAGAATGTGAGGAATATATACAAGGTGATCTTGATGAACCGCCTAGTTATAAAGCTGCCATTAATAGTCTTGAAAAGGAAAAATGGTTAGTTGCTATGAATGGGGAAATGCAATCCATGAGAGACAATGAAGTCTGGATTGAAGTAGACCTTCCTCCTAATGCCAAGGTAGTTGGGAGTAAGTGGCTCTTCAAGAAGAAAACTGACATGGATGGCAATGTACACACCTATAAAGCCCGTTTGGTAGCTAAAGGCTTTACTCAAACGTATGGTGTTGACTACGAGGAGACATTTTCTCCTGTAGCTGACATTAGGGCTATTAGGATTCTCATAGCTATAGCTGCATACTATGACTATGAGATTTGGCAGATGGATGTCAAAACCGCCTTCTTAAATGGTCGCCTAGATGAGGATATCTATATGGCGCAGCCTGAGGGGTTTGTGAATCCAAAGTTTCCAAATCGTGTATGCAAACTTCAAAGATCCATTTATGGATTGAAGCAAGCATCACGACAATGGAACAAGAGGTTTGATAGTGAAATAAAAAGGTTTGGTTTTACACAAAATCTTGATGAGCCATGTGTATACCACAAAGTTAGTGGGAGTGAAGTAATTTTCCTTATATTATATGTCGATGACATATTGATCATGGGAAAAGACATTCCAAGTTTGCATGAAGTCAAGGCATATCTTGGAAAGTGTTTTTCTATGAAAGATTTAGGGGAAGCTGCTTTCATTCTGGGAATTAAGATATATAGAGATAGATCTCAACGATTAATTGGATTAAGCCAAAGTGCTTACATCGATAAAATATTGAAGAGATTCAATATGCAAAATTTCAAGAAGGGATATTTGCCGATGCAAGAACAACATGGATTGAGCAAGAAAGTTTGTGCTTCAACACCTGAAGAGGTGAAACGCATGGCAAAAGTTCCTTATGCTTCGGCTGTGGGATCTATTATGTATGTGGTTAAAAGCACAAGGCCTGATGTGGCGTTTGCTCAGAACTTAACCAGTCGATATCAGCAGAATACAGGTGAAGCTCACTGGACTGCTGTTAAGAATATTCTTAAGTACCTTAGGGCTACTAAAGATATGTTCTTAGTTTATAGGGGTGATCCACAAGCAGAACTTGATGTTACAGGTTACTGCGATGCTTCATGGAAAGGTGATAAGGATGATATGAAGTCTCAGACTGGATATGTCTTTGTCATTAATGGAGGAGCTGTGGATTGGAGGAGCAAGAAGCAGAGTACATTAGCGATGTCTGCAGCAGAAAGTGAGTACATAGCTGCATCAGATGCTGCAATGGAAGCCGTCTGGATTAGGAAGTTTGTATCAAGGCTTGGAGTTATGCCTTCGATTCGACAACCTATAAAAATGTATTGTGACAATTCAGCTGCAATTACATTTGCCAATGAACCTGGAATCATGAAAGGCACCAGACATTATCCGATCAAATATCACTATGTGCGAGAGCAAGTAGAGATTGGGCAGATCGAAGTACTCAAAGTTCACACAGATGATAACTTGGCAGATCAATTGACGAAAGCTCTTCCTGGCACTAAGCTTTATAAGTTAGCAGAAGGAATAGGTCTTCGTAAGGCTGAAAGTTTCATGCCCATTTGTGATTAGTATTTGGATAAAGGACGTAATAGACAATTATTGATTTTATGAAATAAAGTATTGTTTATGTTTTATTGTCTTGTTGAAATATACATATATCCTGTTTTTGCATGTTTATATCCTTGAATAATTTTATTATTCTAAATGTGTCCATTGTCGGTTAATGATATGGGAATATCATTAAATTAAGACAAATGTGAATGTTGGTAAGAATATACTTAAAAGTATATTGATGCGTAGTCATACCAATTTCACATGATATTCTATGAATAGAGTATAGGACTTATCCCAACTAAGCATGAGATTACTTATGGATCTTGTCATCAAGTAATTCATGAAATAGTTATCCTCAGACTTGTGATACCAGATAAGAGTCATGGATGTAGTGCATTTTTGTAAAGCAATCTACCGCTTACCGTAACTGGAAGTTATAAGGATTGTTTTCAGAAGTGTTGCAAAGTTCATGGGTTATTCTTGTAGTCAAGAAAGAATTTGTTCCTTCAAATTTTGTTTTGAAGTATAATACTGCTGGGCCCCTCGTAGGGTTGACAAAATGTTTGCGTGGCCACGCCCAAAGTCTATCTGGAATACGTTCAGATGTTTTGGTAATTTTGTTCAATCATTAACAACGAGAAACAGAAACATTAATAAAGAGTGACTTAGATCCATTTCTTTATTAATAGAGTATTAGTAACAAAAGGATAATAATAATGATGAATCATTAAAGATTTTCCAGGAAATCTAGCTCGAGTCGAACTGGGGGCATTGGAGTGTTGCAAGACGCCAACCAATGTCATTTTGCTATTAATAATTAACCAAGTGGGAGTTGTTGAAATGTGGTTAACGATTAATAAGTAAATGTCTAGTCTCGAACCCGAGACCTCGGGATTGCACACATTACAAATGAGTGTTAAGGAATAATAATAAATGTATTTTATATATTTATTATTAACACAAGAACTTAACGACCGTTAGTGTTTTCCCTTAAATGACTAACGACCGTTAGACGCAAATAAGGAAAGAAGTGTTTGTGTAAAATTAGGAAACAAGAAAAGGTCCTAGAACCCTCTCTTGGGTTTGGATCGGCCGAACTAAAGGGATGGGGCAACCCATTGCCTAACTTGTTCCCAAAGTTTTCTAAACACTATATAAACAAACCTAGGGTTATTGTTTTCACTAATCTTTTGTGCACACAATTATCCCTAAGTTTTTCCTTGTTCTTTCTCTTGGTTTGCCGATCGTACATCCCACTCCAAAGGGTTGTGGGATCGATTTTTGTTAACCAAAAATCAACTCTTGTGTTTTACTTGCATAACCTTAATACGGTTTAATTTGTGTGTACAAGAACGAGGTAATAACTCACTATAGTTATTATCAAGAGATCGATAAACAAAACGGTAAGGGGTTTATCATTGATCTAGTTTTATTAATAATCAAGATTTATTCAAGTGCATCGGGTACGTTTTCTATTTATGTTTAAGTTAATAATTATGTGTTATATGTTATTATTTACACGCTTCCGCATACTTGTGTACTTTGATTATGGAGTTTATATGATTGTCATAGTTTTCTAACTCCAACAATGGCATACAACTAACCCCACATATAATTGAGTAGTACTATATATTATTTCAGTTTTAGTTTTAGTATGATACATGATGACGTATAGTCTATACCCGGGTCACGGACCCGATTAGTAAACAATACTAATATTTAAGCCCACTACGTGTAGGGCGCTATGGCAATAACTGGACTACCAGTTATGCGGTTTGGGCCTACAAAGCCCAAGCACAAAGTTATTTTCGGATTAGATATGGAGTATCTCCTAATTAAAGGGGATATATACCAAATATCCGATGTTGGCGAATGCGCCGAGGAGTAGGGAACACGAAACCTACTAGGGTTTCATATGTATATAAAGGGCACCCAAGCCCTCGGTAAAGGTACGATCTACTAAAAACCCTAACTCTTCACTAAACCCTAAACTTCGATTACTTACTCTCACGCCGGAGGATAATCGGGGGAGACAATCCCTCGATAAGCCTAACGGTGTTTGCTCTTTTTCTTAGTGCGCAGGTTCCATCGAGCATTAAGATCTAATTGGTACGAGAACAGGAGTCTTAACAAGGAACGCCCAACTTTTGTATCAACAAGTGGCGCCATCCGTGGGACCCTACACTAAGAATTTTACCAAAAACTAGAATGACGAAACACGGAAGTCACAAGAGTCCGCATGGGAAGAAAGCGCATGATGACTCACTAGGGAAGAAGCATCAAACGGATGCGCCCCCTAAGCAGGCCCCTGGGACAACCAGCACGCCTAGAAGCTTAGGAGCGTATTCAGATCTGGTCTTTCCTACAGTGGAATCACTTACCAAAACTACCCCCGCTATCACAACAAGTACTAGCGCGGTAGAACTGGAGCGCACTCCTCTTACCATGCCAGAGGTGAACTTCACTGAACCTCCCAATGCGCCTATCCGAAACAAGGATCCTGCCTTGGAAACAGACTCCATCGCGCTAGAAGGAGTCACTTCCGAATTGGCGCCAAGCGACTTTGTATCTCAAAACTACGAAGCCTTGGCTGCGCTCATGCGAGAGGAGGCAAAGAAGAGGTCAAGCCAAAGTCTGCACGCCAGACTCAACTTTGACCCTGAGCATGAGGCGTCCCCACCGCGCTACCGAAAGGAAAGACGCGAGAAGGATAGCCGCAAACAACCAGTGTTTACCAGGATTGGAAGGAGGGTTATGGATGATGAAGCAGCCGATCTTCAACATCTGGAGGAGCCTGAAGAGGGGGAACGGCGCGCCAATGTCCACGCTAGGCTTGGCAGTCGCAGGATTCAGGATAGCATCGCAAAAGAGTGCGCTCATCCTCAAGTGATTCCTCGGACAACGAGGACAAAGAAACTGGACACTGGAAATCAAGAGGAAAATATCGCGACCAGGAAGACGAAGACATGTCTCTTCCCTGGCGTCGCCAAAAGGTTGATGCGTTCACTAGACGCATCAGCGATTTTTCGGAGAATAAGAAAAGGCGCATGCCTGCTAACGTCAAAACATATGATGGGACAGGTGATCCTGATGATCACCTAAAAATTTTCGAATCAGCAGCCACTATCGAAAATTGGCCACAACCTGTGTGGTGCCATATGTTCAACTCTACATTAGTAGGGAATGCGCGCAACTGGTTTAGCAAGCTTCCACGTAGAAGCATCGGTGGATTTGAGGAGTTGCGAAGGGCGTTTCGCTTAAACTTTACTCAAAGAAAGAAGTGCGCCAAAAACCCTGTTGAACTCGCTAGAGTTAAACAGCGACAAGGGGAATCTACAAGCGCTTTCATGGAACGCTTTAAGGACGAATGTATGCAAGTCAAAGCGTGTCCAGAGATACTAAAAATATCGGGTTTTATGAATGCAATCAATAACCCAGATTTGATAAAAAAGCTAAACAATAAGGTTCCCCTAACTTTTGACGAACTCATGAAGCGCACGAGGTCTTTCGTCCAAGGAGAAGCAGCCGCCGCAGATAGCAAAAAAGGCTACTCGAACTATAGGCCACAAGACGAGTCAAGGAGACAATCCAATGACCAGAGTGGCAATCGTCATAAGAGTTATCGCACTCAAGGCGGTGGAAGGGGAAACGACAAGTACACCCCATTAACAAAAACTCCAAAGGAGATATTCGCGACAGAAGGGGCGAACTTCCCGAAACCACCACCAATGTGCACCCCAGAGGATCGGCGCACAGGGAATGGTTATTGCGAATACCATGGACAGAAAGGCCACACAACCAACGAGTGTGTCCAACTGCGCCAATTGATTGACAAATTGGTAAAGGAAGGAAAGATGGACCACCTCGTAAAAAATATCAGAGAAGGGAAAGACAAACCAAAACCAGGGGCCAAGAAAGAGACATCAAAAGAAAAGGCAGATATCATCTACATGATACAGCCATGGCAGCGCGCGACAAGACAGAAAGTCAGTCAACGGTTTTCTAAAGGAAATGAAATTTCTTTCCCCTCCCTGACTGCGAACAACGCAGTAGTGGATCCACTTACCATTGAAATACATACGGGGGGTCACAACATCCGTCGCATGTATGTAGATGGAGGTGCATCCGCTGATATTATATATGAACACTGCTTCAAGAAGCTACGACCTGAGATACAGAATCAGTTGATCCCAGCCACAACGTCGCTCACTGGCTTCACAGGGGAGAAGATATGGCCCATGGGGCAATTACGTCTATTTGTAGAGGTTGGTGACAAACCACACTCTACAGTCACCTGGATGAACTTCATGGTAATCAGATCCCCCTCTCCGTACAACGGCATCATCGGGAGACCTGGAATATCATCCATCCGCGCCGTGCCATCCACAGCGCACGGGATGCTCAAGTTCCCAGTGGAAGGAGGTATTGTCACTCTTTACAATACCACCATACCACCCAAAGAATGCAACACAGTGACAAATGACGTAGGCGATGTTCCAGAACAGCGCGCAATCAAAGTCCCAAACCTAAAGGTCGCCATTCACCCTGACTACTCGGATCAACAGGTATCTATTGGCGGGTCTCTGTCTGACAAAGGCAAATCAGCTATATGCGCACTCCTGCAAAATAACTTAGATATTTTTGCATGGGAACCAAAGCATATGACAGGAGTGCCACGCTCCATAAAGGAACACAAGCTGCAAATCCGACAAGGATATCCTCCAATACGACAGAAAAAGCGCGGACAAGCCCCAGACCGCGCAAAAGCCATCCTGGAAGAAGTACATAAACTAGTAGACGCAGGCATCATGCGGGAAGTCTACTACCATGACTGGCTCTCCAACCCAGTAATGGTAAAGAAAAGCGATGGCAGTTGGAGAATGTGCGTAGACTTCACAGACCTCAACAAAGCATGTCCACAGGACTGCTACCCGCTACCGGAGATAGACTGGAAGATCGAATCTCTGTGTGGATATCCCTTCAAATGCTTCCTAGACGCATACAAGGGGTACCACCAAATTCAAATGGCGGAGGAAGATGAAGAAAAAACGGCCTTCCACACAAGTCAAGGGGTCTACTGCTATACAAAGATGCCCTTTGGCCTAAAGAACGCAGGAGCAACATACCAACGATTGGTAGACACTGCGTTCGAGAAACAAGTAGGCCGCAACTTGGAAGTATACGTCGATGACCTCGTCATCAAAAGCCATACAGAGGAAGAGCTAGTGCGCGACATGGAGGAAACGTTCAAAACACTGAGGAGAATCAACATGAAATTGAACCCCAAAAAGTGTACATTTGGTGCTACAGAGGGCATGTTTCTCGGGTATTTGATAGAACCCGATGGGATCAAGCCTTGCCCAGAGAAGACCCAAGCAGTCATTGACCTCCCCTCACCGCGCACACTGAAGGAGGTTCAGTCCCTAAACGGCAAGCTAGCCGGACTGAACCGATTCTTATCCAAATCAGCGGACAAGTCACTTCCCCTATTCAAAACACTCAAGAAGTGCACAAAAAAGGGAGACTTCAGATGGACCGCGGAAGCAGAAGAGGCCTTCCAACAGCTCAAACAACACATAGCAGCGCTCCCAAAGCTTGTCGCGCCCCGACCAGGGGAAGAGCTGATCATGTACCTATCTGCGACTCAGGGAGCAGTCAGCGCAGTGCTACTGACAGACAGGAACTCCGTCCAAACACCCATTTATTTTGTTAGTAAGGCGCTCAAGAAGACGGAGATTAACTACACTGCAATGGAAAAGTTGGTCCTAGCCTTAGTGTTTGCAGCGAAAAGACTGCGCAGGTATTTCCAAGCGCACCCAATAGCTGTTATCACAGACCAACCCATCAAACAAGTTATCTCAAGACCCGACGCATCGGGACGCCTACAAAAGTGGAGTGTACTACTGGGCGAGCATAACATATCATACAGACCGCGCACTGCAATCAAAGGGCAGATATTGGCCGACTTCATCATTGAGAAGCCAGATACTGACACTACACCTGCGACAAGCAAGAGGGAACCTCAAGAACCATGGATTCTATTCACCGATGGATCCTCATGCGTAGATGGATCAGGAGGTGGTCTTATTCTCACTAATCCAGAAGGAGCCGAATTCACCTACGCACTCCGCTTTGAATTCACCGCCACGAACAACGAGGCAGAATACGGAGCCCTAATTGCTGGACTACGTATTGCGACACGAATGGGGGTACGCAACCTAGAGGCAAACGTAGATTCCCGATTGGTGGCCAACCAAGTATCAGGAGAATACGAGGCTAAGGAGGAAAACATGATCCAATACCTCGAAAAAACCAAATCTCTGATCCAGAACTTCGATAGGTTTACCATCAAGCAGGTTCCCAGGGGTGAAAACAGGAAAGCAGACGCGCTGAGCAAGATTGCATCTACCAGTTTTGCGCATTTATCAAAACAAGTATTGGTGGAAACCTTGAAAAACAAGTCAATCGTAGAAATGGAAATATCCACAGTGATAGAAGAAGAAGGCCCTACGTGGATGACACCAATCATTGACTTCATTAGCAAGGGCATACTACCCCAAGAACAGAAGGAAGCTCGAAGAATCCGGCGCACAGCGCAGCGATTCGAGCTTAGGGATGACGTCTTATATAGACGCTCATTCCTACAACCATGGCTTAGATGCGTTGGACCTCTCCAGGCAGACTATGTACTTCGAGAAATCCACGCAGGCTCATGCAGCATGCACTCAGGACCACGGTCCATTGTAGCGCGCGCCCTAAGGTCTGGATACTATTGGCCAACTATGCACCGTGACGCGCGAGATTTGGTACGGAAGTGCAGTGATTGCCAAGTTCACAGACCCATTCCGCGCCAACCACAGCATGAACTAACGCCTATTACAGCGCCATGGCCATTCTACAAATGGGGTATCGACATCGCTGGACCTTTCCCTATTGCCGCAGGTGGATTGAAATTCCTTATTGTGGCAATAGACTACTTTACTAAGTGGATCGAAGCAAAGGCAGTAGCGACCATAACAGGTAACCAGATAAAACGATTCATGTGGGACAACATAGTATGTCGCTTTGGATTACCTGGTGAAATTATCTCAGATAACGGAAAACAATTCCGTGATAACCCATTCAAAGATTGGTGCGAACAGCTGAACATCACGCAACACTTTGCATCAGTAACTCATCCACAAACCAATGGTCTGGTTGAACGCGCAAATAGAAGCCTAGGTGAAGGAATTAAAGCGCGCCTGGATAGACACAAAGGAAGATGGGTAGAAGAACTATCACATGTTCTCTGGGCGCACTGAACAACCATCAAGGTTAGCAACGGGGACACTCCCTTCTCTTTGGTCTATGGGACAGAAGCTGTAATACCAGCTGAAATTGGAATGCCAACCATCCGTACTGCGGAAGTTAATGCGGCAACCAATGATGATGAGCGGCGCATAGACTTAGATCTATTGGAAGAGCGACGTGAACGCGCAGCAATATGCAAAGAGAAAGCCAAGTCAAGAATGAAAGGATACTATGATGCCAAGGTACGCAGCACTTCATTCAGACCAGGTGATTTCGTATACCGCGAAAACGACTCAAGCCGCGCAGAAGACACTGGTAAGTTAGGACCAAAGTGGGAAGGACCTTACGAGGTCATAGAAGCACTTGGCAATGAAGCGTACAAGCTACGCGACAAGGACGGACATGAGCTACAGCGAACGTGGAACGTCCGCAATCTTAAGCGGTGCTATCTTTAAAGCAGGCTACGGCCCAACATGGACACTCGAGCACTTTAGAAAGTGCCCCCAATAAAGATCCATGTAATTTTATCTTTTAAAGTATTATCTAGATAAGTATTCTCTTTTAAAACTTGCAAGTATTAATAAAACGTTATGGTTTCTAGCTAACTCCATAACACATTTAACTTTATTGTTTGCATCTTTCATTATCGTGTTTCAATATTGTTATAAACTTGCCTACATGGCGTGCATGCACACACTAAGACCCACGATGGCAGAAAGGATGAGTAAACCTAATAAACAACTCGTTGAGTAAGAGGGTTGCAAACCCATCAACTTTGGATCACGAATCCCTGTTAAACACCTTGCGCTCAAGACGTTGGCGCAAGTTCCTTACGCAACCCACGATGGATGCGCACTAGGGCACACTGTGCGCGTTTAACAACTCAGGAAATCAAGACTCTTGAATCCTTAAAGTAAAATACGACAAGTAAACTTACAAAAATACATAGACGACTATGATTCCCTTCTTTTTGTTAAGTTGGAAAATTTCAATACACGACTACGGTCCTCACTTAAAGAAAATTCATACATAATAATGATTCTTCTTTTCTAAGTACGCTTAGACACTTAAAGATATCTTCACGCAAGGATACATAAGAACTACGAGTTCAAAAGCATAAATATTTGGAAGTTGTAAAAACACTAAGTACAAAAGCAACATTCCAATATATAGAAATACGTTTATACAAAAGACTTGTACAAAAAAGCTAAATGCTATATGTACGCCTTAGCTGGCTGGAGCCCCCACTCATAGCCGCTTCCTTCGCATCCTCGAGCCGCTTCAACAACCCTGCATCATCAAGGGAAACAGTGGCCACGGAGACAGGCACACCGTCTGATCTAGGCTGATGCGCAGCGCCTATGCCGCACAGAATGGCCTTCCCTTTCACGCCTTTCTTTCTTGCGACTCTGGAAACATGAGCATTTAGAGACCTTTGCAAAGAAATCTCTTTCTCAATACGGAAAGGATTCAGAATGTCACGAGGCTGAGCAAAAATAGGTACCTTCAACTGCGATACGTCAGGCTTCAAGTAGAAGTCCAACTGCTGATCTGCATCATCCTGCAGATGCCTGGGAAGAGTGAGCCCCGCCATGATCACGCTGATAGGCTGATCCTGATCACGCTCCAAACGAGCGATATGCGGAAGCTCAAGCTTTTTTAGTTCTTCCATGGCAGCAACAAGCTCAGCACGCGCATTCGCCTTGTACCCAGGCACCTCGGCAAGCGGCACGGTCAACAACTTGGCCTCAGCAAGCTTGTTTGCGGCCAAGGTCTCACCGTGCGCAATAGCGCACTCCACCACCTTTCCAAAGGACGTGGTGACCTCAGGATGCTCCAGCGTACACATGGCGGCCAGGCGAAGACCATGACTGATCAACCACCTACGAAATAACACAAGTGTTAATAAGAAAGAGGGTCTAAAATATATACAAGTTATAAAAGAGATAAAGCAGCATGTACCTGCGCTCAGCCACGGACTGAACCATATGGGGGTACAGCTCCTCATCGTATTCGATGCTGAGCTTGCGGAGCTTCTCCTCTTGCATCTTTAGCGCAAGCTCCACGCGGCTACGAAACTCCTCAATATTGGCAAAGTGCTTGCTCCTATTCTGTTGCAAGTACTTCAGCGCCCATAAAGAGTTACGCTTCTGAAGATCCGCATCAGCACGCTCCTGCTCCAGCTCAGCCATCACCAAGAGCTTACCCTCAGCAAATCTTTGCGCAGACGCTTCTGCGCGCTCCAGTTTAGCCTTGGAGCTCAGCTGCTCAGCTTTAGAGCTTGCTAATTCAGCCTGAACAGACGCTAACTGCGCCTGCAGTCTAGAAACTTCCTCGGACTGGCACACCCTGGCTTGCGCCACCAGCTCGGACTGACGCACAGCGATGGAGGCAAGCTCCTCCATCGTAGAGTCAAACGGACTTAACTCCTCTCCAATACCCCTTGGTGAAGGCACATCAAAGGGACTCACCTTGGGGGGCGCACTCCCATCTATGACGCCAGCGTCCTTCACAGGCTGTTTACTGCACGAAAGATCAAGAAGCAAGGTCAGCGCACGAAAAACAGTCTAGCATATACAAAATCCTAAGGGATTGCTAAAAAATTCTTACATGGGGGGAGGAGACGAGGACACGTCCTTCTCAATCTCAGGCATGGACGTACTCCCACCAGACTTCTCAGCATCCACACTGAGGACACGAGGAATCAAAGTTAGAATAAAGTATAACTTGACAAAAGTTCATAACTAAGATACTTACTTCATCTGCACTTCGGTAAAAGATGGGCTCTCCTCAGCCTCAGGTCGCGGCCTCTTGGAAGGCCCTTCGCCATCACCACCATGCGCTCTCTTGCGCGTCAGTGAGGAGCGCTCCTCCATTTCACTGTCAGACTCCTCCAAATTGATCAGCGTTTCATTGGGAAGAGGCTGCGCAGTGTCAGGAACCTCCTGCACAGGAGGAGCCACCCCCTGCAGCGGCACAACTACCACCACATCAGGTGAGCCCTCAGACTCTGGGATAACCAAGTCCACGACGCACCCTGCCGTCCTCTCCAGAATGGTCATCTCTCCATCCCCCAGAGGACGCACCCCCACTGCCACAGAACGCGGTGTCTCCAAGTTAACAACCGCAAACAGATCCATCTCTGCGTACAAAGTAGACAAAAAGAAGCAAGTTACATAAAGTATGGAAACAAAGAAACGCTTACATTAATACCGACAGTAAGACGACAGAAGGAGCACCCACCCGTGCCATCCGCATCCAAGAATGTGGGAACCTCTGTCTCATGCTCGAAGTAGTTGCGACTGATGCCCATATGCACTAGGAACGCTTCCGGATATGGCTTGATGGGAAGGCGGTTCTCATCAATGATCTCCGCATGATCCGCGTTATACCACGTCTCGGGGGGCGCTCATCCTTGGGCAGATTGGCACGGGTGTAAAATGGAAAATTGGAAGGAAAGACGGCGGCGTCAACCCAAAAGAATTTCTCCCTCCAGTCCGCGAGTTTATCTACCTTCTTCACATAGCATTGTAACTTGCCTACGCGCTTAGAGAAGGTAACCCACCCATTTGACCACGTCGCGTGATAGAACGCGCGAAATAATTGGAGGGTCGGGTGAATCGCTAACAAGCGACAGTTCACCTCAAAATTGGCAATCTTCCCAGCACCAATACAATGCAACTGGGAGATGTGGAGCTCGTAATAATTAAGTATATCACTTAATAGCACGGATATGGGTACGCGATGATTCGCCCACTCGAAAAAGCGCGTATATAACCCCACCTTCCCTACGGGGAAATTCGCGATGGTGTCATTGGGACCTGGTACCTCTGGGTGCAGACCCAAGGGGATAAAATAATCCGAGGTGAACTGATTCAGTTCATCTTCGGTTATGTTAGAAGTGAAATCATGAAGTTGCGCCACCATTTTATGTTTCAGACTGTGCGCACGCGCTATTACCTTCAAATTATCGTTCTTGATAGCAGATTCGAAGATATAAAAATGGTGGAAATGAGATTTTTTAACTGTGGATACCACAGTGAAGGGAGGCGATAGTTTATATAGTTTTCTACCCACCACAGATGATTGACACGTGTATCCCACTAACTCAAATCGTGTGGCTGGGAGATGTGACGGTACAGAACAAGTGGATAGCTTCTCCACTTCCCAAGGTACCCGAATTGCACTTTTTTGGACTAGATACATTATACGTGCGTTTTTGGCGGTACATTTTTGAAATCTTCCCGCGTACGCGTAGGGAATAATTTTGACACGACTTTAGTCTAGCATCCGCAGGTTTTACCCTGCGCATACTAGACTGGGGGGACATGATGACGTATAGTCTATACCCGGGTCACGGACCCGATTAGTAAACAATACTAATATTTAAGCCCACTACGTGTAGGGCGCTATGGCAATAACTGGACTACCAGTTATGCGGTTTGGGCCTACAAAGCCCAAGCCCAAAGTTATTTTCGGATTAGATATGGAGTATCTCCTAATTAAAGGGGATATATACCAAATATCCGATGTTGGCGAATGCGCCGAGGAGTAGGGAACACGAAACCTACTAGGGTTTCATATGTATATAAAGGGCACCCAAGCCCTCGGTAAAGGTACGATCTACTAAAAACCCTAACTCTTCACTAAACCCTAAACTTCGATTACTTACTCTCACGCCGGAGGATAATCGGGGGAGACAATCCCTCGATAAGCCTAACGGTGTTTGCTCTCTTTTTTAGTGCGCAGGTTCCATCGAGCATTAAGATCTAATTGGTACGAGAACAGGAGTCTTAACAAGGAACGCCCAACTTTTGTATCAACAATACACGAGTATATGTTAAGGTCAATAAAATATAGAGTACAAACTAGTGTTAACACTAATATAAATCTAATCATACTTGTAGTAAGTTTACTTTATACACCTGATATTCAATGCTAACAAATAACTAGTAACGTATTACTCGCTTGGCCGCTTATAACAACAACATCACATATATTTTGGCAATCATCATTTTTCGCCTCACTAGATTTTATAGTATGGAGGGTGAGTATTTTAATTTTGTCTCGGATATGTGTGTGTGAGTTAGCATGTGTAAACTTAACAGGAAGAAAGGAATGTAAAAAAAAAAAATGCTTTTGGTTTGTTTAATTATTTGATTTTAAAAGGACTCGAAAGTCCAAAACTCAAATGTTGTATAATATGGGGTAATTAGGGGGTGTTTGATTTCGACTTAATTGACTTAATATGAAAAAAACTCAATTAATTAAGTTATATGAAAACTGTTTGTTTGTGACTTAAAAGAGAATGATGACTGAAAATATTAAGTAATAAAACTGAGGTTGTCTGATTAGATTTTATAGTAAGATTTCAAAATATATAAAATAAAATTCTTACAGTTACATTATTTTTTATTATTTTACCCAATGTTGCAAAAATCGGCCGAGTCGGCCGATTAATCGTTAATCGGCCGTATACATTGTAGAATTTTGAAAACCGGTCAAAAAATCGGTCTAGGCAAAAAAATGGCCACTAATCAGTCAAAAATCAGCCAAATCGGCAAAAAATGGCCGCTAATCAGTCAAAAATCAGCCAAATCGGTCAGCTTAAAAAAAAATAAAAAATTAGGCATTCTACTTAATTTGGGGATTGTTTATTTCACTTATAACGCACAATGAGCCTCATAATCATAATTGGAGCCTTTTATTTAGGTTTGAAAACATAGTAGGCTTGGAATCAGTTACGATCTTTAGTTTGGTCTCCAGAAATACCCAAAACATGCAAAAAATGCCAATCCGATTAATCACCGATTAATCCCGCCATGGCCGATTAATCGCTGCAGGGTGGTCGACCGCCCAACTACCGATTCACGATTTTTGCAACACTGATTTTACCACATGACCTGTATGTCAACCAAAAGTTTAACTTGTATCCATGCGCTTCATATTCACCCGAAGTTCGCTCCTAGAAATAGAGCTATCCCTGTCTAATCCCTTCTGATTCAATCACGTTGGGGTAGCAAATTAAAATGAAAAATTCACATTAGGTTTAGGGATAATTAGGTTCAAACTGAAGAATTCCACCGCGCCAAGGTGACACTACCGCTGAGTTATATCCCTTATCTGCCCCCATTGAGAAATAGAACTGACTAATCATAAGGCAAAGGATCGAGAAACTCAACGACACTATTCATGAACCCCAACGATTAAGTCTTACAATTAATAAAAATAACTTGTACTCCCTATTAGAAGGGTATAGAGTACATAATTTGTAACCAAATTGGGCTAGCTCAGTAGGCCACCAAGGTTTTTTTAAGGCGCCTTGAGAATGGGATGTTTGTCTAGTGGAGGTCTCAAGTTCGAGTACCACCCGGGACTTTTACACCTTCAGGCGATAAACGAGAAGCAGGCGGGTGTCAGCATACTGCCCAGTTGAATATCACTGCTTGACATAAACCACAAACAACTAATAAGCCGTTCAAAAAAATAAAAAAAAAAAATACATAATTGGTATGTTAAATTTATAACTATGACTTTCCGTATAAGGTTAATAATCCATTAATTCGTGAAACTCGCATCAAGAAATTAAAATATATCTGTAACGGATTTTATTGTTCAAATTAATATCGATACCAAAAGTATTCCATGATCAAGAAAACTGAAAGTTGCGTACTCTCTCGGACACGCACATAAGTCACACACGTACCTATACTTAAGATAAAATACAACATTTTCTATATGGATACCAAAACAATGTATATTAGTCTGTAAAATCATTTGACATGCTAATCCATTAAAGGATACATAAAAATGTTTTTTCGTGATATATGTAGCTGCCACAAAGCAGAACATTTCTTTTACAAAAATAAAATCAAAACAAAAAGCAGAACATTTCTTGTATATATAAGACTATAGTAGCGCAATGCCGCGCGCCATACAGCGTGAAAGAGAAAATGTCGGTCATTTCGAGCGATAAACAAAAAACCAATAAGGTGATAGTCATTGTTTGGTTTTAATTTGATACTTTAGAGACATTATCGTTGGGTTAATTCAGCGTTCAACAGTTTTTAATAAATTTAAACATAAAATAGCCAAAGTAATCTTTAGTAGTCGCCGAGTATAATTTAACACAACATCATTTGAGTTGTTGAAGACAAAGAGTCTTCCTTTCAACGTCGATGCGGTTGAGAGTCTGAAGCATAAGTCCTAAAGAAGATGTTCAGTTAAGTGTGATCTACTCAAACCATTCATGCTGATTAAAGAATCTCTAATACCCATAAGTCAAAGGCGGCAAAACCCTAAAAACAAAAGTGGATAAAGGAAGTATTCATAGGAGTAGAGGTGCATATTTCGGTTAAGCGGTTCGGTTTGACGAACGGTCAAACACGAACCGGTTTGAGTCAACGAAAAAAAACCGGTCGGGCAGGTTAACCGGATCCGGGGAGGAAAAAACTCAACCGATCCAAACCGGTTTGGGTACGGTTCGTGACCGGTTTGGACCTTCTTTTTTTTTTTTTTTTTCGTTTTTCGTCGTTTATACAAAGTAAATTAAATAAACTTCAACTTTTATTTAATACAACGGAAATACAACTGAAAGGAAATACATGATCAAACATAATACATAAACTTAAAACATAATTCTTAAAACATAAAACATCGAGAAACTACTCAACGTCGACTCGTCGAGGCTCGAGTGTCGAGCAATACATGGTGAAATGAGCCCTAAACGCACAGTTGGAAATGGGATTCATTAAACGGAAGCAATGCTTACATTGAGCCTTTCTCGTGTCATCCGACATTATGACGTAGTTTAAGTTATACCAAATATTTGGTTTACGGTTGCATGGTAAAACCGCAACAATCACAGGTGCAATTGGTGCAACATCCTCCTGTCCTTGATTTTCATTTGCCATTAGTGAATTACTTTCAGTTTTGATTTTTTAGAGTATATTTTGGTTGTATAAAAGTTGTAAATAAATAAAAACACAACCTCTCTATTTATACTAAATATAAAATGGCAAAATGGTAAATTTGAAACCAAAAAATTAAATTCAAAATTTGAAAACCCACCTCCCCGCTCAAAATTTAAATTCAAAATTCGAAAATTCAAAAAATCCACCGGTTTGACCGGTTAACCGTTTTTTTCCCCGCCAAGGCGCCAAGTTCAAATTTGAATTTTTAAAAAACGGTTTGACCGGTTTTTAAACGGTTAACTTTTTTTTTTTTTTTTTTTTTTTTTTTTTTTTTTTTTTTTTTTTTTGGTTTTTCGTCGTTTATACAAAGTAAAATGAATAAACTTTAACTTTTATTTAATACATCGGAATACGACTGAAAGGAAATACATCAAACATAATAAATCGAAAAGCTACTCGTAAATGTCTTCATCAGATCCGATGGACCTAGCTTCGTTAGCCGCTTCATCATGTCTTATTTCTTCATCGGAAAGCAACTCGATTGTTCCCTCTTGCACCTCTACCTCGTAGATCTCTTATTCGATGTCTAAGGGGTTTTCAAGACTTGATTTGTCTTGTCTTCGCTTGATTGCGTCCAAATGATCTTTCAAACACATACATATTTCCAAAGAAGCCGGTGTGAGCCTTGTTCTTCTGTTTGATAACACCCTTCCACTTGTTGAAAAAGCAGATTCAGAAGCTACCGAAGTAGCTTGTACACTTAGTAGATCTCGAGCCATTCGGGATAGAACGGGAAACATTGTTTCCTTTGCTTTCCAAATCGCCAAAACATCAAAGTTTTCAGTTGGTCGGCCGGAATATGTGAGATAAAATCGGTTCCGATATATCTTGTATATTCATTGTTTGTGAAACGATCACTCTTTGCCCATTTGTTGGGATTTTCTCTTAACTTTTGTAGTAAGCCTTGTATCGGATTCCCTCTATGCGACAACCTCGATGATGAAGAAGTCGCATTCACAGAAGGAGTTGGGTTACCATATTTTTCAAAATAACATTCCCTTAAACCTTCAAAAGAATTGTTAAAAGCCGCTTTTGCATCTTCAGCAAAGTTCGTGTTATTCGCGAATAACCCCAAATCAGTTGTAATCGAGTCGATAAGTAACTCTACCCCGCATACATTATAACATGGATTTAATGCGGCCGCACAAGTAATTACCGGTGGCAAAGTTTCAAAATATTTAATAAGATTTTCTTTCATTGGTGAAACCATATTTGTATAACTACTATTTAATTCAAATGAGGCCAAACTTGAACACATGTAGTATAGTTGCACGAATACCAAATGGGATGTTGGATAATAAACTCTCGATAATTTTCTTGTGGCGTTGAAAAAAACTTAAAGTAATCGGGTTATTTTTTCAATAGTTTCCCAATGTTCGACTACAAATGGAAAAACCCTACCCTTTTCCGCCAACATGTCATGAAAATATTGTAAAGTCACCTTTTGTTTTATACCACTTAGGAACATAAGATAAGTGGAATTCCATCCTTTATCACAATCTAAATTAGGTGACAACCAATGTTTCCCCGCATCAACACACATCCGAATGTAGTTATTATATCTTTTAGTACCCTTTTTAAAAATATCGTGTAATATTTGTTTAAAACAATATTTCATTTCACGCATTACGGGATCGGCTAATCCCGCTTGCACAACCAAGTTAATGATGTGTGCAACACATCGAGAATGATAAAAATTTCCATTTAAAGGTGGCTCGTATTCTATTTTTAGTCTACCCATTGCATTTGCGTTGTTACTAGCATTATCCAACGTAATTGAAATAATTTTTTGTTGCAAGTGAAATTTGTGAAACACTTTTCTCATCATTTTGAATAAAGCAATTCCCATGTGAGAAACCGAAAACTCTTCAAATGATATGACCCGCTTCATCATTTGCCAACTTTCGGGATCAACCCAACGTGCGGTAACACAAAGGTACGAAAATGGCGAACCATGAGGAGCGGACCAAACATCCGTTGTTATATTAACACAAGCATTTAAATTAAAAAAAAAAAAAAAAAAAACATCTTTTAATTCTTGTTTGGCCGTTTTCCACATTTTCATTGCATCGCGTTTTAGAGACATACGACTTACATGATTGTACATGGGTTGGACATGATTCTAAAACACTTCCGTCGTATCCTGGTTGTCACAATCGTTGAACGGCAAACCTCGTCGAATCACCAAACCGGCAAATTGTTGACGAACTACTTCATGATCGTATACAAAAATACTCCCGTCCCGAGCCATAGACGATTGACCCGCTTCTGGAACCGTTTTGAGTGCCTTGCAATACTTCTGTTTGATATGAGCCCTCAACGTCAAGTTGGAACTCGCCGACATTATACTCAATCAATGCTTACATTGAGCTTTTTTCTTGCCATCCGACATTAGGACATAGTTGAAGTTTTCCGAAGGATCTTTTACACGGTCGCATGGTAAAATTTTGACAACCGTAGGTGCACTTGTTGAACCAGCTTCGGTGTTGTTGGTGGTATTTGAACTTGCCATTAGTGAAATACTTTCGGTTTTGATTTTTTAGAGTGTATTTTGCTTGTATGAAAGTTGTGTGAATAAGAAAAAAACATAACCCTTCTATTTATACTAAACAATAAATGGCAAAATGGTAAATATTGAGCCCAAATAATTTAAAAACCGGCCCCCACTCTCCTTCCCACTCAAGTTCAAAATTTAAAATTTGAAATTTCAATAAATTCCAAAAAATCCGCTCCTTTTGCCGCCCAAACCGGTTCCTAACCGGTTATCCAAACCGGTTCGAATAACCGGTTCCCAAAAACCGGTCCCCTAATCGGTCATTGGAATCCCAAACCGGTTCCAAACCGGCGGTTTGTGGAAAAACCGGACCGGTTTGGGTCAAAACCGGTTTTGACCGGTACGATTTTCCGGTTAGCTTTCGGTTGCGTTTCAGTTAACCGGTTTCTATGTGCACCTCAACATAGGAGTCACCACTTTTAGTAGTTGGAAAAAAAGAGTTATAGTTGGCAAAATTGTTTCATAAAAAAGAGTTTATCCTTTACCTAAAGTAGTATCATTTAATGCACTACTCACATAAACATTAAATACTCAACACGTGTATAAAATATACTTAAAAAAACCCTAATTCTCTGCTATAAAATAGAATATTTGTAGTGGAGAAAAAAAAATCTCTTGCATTTAATGTAGTAAGCACAAGGGC
Organism: Artemisia tridentata subsp. tridentata; assembly: GCA_021014915.2. Classification (NCBI taxonomy): domain Eukaryota; kingdom Viridiplantae; phylum Streptophyta; class Magnoliopsida; order Asterales; family Asteraceae; genus Artemisia; species Artemisia tridentata. Next base: position 170,894,337 of record CP139507.1, on the reverse strand, counting down.
ATAGTTGAGCTATAGGAGGCCTTGTGCAAAAACTTATGTGATAACTAAACACAATGATTAAAGATATATTATACCAACTATTGAAACAAAAATACAGAACTTTAATGAATAAGCTTCAATTTTAACAAATATTTACAATATAAATTTATGTAAAGTTAACATTTTTTTGTTGATAGTCGATTTTGAAGCCTCAACTATACAACTAGATGCACATTTTGTGGCCCCTAAAAATTTGAGGCCATATGAGGTAACACATCACGCACACCCTCATATACGACTTTGAATAAGCATTCAAGAAAGCATTTACTCACCCTTGAACTTTTAGAGTGATTGATAAATTCATACTTAAACATCTGCTTAGGTTTGTGTTTAAGTTAAAGAGGAAATCACCAAATTGTCAATCAACCGAAAATTTTTATTCTATAAACATTCTTCATATTTTTTTTTAATTCATTCTAACAAGAATTTAAAAGTTACAATTTTTTTTTTGTGTAAATCTGTACACATGAGTTCATGTATAAAATTGTTTTAAACTTCATAAGGGGTGTGCATTGTATGGGTAATAACCGAATAAACCGACTTATAATCGAACTGAATTTGTCAAAAACTAACCGAGCCGAATTAAAAATTTGGTTTTTGGTTTGGAAATAGTTTTGGCTATTTGAACCGAAAACCGAATTTATATAAAAACATTTATTTAATTTTTGCGGTTGACTTTTTAAAAGGTATCTTTATTGATTCTAGATTACACTCTTACGATTAAATCATTATTTTTGAACTTTGTAACTCGTTCTAACATTTTGCAATTATATCGATTTATTTGTGTATTTTTTTGTACAAAAATATATACTAATTCAAAATAAATAATAAATGAGGTATTAAAATATTGTGAAAGATAATTTAGTTCAAACACTTGTAGTGTGTACATGATGCATTTGCGTTTGTATTACTTAAAAATGCATTAATGACTGTCTTAAAAAATTTGTTATAGAAAATGTCATTCATGTATTATATGTCGTATAGATATTTAGTACAATACATGAGTTCAGTAACATTAAATACATTACTAAATTTAATTTTGTAACTCTCATATTTATCAATTTAAATTTAATTTAAAAACAATATTTATACCTTTATATAACACTAGCTTAAAGACCCGCGGATTCGCGGAGTTTTTAAAAAAAATATGAAAATGAGATAATAAGAAAACAACGAACGTCAACATGTTTCATTAATATATAAAGAAATAATGAGATAAAACGTGAATTATTCGACAATCAATTGAGTTTGTAACAATTAAAATAATAGACGTCGATGCGTTGTTGTCTCCAAATTTAATGGTCTTGAATAGCAAACGACGTCTGTGAGCGCTAATCAATATAATAGCCAATGTCCACAAAAAACCAATAATTTTTATGGTTTAATTCTGCCTTCTTGATCTCAAATGGCGCAAAGGTTTCATAAGGTATGCGTTCTCATAACGTTGTAACAACACAAATATGCAAACAAAAAAAATAATTGTATTTTACAATAACCCTTTTGGTTGGTTAGTTAGTTGATTCGTTTATTTGCATGCAAGTGTTTAATTTATATGTTCACAATAGTGGTAAATGTAACAAAACCAAATCCTTTATCACACTGCAGTCGAACTTCCTCGATTATACCAGCATCAAGAGAATAAAAGTAACGATGAAGCTCAAGCTGGGTACTGAAATTAGAATATATATAAGTATATTAATTATTTTAATTAATCAATGACTCGTGAATTCACGGGGTTAAATGAAAAACCGTGAAATAACAGTTTTCAATTTATTATGATGAACACATATAGTGTAATCAAGAATGGGATACAACAGTAAAAGTAATATTTAGAAACAACTTACCCGATTTTATGATGATGAGCACATAAATGAAGAACAAATGCATCATTTGGATAATTCTGTTATTTGAGGAAAGAACGGATGCATCAGTACGGCCATCAAAAAAATTTGTACTATATCAAGAAATAATAAAAAATAATGCATCAAAATGGTCTAGAAAAATAAACCCATTTTTCGATAACTCATCATTTGATGAGTAGCATTGTGGATAACATGCAATTGATAGACTGCAAAGCAATGATTTATAGGACCAATAAAATTGGAGGGGTCTAATATTTTTGAAAACAAAATACGTAACTTGTAAAATATCCAAACAGGTCATCATCATCTTCTTTATCAGTAAATGAATATAAAGATTTCCTGCTTCCTCGGCACCACGAATGTTTTCCCTTAGCGACTTCATTCAGCAATGCAACAATCTATACACAACATGTTTATTGTTATTTATAGCATAACCTTTAAAAATTGAAATATTCGGAAAGCCAAGCAAAATATGACTATCCAAGAAATACCTTTCAAGAAACCTTCTTAAAATCAAATTTGCAAATCTATAAATACCTTGCTGATATCACTGGCTTCTTATAATCGAGTTAATTTTCAAGAAACCTTCCTGCAGCTTAAAGACTCCTTATCTTCAAAATGAGAATTTGTGTTCTTCACAAAGCAAAGACTTTTATCAATACAAAACACGTAATTAAACCTCTAAAACAGAATTGTCAAACAAAAGTTTCATTGAGAAATTTTATCAAATAGTTGGCGTACATCTCCAAATAATAGCAATAATATGAGTTTTAACACGTCGTCGAACGCATAAACTTAATAAACTGCTACATCAAACCAATCATTTCCAAATAATCTTGAAATAAATTATCATTAACATGAAAATTCCTCAACTTGTTATGTCGATTGTAAAGAGGATTTTGAAGTAGACAATGAAGATAGACAGGCAATAATATAAATGTCATGGATTCCAATACAACTGAAACTTACATAAATTATTGGGTCGAATTCAAAGTTCTGAATCATTGTAGATTGATTTGTGAAGCCTGCAAAATAAAAAGTAAGAATACAATCAATTCAACCTATATCCAAATCATAACATGTAAAAAGAAAATAAAGAATTGCAAAAGTAGAGGATGAAGAGATGGTGTAATGCTTATGAATTGGCAAAAAAATTGAAAGATAATGTGGTTGTGATTTGAAATTATGGTATGGTGTTTTGAATCTGGTCAAGGAGACATTAAAGGATGAATTGTAACTGATTTCGGAAGGAGCGTGTAGAGGAAGACTTGTTTTCGATGGAATGATAATAATGAGTTACCAAAAATATGGCTTCATAGGACCGGATTTGGGTTTATTTTTTTGGGGATATGTTTTTTTTTTTTTTTTTTTTTTTTTTTTTTTTTTTTTTTTAGATGCATTATAGGTGTTGTATATTGGGGTTATAAAAGGAAGGACATTAATCATTTTTTTAATGCTCGTGCTTTAGAGCACTTGTGCAAAACCTTATTTTATTAGATAAAATAGATTTAAGGTAAATGTGTATACCTTTCACGCGCCCACATCAGCCGCACTGAGAAAAACTGAGTGACACCTACAAATAGGGAAAAGAGCTTATAAGTACCATATCTCAGATGTACTTTATGCAAGTGCAGCGCTAAAAATGGTTATATGATTATGGAAAAGGCGTAATCCATAATAGACTCCTGACGAATATGTAAACTCTCGTATCCATTAGTAGCTGTATAAGTGTAAGTATCAGGCTGATGCAATCATGCAAATAAAACAACATATGTAAGCATTAAATCTACTCACTGTATCAAGTATACAAAGGTGGATAGCAAAATTATTTGGTCAATGTTCTTGTTTTAAACTGCGTGATCTTCTAATGCATGATGGGGAATATACATGTACTGTGATTAAGCTCTGTTACTAACAACACATAGGTTTACCTGAGCCCCTCCTAACTTAGTTTTAATGCCGAAGCTCTTCTATAAGATTTAAGTGAAAGAAAAATTGTATCTTATAAATAGGAGGCATAAAAAAACTTGTTTAATATACCTTTTATGCAATGTCCATGTTCCTTTGTCTCAAGTTGTTGTCGATCTTTAAACTAACTTTGTGACCTGTCAAGGCATGCTCTGCGATTTTCACCTACCCAAGCAAATGAATGTGACATGTTTTCCCAAGCTTGTCATTCCTTAAAAACATGCCTATACTACTATCGTCATGGCATGACTTCTACATATTTCAACTTATTATAACCTGCAATATCGAGGTGTTAACTTTGTTAGAAGTAGGGTTTCTAAGAGGTCAATTGGAATTTTAAAAAATATGCACAACCCAAATCAGCCCATTTATAAGAAAAGGTTTCCAAATAGCTACATATAAGCACACAATGTAAATATATCTATTTCAGTAGCAAGTTAAATAGATAATGAATTATATCTATTTCAGTAGCATGTTTATTGTTATTTATAGAAACATGTGTGCGAAAAAGGCACACGGTCATATTTCTGATCGGATTTTTTTATGGATTGCCTTGAAGATAAACCGCAAAACCCTTTTACTGGTAGATACTTCACTCACGTCCAAAAGAAGAGAAAACCTTTCCTTTCTCGAATCTCATTCTCCCAAAAATCTGCTATTAATAATTCATGTTAGGCTAATTAATAGTTAAAAAATACATTAATATTATGAGTTTTATGACTAATAACTTAATAATCCATTTACGATCAAAAAGTTTAGCCTCGCCCAAACAACATTAAAAGTTTATATCTACCTAATGTACCAAAAATATCAAAATGGCAATTATAAAGAAGATGAACGTACCTTTTACGAACCAGCGTACCTGGTGATCGGTCTCTTTATGGCCTTTATATTTTGTATGTGCCTTCCAGTCGTCGACAGAGATATCACTTTCACTCTCATGCAACATCCCATCAAGATCTTCAAGCTCTAAGCTCTTGAATAACAATTTCATGCTTTCTACGTTTGGGACAATATCTAGAAATCCATGAGAAAATTGGTCCAAGCATAGATCCTTGTAATGGTAGAATTAGTCATCTCAATGATCTTTGCATGCTCTCTTGTGAATTCTGTGATACAGAAAAAGGAACTTACCACAGCTATTTTAAAGCATCAACAGTTAGTAGGTGCACAACCGTTTGGCGCCAATCCCCTCGCATTGTACAAATAGTAGGTGCACAACCGTTTGGCGCCAATCCCATCGCCATGACTCGACTAACCTTCGCATTGTACAAATTCTACAAAAAAGAAAATCCATATTATTAAACAAATCTGTCATATAGAACAGATTCATCAAAGAGAACGTGTTGTAACCTTGATCTCCTGTTTCATTATGCTTACCAAACGCACTAAAAAATAGATTACTTTGAGTATCTTATGAAACTTATCTATTAAGAAGTAAAGACATTACGGAGACAATGAATGGGCAGTAAGTAACATATGTCTTGATTAATGTCAAGGATCTGTTGTCCCTCAGCTTGAATTTTGTAAGAATACAGGACAATGAGAATAATCGCTTAACAAACAGATTACCTTTGTTGAGTTATCTATAGACCTGTTGAGAAAATGTGAACCATCAGTCAACTGCATAAACGATGCAACCGCCTTTTTGTGACCAAATTCCTTGTATTTTTCTTGCAGCAATCTCCCTCTGTCAGTTTAAAAAGAGGATATTAGTTGTAGTCTTGTAGATGATAACCTCAATGAAAAACAGTAGAAGAAAATATTTTGTGAGCACAAAAATAAACAAACACGCCTATAATTAAGTCATAAGCTCATAACTACAAAAGATACCCCATCATCTAAGATCCTAATGTAAGGACAAAACACAAATAAAAAGAATAGAAGCGGAAGCATATTGATTTCTCCTAAAATGGAAGAGCCGAAAACAACAGGGTCAAAGTCATGTTTCAGCTGCAATTTCAAGCAACACAGGTAATGTAACGTAATGTAATGATATTTAAATAACAACGTCAACCTGCCAATTATAGCCTTAATTGATCGGAAAATAGGATTCTATAAATCCGATTCACAAAAACATATAAATTAAACTTTTTAATGATGCAATCAATTAACCACAACACAACTTCAAAAAGTTTCAATTTAAACCATGAGTACGACCATCAAAAAAATTTGTACTATATCAAGAAATAATAAAAAATAATGCACTAAAATGGCTTAGAAAAATAAACCCATTTTTCGATAAGTCATCATTTGATGAGTAGCATTATGGATAACAAGCAATTGATAGACTGCAAAGCAATGATTTATAGGACCAATAAAATTGGAGGGGTCTAATATTTTTGAAAACAAAATACGTACCTTGTAAAATATCCAAACGGGTCATCATCATCTTCTTCATCAGTAAATGAATATAAAGATTTCCTGCTTCCTCGGCACCACGAATGTTTTTCCTTAGCGACTTCATTCAGCAATGCAACAATCTATACACAACATGTTTATTGTTATTTATAGCATAACCTTTAAAAATTGAAATATTAGGAAAGCCAAGCAAAAATATGACTATCCAAGAAATACCTTTCAAGAAACCTTCTTAAAATCAAATTTGCAAATCTATAAATACCTTGCTGATATCACTGGCTTCTTAGAATCGAGTTACTTTTCAAGAAACCTTCTTGCAGCTTAAAGACTCCTTATCTTCAAAATGAGAATTTGTGTTCTTCACAAAGCAAAGACTTTTATCAATACAAAACACGTAATTAAACCTCTAAAACAGAATTGTCAAACAAAAGTTTCATTGAGGAATTTTATCAAATAGTTGGCGTACATCTCCAAATAATAGCAATAATATGAGTTTTAACACGTCGTCGAATGCATAAACTTAATAAACTGCTACATCAAACTAATCATTTCCAAATAATCTTGAAATTAATTATCATTAACATGAAAATTCCTCAACTTGTTATGTCGACTGTAAAAAAGATTTTGAAGTAGACAATGAAGATAGATAGTCAATAATATAAATGTTATGGATTCCAATACAACTGAAACTTACATAAACTATTGGGTCGAATTCAAAGTTTTGAATCATTGTAGATTGATTTGTGAAGCCTGCAAAATAAAAAGTAAGAATACAATCAATTCAACCTATATCCAAATCATAACATGTACTAAGAAAATAAAGAATTGCAAAAGTAGAGGATGAAGAGATGGTGTAATGCTTATGAATTGGCAAAAAAATTGAAAGATAATGTGGTTGTGATTTGAAATTATGGTATGGTGCTTTGAATCTGGTCAAGGAGACATTAAATGATGAATTGTAACTGATTTGGGAAAGAGCGTGTAGAGGAAGACTTGTTTTCAATGAAATGATAATAATGAGTTACCAAAAATATGGCTTCATAGGACTGGATTTGGGTTTATTTTTTTGGGGTTTTTTTTTTTTTTTTTTTTTTTTTTTTTTTTTTTTTTTTTTGAGATTCATTATAGGTCTTGTACAATGAGGCTATAAAAGGAAGGACATTAATCACTTTTTTTAATGCTTGTGCTTCAGGGCACTTGTAAAAAACCTTATTTTATTATATAGTATAGATATAGATGTTGTATCATTTAAAAAAATTGTTATAATTTTTACAAAACAATATTTATATTGTTTTATTTATTTGTACCATTTATATAACATGTATCATTTAAAAAACTGTAGTATTTTTTCTCTAAAATGTTGTAAATCATGCATGGTAATTCAACAAACGCAACATATGGTCAAACTTAGCATCGTTAAATTAAATAAGCATAAAATGTAATTCATGTTCCCCACAATAAGAGGACATGGTGCGGGTGATCGGTGGCCCTCGCGCTAACTGATAATGCCACTGGATAACGCAAGGAGGACATCGAATCTTGTAACATCGGTCTTGGCGTCGTAATCACCAGCCGATGTTATCCATATATATATATGTATATATATATATACTTTTTTCTGTATATAGGGATGAGATCAAATAAAAAGAGGATTTTTGGTAAAAAGAATAAAAAGGATTTTGCACCTTTGATTTAAAATCAATGGATGAGATTAACTTTAATCCTAACTAACTATTAAGGGTATAAAAGTAATTTTATAGTCTAAGTGTAACAACCTATGTAATAAATCCCACTTCCCTTCACACCAAAACATACAGTCCCAACTTTCATCTTCCCAATAAAAACACACACCAAAACATACGATCCCAACTTTCTTCTTCCCTATAAATTTGGAATTATGTTAACACAAGATCAATTTCCAAAAAGCAAGAAATAAACCAGTTCAAAGTTTTGAACAAATACAGAATGAAAATAATACGAACAAGTAACTTATTACAGCCACATTATTCTTGTAAAAATCCCACTTTAATAATGTTAATTTTTTTTCTGTAAAATACCAAACACATGTAACGTACAACGGGATGATCTATTTAGCACAACATAGATCATCACAATAGTCGCCTCTCTCAAAAACAGCAGCTGCTCCCATTACTTCTTTAAAGCGAGGTAAACGTAACTGAGGAGTTTGGCTAGACCCGATTTCTATGCTTTGATCCATAACTTCTGGCTCTGGAGGGTGTAAACTGCGAGGAATTATCCTGGGTCCCTTCCGGAGGTAACTAGAAGCAGGATAACAACCTGGTCCAATAATGCACGTTCAATAATTCAGTTGAAGTTATCAAGTAAATTAGCTCTTACAACATACAGTATATGTCAAGCTTGTTGATGACATAACACAGCAAAGCAACTAAACTAAACATTGTATGTTTATGTAGCAGAAACGAACCACCCAAGATGCCTCAACAAACATGTCCTTTAATTTCTGGGAGGTCCTCACAAGTGGCCTCATTACAAATAGTATAGTTTTCCAAATCATCTTTTCTTCTTTTGTTCAGAACACTATTGTGTGGTGGGCTATACATGTTCTTGAACAATATTTGGGGCAATAATTTACAAGTTTGCAAAGGGAAAACATGTAAGAAGTGGATGAGATTTTTCTATAGGCAAGTCAAGTCAAAGAGAGAAGATCAATATGGGATAAGTGGATAACAGAGAATATATGAGGGTTCTAATTTACAAGTGAGGTGGCAAAGGTATGTATGGGTAAACGCAAGTGACGTACACAAAAGAAGAGGTTGATGCAGAGGGTTCTAATTAATATTGAGGTCCCGTTCTAGGTCATCATTAGTCACTACTCACTACAACACAAAAGTCTTATCCTCTGTTGCCTAAGAAAATCTGGTGTTATGTAATAAAAATGGACTTTTGAGACAGTCACTTTGTAATAAGATTACTAACTAATTCAATCAACTCGTACGAGGTTGACACATCTGGAGTCTACATGGAAACTGGCGAGAGCCAGGCTATACAGCCAATTTACTGCCTTGCTTTGGCCATTGTTTTTTTGTGTGCAATATATACTCCACAAGGATGTTGTTAGGAAAAGAAGAGGTTGATGCAGACTATTATGAGCGAAATAGTGAAATGAGACTTAAGTGAATAGAGTACACTAAATGCATTGGCTTTAGATAGTGTGGAAGAAAAGACGCTTTGTGGAGCTATAACCAATCAAGCTCCTTATGTTCTGAACTGCATTTCACACCTTTATAATTACTTTGATTCTGTGGCAGACCAGGAGTTGTTTATGTTCCCAAATATCTTGTAGGTTGCATGTTTCGTGCTCATACAGCTTATCATATATGAACAGGGGCAGATATGAAATACCGATGACATGGTTACTACAAACACTATTCCGAATAAATGCTCAAAGTGTTAGCATCTTAACGTTTAAGTGTTCCAACTGCAAGTTTAGTCCTACCCCAATCTATCTAACATCTAAAACATACTTAAACCAGATATTTATTTCAACAAATCCATGTTAAACAAACAGAATGACAAAACATTAACATGTAAAAAGACTTACATATATAGTGAACACAATTACCGCGGCCATAACCAATACCCCAAGATGATGATCAAATTCATCAAGCAACTTCCTAGCAACAAATATGCAAAAAGCCACTACCGGAGCAGTTATTAAGAAAATTGATAGGACGACTGATCGCACATCTGGTCCAAATACAAATCTCCCCCAAGGAAAAATATCTGAAGATTAAAAAAAGTAACTGAGAAAATCATATAAAAAATTGAAAACATGAAGCTGCATTTAAATACAAGCAAAAACTCTGAACACCAAAGTGCCAACTGGTAATGATTAATCATCTAAACTTTTATCTACGCACCAGCAAAATATTACATAACTAACAGGGTATTTGTTTCGGCTTATATAGCCGGCTTATGGGCTTATTTGGTTTTGGTTTATGTTTCATAAGCTCACTTTTTTGTGGCTTATTTTGAAACTTTTCGGCTTATATAAATTCATATGAAAACGGATGCACAATTTAGACCATTTTAATGCACGAAATAGTATTAATTCACACAATAGAGTGCCGATTACCTAAGCATGTCACCTTTAATAACTTTGTATGAAAACGAATGCACAGTTAGACCATTTTTAATGCACAAAACGGTGTTATTCCAAACAATAGCGCACAGATTGCCGAAGCACGTCACTTTTACTAGCATTGTATGAAAACTAACACACATTTAGCGGATTATTAATGTAGAAAACAATATGATTTCACACAACTCATGATTATCCCAACATATCACTCTTTTACTAACCTCCTCAACATTTAGACCACTTTTTAATGCACAAAATAGTGTTATTCCACACAGCTCACGATCGTTTCACATTTTACTAATTTCCTACAAAAATTAACGATTATTTAGACCATTTTGGTGCACAAAACAGTGGATTCCACACAACTTACAATTATCCGATTGTATTACACTTTTACTATCTTCCTACAAAATTGATGCACATTTAGACCAATTTTAGTGCACAAAATAGTGTTATTCCACACAACTCATGGTTATCCCAACATATCACTCTTTTACTAACCTCCTCAACATTTAGACCACTTTTTAATGCACAAAATAGTGTTATTCCACACAGCTCACGATCGTTTCACATTTTACTAATTTCCTACAAAAATTAACGATTATTTAGACCATTTTAGTGCACAAAACAGTAGATTCCACACAACTTACAATTATCCGATTGTATTACACTTTTACTATCTTCCTACAAAATTGATGCACATTTAGACCAATTTTAGTGCACAAAAGAGTGTTATTCCACACAACTCATGATTATCCCAACATATCACTCTTTTACTAACCTCCTCAACATTTAGACCACTTTTTAATGCACAAAATAGTGTTATTCCACACAACTCACGATCGTTTCACATTTTACTAATTTCCTACAAAAATTAACGATTATTTAGACCATTTTAGTGCACAAAACAGTGGATTCCACACAACTTACAATTATCCGATTGTATTACACTTTTACTATCTTCCTACAAAATTGATGCACATTTAGACCAATTTTAGTGCACAAAACAGTGTTATTCCACACAACTCATGATTATCCAAACGTATTACACTTCAACTAACTTCCTACGAAAACTATCGCACGTCTAGCTTATTTTTTATGCACATAACATTATTATTTCGCACAACTCATGATTATCCACAACTCATGATTATCCACTGTTATTCCAAACAACTCATGATTATGCACAAAACAGTGTTATTCCACACAACTCATGATTATCCAAACTCATCACACTTTTACTAACTTCTTACAAAAACTATCGCACATTTAACCCAATTTTAATGCACATAACAATATTATTTCGCACAACTCAAGATTATAAAAACTCGTCACACTTTTACTAACTTCCTGCAACATCCAGCCCATTTTAATGCACATAACAATATTATTTTGTACAACTCAAAATTACAAAAAGATATCACATTTAGCCCATTTTTTGATGTGCAAAACAATGTAATTTCAGATAACACATAATTAACCAAAATGTATTGCACATTTAGCCCATTTTTTAATGCGCAAAACAGTGTTATTCCACACAGCTCACGATTATCCATACTTATCGCACGTTTACAAAGTGCCTACAAAAATCATTGCACATTTAGCCTATTTTTTAATGCATAAAGCAGTGTTATTTCACACAACACACGATTACCCAAACATATCACACTTTTACTAACTTCCTACAAAAATTAAAGCACATTTAGCCCATTTTGCAATGCACAAAACAGTTTTATTTCACACAATTCACGATTACCCAAACAAATCATATTTTTCACAACAATCTGTGAAAATTGATGCACATATAGCCATTTTTATGCACAAAGCATGTACAACATTTTTATCAGAATATCTATTAATAAAGCAAATTCAGGTTAACAAAATCATTACCAATGGAATTTGAAGTTTTTAATGGACGATTGTTGTGTATCTTCGTTCCCCATCACCAATTGTTGCAGCTTAACACCATTTTTTTAGGTATAAGATGGTGTTTGTTCCATTTTGGAGACGATTGTATGGAATTTATTGAGATGGTCGGAATTAATTGATCGGAATTTATTGAGATGATCGGAACAAACACCATCTTATACCTCTTTAATCGGATTTAATTGATGATCGGAATTTTTGTAGATAATCGGAATTTATTGAGATGATCGGAACAAACACCAATTAAACACCATCTTTAATTAAGGCTAGATGATCGGAATTTTTGTAGATAATCGGATTTAATTGATCGGAATTTATTGAGATGATGGAATTTATGGAGAGAGAAAACAGTTGGAGGTGAGAGAAAGTAGGTGCCGTAAATGAGAAAGAAGGGGCGGTTATTTTCTATAACGTGTTTAGGTTTTTCTTTAAAAGACAATATTGCCCTTCTAGCCTTAATTAATTTTATAGCGTAATCTCACCCATTGATTTTAAATCTAAAGGCCCAAAATCATTCTTATTCTTTTTACCAAAAAACATCTTTTTATTTTAACTCCCCCCTATATATATATATATATATATATATATATATATATATATATATATATAATATATATATATATATATATATATATATATATATATTTTCTTCTTTTTTCTGTGTTGTATTTGTGTTTTATTGGGTTATGTGTGGGCCAGAGTGTCTTATAACGCCAATTTTTGAAGAGAGGGTGTTTTGTTTTAAATTATAGGTTTTGAGTTATTTGAAAAAAGTGCTGAGAAGACAACATTTTCTGCTATAATGCGAAACGGATAACTCCAGAGCACCTGGTGCTCTATGAGGTTTTTAAAGTTTGAACTTGTTTACAAATTAAAGGCCCGTTTGGTTTGTAAGTGGGTTTAGAATTGGATTTGGATTTGTGATTGATTTGAAAGAAATAAAAATGATTGATAAAATTAATGTTGTTTGTTTTGTAAAATGTAATTTGAAATATATTTTATATAATATTATTATATAATAAATATTATAAGATTTGAAAAAAAGTTAAATAAATAAAGTAATGATCACATGGTTTGAAAAGTTACACGTATCCAACATATCAATTTTCTTTTGTTTGAACATATGAGTTTGATACATAAGGACGGAAGTGTTGTCAGAAAAGCAAGGGGACCTAGTGGGTATTGTCAAAAACCACATCTAAGGGTTTTATTTACTGTTATAGTAACAAAAACTCAAAACAAACAATTTATGTCACTTGAAATTCATTCCCTCAAAACAAAACCCTCCTAACAAACGGGCCATAAGTCACAATAGTATGAAAAGGTTTAGGTGTGACTTGGAATGAAATAGGTCACAGATTATGAACGTTATCATTTCAATCAAATACATGTAACTCATTGATCTCTTATTCACAAAGCTTTATAAAGTTCAAGCATAGTGACAATAAGTTTTAAAAATGTAAAATTTATAAATTAATATTTTAACATTACATGGAAATTTTATAAAGTTTTTCAAAGAGTTTACTATTGAAGATACTCTTAATACAGATAAGCATCTGCACAGTTATTCATCGACAAATTTAGATATTACATAAATATAAAACGTTAATATAGCGTTAAGTAATGGACGAAATTAGGGCTGCAAACGAACTTGATGAATACGAATGGAGCATTATTCATGTTCGTTCGTCTATTTTTAACAAGACAAATAAATGGATACGAACGATAAAACGGACATATTTTCTTGTTCAGGTTCGTTGATTAAGGCACCAAACGAACCCTAAACGAACATAAATGAACGTAGAAAAATAAACGTAAACTTCATTAAATTATGCATAATATTTTGTTTTATAATTGTTATTTGTTTAAACAAAAAGGTTGTAAAAGTTTACAATAAAAAGATATAATATACGAAGATAAACAAATAAATGAATGTTAATAAATGCATACTCGGACGTCCACAAACATAAAAGAACGGACATGACTTTTATAATGTTCGTTCATTTAATAAAACGAACGTAAAATATTATTCAATCATATAATAAATAAACAAACACAAATCAACTTTTTATCGAACGGTTTATAAATTGTTAACTAAACGTTAAATTTGTTTACGGCATAGACGAATCCATGCATAAAAACATGAATAGTTCCACTCGAGAGTTTTCCTCACTCCGCCACTTGGAGTGACGAAGTGGACATATAAGTACACCGTGTCAAGAATTCTTCACTCAAATTTGACTCATTTAGAAAACCTTAGGGTACTGGCAGCCATGGCGGTTTGGCCATCGGTTTGCCCCAAACCGCCGGGGAACACCGCCGCCACCCCAGCGGTTTGGGTGGGCGGTATGGTTCAAAGGGGAAGTTCACAGCCGCGGTTTGGCCAATTTTTTGAACGTTTGAAAAGCAAATCTGAACGTTGGGCATTTAATATGCTGAATTTGAACGTTGGCTTGGAACAAAAAAAAAAAAAAAAAAAAAATTATGTAATACAGTAATTAGTACCAGAGTTCCTCAGCAACAACAGCAGTGAGATATAGAGAGAAAATGGTGCTTTTATGTATGTACTGTGTGTATATGGGTGATGTGGTGAACTAATAACCAACCCTACCAATTAAATTAATATTTATGATGATGGGATATTTATTGTCCATAGACTTGGCATTGATGCATTGGCCGAATAATTATGTTTTTTTTTTCAAGTAGTGTGTAATTTTTTTTTAAAGTATTATGTATTTTTGTTTTAATTATTAATGAAATATTATGTTTTTATTAAATTGTTTATTTATGAAAAAAAAAAAAAAAAAAAAAGTTGGTGGTTTGGGAGGTATGAAAAAAGTGATGGTTGCCACTAAAAAAGGGTTGGGAGGTATGGAAAAAGTGTGAGTGAGGTGGAATGATATTATTGGTGGGTTGGGAGGTATGAGTTTTTTTGGGAGGTATGGTTGCCACCACCCTTATATCAATTGCCACAACGAATCGGAGCTGTTTATATTTGACTTTCATACAACATCGTTAAACTGTACGCAGCCAGGTATCAACGAGATTCCTGCAGGGTACTATTAATCTCCTATGATTTATTGTTGGCAACACATCGCACTTCAAAATCAGTCAATAAAATGTGATACTTCATAATAACACAAATTATTTGATTAATTAATACACTTAAAGCTTAATACATATGCTCGAGACAAGATTCAAGGAGAACTAAAACAAGGGACATTGACAATATTTTCACATTTTATTGTTGAACCAATAAACACCTTTGTTGTCGCTGTCAGCTTCGTCGGCCTCAACGAAGAAGCACTCGGTAGCTTCTCTCCACATTGCTTTGACTATTGGGGTGTCGTCGAACTGATAGTATTCTCCCAATATCGGTTTAATTGCTTTTGTGGCCTCCATGGCATTATAATGAGGAATTGTGAAGAACAAATGATGGGCTACATGTGTGTCGGTGATGTGGTGAAGAACTGTGTTCAAAATACCGTAATCCCTATCGATGGTTGACAAAGCTCCCCTCAACCAGTTCCACTCAGTGGAGTCATAATGGGGCAGTGAGCGGTGAGTATGATGCAACCATGTGATAACAACTAGAAACCCATAAACGATAACCAAAGGAGCAAAGTATACCATCACTATCCATGTGAAGCCTTGTGCCAAAGCAACTTTGTAGACACCATAGCTTGCCACAAGAAGTCCAACATCGGTTAAGAGTATCTGGAATCGCTCACGGTCACTGTAAATAGGACTCTTTGGGTCAAAATGGTTGGCGAATCTCTCATACTTACGTCCGGAAACATTGAAAAATACGTACAAGAGCCAGCCTATGGAGCATAAAATAACAAGCCTAAAGAGACGGCCTGGTGGGGTGTTGAGAAGTCTTGCAGAAGCATTTAGGCTAGATTTCTTTTTGGGTACGAAAGATTCATCGTTCTCGAGTGAAGCAGTGTTGGAATGGTGACGACGGTGACTGTATTTCCAAGAAAAATAAGGAGCAAGCATACCAGTGTGTAGAAAGTAACCAATAGTGTCATTTAGCCACGGGTAGTCACTAAAAGCTTGGTGACCACACTCATGACCGATAACCCATAAACCCATCTGGACGCTACCTTGGAGGATCCAATAAATGGGCCATGCTACGTAAGAAAGAGGCGATTTGAGGGGGATAATATAGGTGGCGGCCACGTAGTAAAACAAAAAGGAAAAAAAGAGGTCAACGAAAAGGTAGGATGAAGATCGGATCAGAGATCGATTGAAACAGTGTGGCGGTATGGCTTTTTTTATATCACCAAGAGTAAATGGTGGTTTGGACGACGGGGCTCGCTTAACAACTTCATCGCCGGAATTATCTCCCTCTGCAGCACGGCCACCGGAACCCATCTTTGAACTCTTTTTTTGGGATTATTATTAGACAACTTTGCAAGTTTAGTTTTATGAGAACCAAGCACTACAAGTATGCTCAGAGGCAGTGTTGTTGGACCTCTGATGATCTACTACGGTTAGTTGGGTTTGATATTTATAATGAAACATGTTGAAAATAATTATACTATCCTATTCAAATAAACCAAAGTAATGGTTGTTGCTAAGAAACTGCTAAAAATTGAACAACCTCACTTAAAATCAAAATAGCACACTATCAATTCTTTATTCCATAATTTATTACTCCGTATTAAAGTATATTAGGCTAGTCAGAGTCACCGGCTACCACAGTGGTGACCGATTTTTTTTTTTAATCAAATATTTTAAACAAAAAACTTAAAATTCATTAAAAACAAAAACATTACATATATTATTCAATTAAACATTAAAAACATTACGTAAATTATTCAAATAACATTAAAAACATTACAAAAATTCTTCATCGTCGTGCTCATCGTCATCATTACTACCATCTTCGTTTTCATTCTCTTGATTGATTTGATTTCTACGATTTCTCCAAATGTGTTTGGTCAAATCAAATCTTAAGTGTAGATGAGTTAATGAGTCCATTAACTCCTGAGTACACTACAAGAAAAACTGGATTTAGTGACAAAACGAATATGGTCACTATCAGTATAAAATCGGTCACTAACACTGTTTAGTGACCAAAACCTGGGTGGTCACTTTTCGTCACTATAGCTCCGTCGCTATTTTTATTAGAGACCAAAAATTAAAATCTGTCTCAAACCATTGACCATAATATGGTGGTCACTATATTTATGACAATATTTTCGGTCACTAATTTTGGTCACTAAGAGTCGAAGGTGGTCACTGAATTGATAGATAGTGACCGATAACGATGGTCATGAAAGTGGTCACTGATTTGTTAAATATAACGAACCCGTTAACTCACCGTTAACCCCCATCAGTGACGATATGTGTGGTCACTTCGTGTTAAATTTAGAGACCAACTGGTGGTCACCACCTATTTACTCTCAAAAGCAAAATGGTGGTCACCTATTCAAACATAATTGCGTAACGATATAGCAATTTCACAAAATATATAACTGCGATAAATTGAAACCTACGAATTTTAACAACAAAGATATTTGGAACCGATATCTTGTTTATGCATCTATTGAAACCAAGAAGAAATAATGTTACAAGAAAGCAATCACCAGGTTTATGACGTTAACATGTTTGTGTACAGCAAAGAAAACTTCAACTTCAGGTATATTTTGAATGATCCGACTAAATTGTTTCTGCTTGGTTCCTCGAGCAGCAGTGGACTAATTTGTGTAACCCTTGGAAGAAGTTTCGCTAATGGTAAACCACCAGACAGATTGCCATCACCAAACTGTGAGTTCATGTCTTCCATGAGTCCGTCTACCACATTTCTCAATGACAGGTCCAAAATATTCCCAAATTCAGAACTGCAAAAGAGAAAGAATCAACAACAATAATGTCAAAATTCAACTGAAGTTAAATGTCTGGGATTTCAACATGATTCAGAGGTGGTGATTTCGGCCAATTTACTTATGTGTGGGTCGATGACTTTATCAATACCTAACTACGTAGGATTCTGGTGATAATCAACAATCTTTTCTATCACACAGATTGAAAAGGCACTTGCCAAGATTGAAAAACAAAATGTCACATATTTTAAACAACTTGATCAGAAAAAGGAAGAATGCAAGTATGACAAATTGTCGTATGAGCGTTCCTACCACAACATGCAAAAATAAATTGATCTTTTGAAATCTCAGCTTGAAAGTCAAAAAGGGCAGGGTGAGGGAACTACGGGTATAGCACCATCAACCCCCTTGCCTAATGAGAAACAAAAAGAGAAAGCTGTTGTCGAAACATCAAATGTAATAGCGCCTGGCCTTTATAGGATTAGTCCCACTACTGCATCTGCCTCTACATCTAAAACATATCGATAGATAAAAGTAAAAAGGATAATCCAAACGAGTCTAGGAATGCTACAACAATATCTCAGGACAACAACACAAATTCTAATGAGTGTGCCTTACCTTCTACAGGATTAGAAAGCAACTCTAGGAGCAGAAGACAGTCTAGGAGCATTAACAAGAAAACTAGTGTCTCGCCTGTTTCTGAGAGTGCATGCAAGAAAGTAGAAGAACACCCTAGGAATTTAACGCTTTCAAATAAGAAACATATATCATCTGGATGTAATGTTAAGACCAGTGTTTTGAATGCATGTAATGACTCTGTTTGTTTAATGCACAAGAAATCTTTGTCTGTAAATGCTTGTGATGATATTGTTTCTGATACTGTGAATGATATGCCTAAACAGAAAAAGGTTCCTTCAGTCACTAAGGCTAAGTCTAGATATATTCGAAGACTTATTGCAAAAGCTAGGAAATCCACTAGTAGCCTATTGCCTAAGGATCAACTTAAGTTTTGTGCATTGAAACCAACGGGTAGAATGTTTACACTTAAGAATGGCACATTAGAAATAGTTCCCAATGCAACAACGAAAACCATCTCTAAGTGTAATTCACCTGTTACATCTAACCCCTTGGAACCTAATGTTAAACGGTTTCCGTATACAAAATCATCTATTCTTTGCAGGTCATTGAAATTTGTCTTTGGATCGTCGACTCGGGTTGCTCCAAGCACATGACCGGGAATTTGAAGCTGCTGATCAACTTTGTATGGCAGTTCATGGGGACTGTACGGTTTGGGAATGATCATGTTGCAGCTATTCTGGGTTATGGAGATCTTCGGTTTGGAAATTACTTGATCACTCAGGTTTACTATGTCGAAGGATTGGGATACAATCTGTTCTCAGTCGGGCAGTTTTGTGATGCTGATTTAGAGGTTGCATTTAGGAGAAACACTTGCTTTGTTAGGAATTTGGTTGGATATGATCTCTTAATTGGGAATCGCGGCACCAATCTCTATGCTATTGACATAAACCAAATGGCCTCTTCATCACCAATTTGTCTCATGACCAGGGCAGGCGAAACAAAATCCTGGTTGTGGCATAGACGTTTGTCCCATCTTAACTTTGACACCATCAACAAGCTTGCCAAAGACAACATCGTCAACGGTCTCCCAAAGTTTAAATACACCAAAGAACACTTATGTCCATCCTGTGAGCAAGGCAAAAGCAAAAGGGCAACATATAAACCTAAACCCGTACCCAGTTCGGTGGATAAGTTACATTTGTTGCATATGGACTTATGTGGCCCAATGAGAGTTCTAAGCATAAATGGGAAGAAGTATATTCTTGTAATTATTGATGACTATTCAAGATATACATGGGTAAAGTTTCTGAGGTTGAAAGACGAAACAACAGGCATCATCATCACCTTTCTGAAGCGGATTCAAGTTCTACTTCAAGCTCCAGTAAGGATAGTAAGAACGGATAATGGCACGGAATTTGTAAATCAAGAGTTAAGATCATTTTTTGAAGAAACTGGTATTACACACCAGACATCAGCTGTTAGAACTCCACAGTAGAATGGGGTAGTTGAAAGAAGAATTCAAACTCTTGTGGAAGCTGCTCGCACAATGCTGATTTATTCCAGTGCACCGTTATTTTTATGGGCTGATGCTGTTGCCACTGCCTGTTTCACTCAGAACCGATCCCTAGTTCATCCAAGATTCAATAAAACCCCGTATGAACTAGTAAACAACAGAAAACCGAATATTTCTTATCTTCATGTATTTGGCGCTCTATGCTATCCAACGAATGACAGGGAAGATCTGGGGAAGTTGAAAGCTAAGGGTGATATTGGAATCTTCATTGGTTATTCGGAAAACTCGAGGGCATTCAGGGTGTATAACAGGAGAACGAAAAAGATCATGGAGACGATGAATGTGAAGTTTGATGAAATTTCACAAATGGCTTCTGAGAGACTCGCTCTAGAACCCGCGCTTAACCCAATGACTTTTGGACATATCAGTTCAGGACTCGCACCTCAAGGAGCTCAATCAATTCATAACGAACAACCCACAAATCAGGAACTGGATAATTTCTTCGAGTTTATGTATGATGAATACTATGGTGGCGCTTCGACAAATGCATCTAACCAACGTTCCGCTGCACCCACTCAAAATTAACAACCACCACCACCACCACCAAATCAAGATGTATCCACAATATTCGAAGCTGACGCACCATCTGTCACAACCCGTAATTTCAGGTCCTTTTTCAAGCTTCAAAATGTCACTATTCATCTCGGGAAATTACTATTCATGGGTTACTATATACCGATCACTATTCATCATTCACTATTCATCGTTTTTGAAGTCAGTTTGAGACTTTGAGAAGTCGTCAAAAATTTCACTATTCACAAAACACTATTCATCTCCGGAAAAAAATCACTATTCATTGTCATCATTCATCATTACGTAAACTAGTTTTACGGGTATTCAAATTCGCGTAACCAGTAAGGTTTAGCTGCGTATTCATGCATCATCAGTAAGGACACTTCATACAGACTAGAGTAGTCTGCATATCATCAGTAGCATCATTATCATATTAAGTCATGCACGGGTTTGTGTGTTTGTCATTTACGTATGTTCGTTTATTTGTTAAACGTTACCACTCAGTCATTACTATTAACATTATACCCAATACTCCCGACAATGATCCTAATACATTTTCAAACTAATTTTAATGATATAGAGATTATATTATTACTTTACCCGGTGTTTTTAAACCAATTGCTATATTTTCCGTTAGGAGCTTATAACTCCGTCGGTTTGCGATATTTCATCACGATAATTATTTCAACACCCGATTCTTGCAAGGAATATGATTTTACAATTTTTACAACTTCGTCGTACTTTATTTTACATCGTCAAAATTTATTTCTAGTTAACTCGGTACCCGATAACACCTAATGTACGCACTAAACTAACTAATTCTAATTAATTGGAGACAAGAGCCTTAATTGCACATCAAATCTCTTGATTTTCTTGTCCATGTGCCGCCCCTCCCCTAGCACCACTAATTTCACATTTCACTTGATTAGCTATCTTTCATTTAATGCACCATTAATACATTTCTTTGATTTAATTTCACAAACACATAGATAGCAAGAATCAACTAGCTAAAAACATCAAAAACCCTCTCTTCTTCCTCCCTATGGATCGGCCATACCAAGAACAACAACAATAATCCATAATTTTTCCAAGATCAAGTCATAATCAAGGCTCATTTACACTCCTTGTTAGGATTTTGTGATTAAATCTCAAGGTTTCTTACATATTTCTCATCAAA
Organism: Artemisia tridentata subsp. tridentata; assembly: GCA_021014915.2. Classification (NCBI taxonomy): domain Eukaryota; kingdom Viridiplantae; phylum Streptophyta; class Magnoliopsida; order Asterales; family Asteraceae; genus Artemisia; species Artemisia tridentata. The sequence continues at coordinate 170,872,382 of CP139507.1, read as the reverse complement.
TCATCACAAACCATCAAGTAAGTTCAAGAACATCTTTTTGATCTTGTTATACTTTCATTTGATCCATATGATTATGTATTTTCAAGTGTTGTTAGTTAAAAATGCAACTTACTTATGTTAAACATACTACTTTATTCATCTTTCTTCCTAAACACTAGATCTACAATTTTTATTAACAATCTCATGAAACCCACCAAGGTTGGTGATGTTTAGGACCCCATGACACCCTAAGAAGGTGTATGGTAGGATTGGAGTGTTTGTGGTGTTGTTTGGAAGTAGTTTGATCCAAGGGCGCAGCTACACAGGGGCGGGAGGGGGCGCCCGACCCCCCGAAATTTTTTTTGCGATGTAGGGGTTATATAGTTTTTGTGTAGAAAAATTTAGGTATATTCGGTTTCGACCCCCCATTTTAATTGTGAAATTTTTCTATATTAGATCCCGACCCCCTACTAAATCCATTCTAGCTTCGCCACTGGTTTGATCAAGTATTGAACTAGAAAAATGTGTTTTTAACAAGTATATAAACCTACTGTCCAAAATCGTGAAATCTGGAAAGCTCAGTAACTCGGGGGATATTTTGGCCTTCATATTCAGAAAATTCAAAAACGAAACCGTGGCCGCAAGAATCACTAAAAACCGACTTATAACGAAGGAGATATGAATTTTTGAAGTTTGACGACGAAAACTAAATTTCTGAAAATAGCTTGCTGTTTTTCCGAACTTCAAGGGACAAAATGAGGCGTTAGACGTGATCTAGAGGAGCCGACCTACTGAGATCATGTTAGCTCACGTTTATACGAAGCCGCGGATATAAAGAACGTAGAAAATGAGATTATAACGACCGAGATATACACGTTTGAATCCGACGAACTCTATTTATTTTTGACAGCCACTATTAGAAAAGTGTTTCTAAGTATAAAAATAGTTTTTGCACTACGTCACATTGAGAGCCTATCTTCTCATGGATTGTGACGCGTATGATCAAAATGACAAACATATGAATTCAAGACAAAGATATGAGGTTTCTAAAAACGCCAAGCTTATTCACTAACACTTAACGTACACCATTTCGCGACTAGTTTTGCGAGGCCATTTAGGCATATTTTTCAAGTTGTGAAACATAGTAGATTGCGACGAAAACATTATATTTACAGATAGAACACCAAACAAGGATCGTGGAGTACCGTTTCAACATATTAACACGAAAAGTAGTTTATAACTTAACGAGACGTCAAAAATGTATTTTTCGTCGATAAGCGTTATTTTCTAAACTAACGAGTGGTATCGTTAACATACGTATTTGCATGTGTTGCATTGTGTCATTGCTTACATTAGATCCTATCATTCATATTAGGTTGCGGTTAGAGATCATGCCTTATTTCAGTGTATCCATTTTTATCATCGTAGCTATCGCATCAGGTGAGTTTCATAGCCCCTCCTTTTACTTGTTTTGTAACTGTTTTGGGGGAGAATACATGCTCGTTTTTCATTAAACTCTATGCTCGTTTTTCATTAAACTCTATGCTCGTTTTACATTTAAACTCCATGCTTGTTTTGCTTGAGACGTGAGTTGTCTTTCAAACATTATTGATTGGTTAAAATACTTGAGTCGTTGCTCGGAAGTATTTTGTGTTTACATTGTTCACCCTTGATCATTTCATTATGGACACTAGTACATTAAGCTATTTCATATTGCCTATGTTATGGACTGTTAATTACGTATTATTTTAGTTATATGACGACATTGTCAGATATATATATATATGGCGAGATTGTCAGGGCGACACTGCTAGATTAGATTATATGGCGACATTGTCAGGATTTATCTTATGACGACATTGTCATGGCGACATTGTCAGATTTATTTATATGGCGACATTGTCATGGCTACATTATTACACTTACCTTTATATAGCGACATTGTCACACTTAACATAAAATTTTGTGGTCCATAAATCATTTGTCGTTCACTTAAACCAAATCATATTTGGCAGTGGGTTGTAAACACACAGGTTGCAAGTCTTGTATGGGCGGGGCTTGGAACTGGGTGGATTTACAACGCCTTTGCTGGGAAATCATTTTCAAATGCTTTACATTTTACACTAACCTCTATGAACTCACCAACCTCGTGTTGACACTTTTAGCATGTATTTTCAGGTATTAAGCAATAGCACGCTACTGGTGATTTTTGGCAGGGCATGGCACGGTCTTAGAAGACTCAGACAAACATTTGGGACCATTTAACTTATTTAAGGGCCTATTTCTGCACTACATTTCCTAATGTAAATATAACACTTTTGCTAATGTGTTTTATTCTAAACGATTGAGATGAAAACCGTTCTTTGCACTTGTGTTGTGATACCAATTGAGTTGCACCCCAGTGGCATGTATGCTTCCGCTGGACCCGATTTTGGGGGTGTGACAGATTGGTATCAGAGCCTAGGCTATAGAGAACTGGGTGATTTTAAAACCTAGACTATAGCTACATTTACAAAAACTTAACCCTATGACCGCCGCGTGCCTGCCTGCTAAGCTGATGCCTCATTTGTGGTTTGTTGCTGACACATTTAATGAGATTTGTGTCTTATTATCAAATCATTTATACTTGCTTATTCTCATTGAATACTATAAGTGTCTTCCATATAAGCATGCTCACATATCATACACGTTTCAGCGTTACGCCTTTTCCTTGCGTAGTATCATCATTTGACCTCGAGTTTGGTCGCTTGCCTTAGTCCTTGAAACGTCCTTTAAATGCGGAGGACATAGTATTAGTATAACTGAACTGAGTATTTCAAAATTCGTCGAACCTCGTTGGAATATAGGCTAGTTATCTATATTCGACCTGGGACAGTGGGACATAGGCTGACCACCTATGTCTGACTCAGAGATGAATTTTGCAATACTGGGAATAGTTATAATAGAATTATGTCCGGGTTGCATTCCTACTTGGTTTCTAAAGGTTTCATTCATATGTCTATACTCAATCGTTGCAAGAATATTCACCTCTACATCACCTCGTGAACCACCGTCTAGAAACAAGCCAGATAATCATAACGCAACTTCCAATTTTCATTGTATGACAAGCCGCTCCAGAGCACCTACATTTAGGAAACGCCTTATTTACGTTTCGCTCTTCTTTTCCTTGTTTTGAAGAATCATGCCACCCAAAAGAAGTACTCCTACTATGACACCCGCCCAGATCAGGAAGCTGGTTGCCGACAGTATAGAGGCAGCACTGGTGACTGAAAGAGCTGCCGTAGCTGCAGCCGCTGCTGAAGCCGCCTCACGGGCAGAAACCGCAGAAGCTGCAGGAGCAACTACTAATGGAACTAATGGACGTAAATGTACATACAAGGACTTCAAGAGTGGAGATCCTCCAAATTTCAAGGGCACTGAAGGGGCCACTGCCATGATTCGTTGGTTCGAAAAGATTGAATCTGTGTTTCTTCTGTGTAGCTGTCCAGAGGAGTACAAGGTAAAGTTTGCTACCCATACACTCGTTGGGGAAGCTATGTCATGGTGGAATTCGTATGCAAAACCCAGGGGAATGGAAAATGCTCACAAGCTTACGTGGGATGAATTCAAGAAATTGCTGACTAAAAAGTTCTGTCCACGCACTGAAATAAAGAAGATGGAAACAGAGTTTTATGAGCTAGTAACAGCAGGTAATGATATCGAGGCATATATCAGGAGGTTTCAGGAGTTCGCTGTGCTATGTCCAACTATGGTTCCCGATAATGAGAAGCTGCTGGAAAATTTCATTGGTGGACTACCTCACAGCATCCGCGGAGATGGGATTTCTTTTGACCCACAAACTCTAGACGAAGCTATCAGGATATCTCAAAAGCTTATGGCTCAGGTGATAAAGAATGAAACCATTGTCAACAACAATGATCATAACAACAACAACAACAGCAACAACAACAACAACAACAGCAACAACTCCCACAACTACCGAAACAACAACAACAAGAGGGGTTGGGACAACAATCAGAGTGGCGATGCTACTCAACCACAACCAAAGAGGCAAGAAGTCGCCAAGGCTTATGCTGCAGATTTAGCTGAAAAGAAAGGTTACCAAGGTACCCTACCCAAATGCAACAAGTGTCAAAATCATCATAACCCTGGACATTGTCTTAATCCATGTGGCAACTGTAAGAAGATTGGTCATGCGACTAGGGAATGCCAGTTTCCAATCATTGCCGGAAATCAGAAACCTCCAGTGACATGTTTTGGCTGTGGAGAGATAGGACATTACAGGAATGAATGTCCAAAACAAGGAAATCAAGGGAATGGGAACCAAGGCGGAATAGCTCGTGGTAGAGCCTAGGTCATCAGAGGAGGGAATTGTCAGCACAACAACGACGTGGAGGACGACAACAATGTTTAAGAACCAAGAACTTCTGCCTTAAAAATAAACCAAAGCCTAAACTCTCTGGTGTTGTATTTCTTTTGTGTTTCACTTTAAGTTCTATCGTATGAACTTCATGTACTATTACGAATCCCTATCTAATGGATGTTTTATCTTTTATCACCGCAATGTGACTCAAACATCCACATCTTTCACCAACTCCACCCCGGAGACCAACATTAACTGAATTCAGGGACTGAATTCCTTTAACGGGTGGAGTCTGTCACAACCCGTAATTTGAGGTCCTTTTTCAAGCTTCAAAATGTCACTATTCATCTCGGGAAATTACTATTCATGGGTTACTATTCACCGATCAATATTCATCATTCACTATTCATCATTTTTGAAGTCAGTTTGAGACTTTGAGAAGTCTTCAAAAATTTCACTATTCACGAAACACTATTCATCCCCGGAGAAAAATCACTATTCATTGTCATCATTCATCATTACGTAAACTAGTTTTACGGGTATTCAAATTCGCGTAACCAGTAAGGTTTAGCTGCGTATTCATGCATCATCAGTAAGGACACTTCATACAGACTAGAGTAGTCTGCATATCATCAGTAGCATCATTATCATATTAAGTCATGCACGGGTTTGTGTGTTTGTCATTTACGTATGTTCGTTTATTTGTTAAACGTTATCACTCAGTCATTACTATTAACATTATACCCAATACTCCCGACAATGATCCTAATATATTTTCAAACTAATTTTAATGATATAGAGATTATATTATTACTTTACCCGGTGTTTTTAAACCAATTGCTATATTTTCCGTTAGGAGCTTATAACTCCGTCGGTTTGCGATATTTCATCACGATAATTATTTCAACACCCGATTCTTGCAAGGAATATGATTTTACAATTTTTACAACTTCATCGTACTTTATTTTACATCGTCACAATTTATTTCTAGTTAACTCGGTACCCGATAACACCTAATGTATGCACTAAACTAACTAATTCTAATTAATTGGAGACAAGAGCCTTAATTGCACATCAAATCTCTTCATTTTCTTGTCCATGTGCCGCCCCTCCCCTAGCACCACTAATTTCACATTTCACTTGATTAGCTATCTTTCATTTAATGCACCATTAATACATTTCTTTGATTTAATTTCACAAACACGTAGATAGCAAGAATCAACTAGCTAAAAACATCAAAAACCCTCTCTTCTTCCTCCTTATGGATCGGCCACACCAAGAACAACAACAATAATCCATAATTTTTCCAAGATCAAGTCATAATCAAGGCTCATTTACACTCCTTGTTAGGATTTTGTGATTAAATCTCAAGGTTTCTTACATATTTCTCATCAAATCATCACAAACCATCAAGTAAGTTCAAGAACATCTTTTTGATCATGTTATACTTTCATTTGATCCATATGATTATGTATTTTCAAGTGTTGTTAGTTAAAAATGCAACTTACTTATGTTAAACATACCACTTTATTCATCTTTCTTCCTAAACACTAGATCTACAATTTTTATTAACAATCTCATGAAACCCACCAAGGTTGGTGATGTTTAGGACCCCATAACACCCTAAGAAGGTGTATGGTAGGATTGGAGTGTTTGTGGTGTTGTTTGGAAGTAGTTTGATCAAGTATTGAACTAGAAAAATGTGTTTTTAACAAGTATATAAACCTACTGTCCAAAATCATGAAATCTGGAAAACTCAGTAACTCAGGGGATATTTTGGCCTTCATATTCAGAAAATACTTTCAAAAACGAAACCGTGGCCGCAAGAATCACTAAAAACCGACTTATAACGAAGGAGATATGAATTTTTGAAGTTTGACGACGAAAACTAAATTTCTGAAAATAGCTTGCTGTTTTTCCGAACTTCAAGGGACAAAATGAGGCGTTAGACGTGATCTAGAGGAGTCGACCTACTGAGATCATGTTAGCTCATGTTTATACGAAGCCGCGGATATAAAGAACGTAGAAAACGAGCTTATAACGACCGAGATATACACGTTTGAATCCGACGAACTCTATTTATTTTTGACAGCCACTATTCGAAAAGTGTTTCTAAGTATAAAAATAGTTTTTGCACTACGTCACATTGAGAGCCTATCTTCTCATGGATTGTGACGCATATGATCAAAATGACAAACATATGAATTCAAGACAAAGATATGAGGTTTCTAAAAACGCCAAGCTTATTCACTAACACTTAACGTACACCATTTCGCGACTAGTTTTGCGAGGCCATTTAGGCATATTTTTCAAGTTGTGAAACATAGTAGATTGCGACGAAAACATTATATTTACAGATAGAACACCAAACAAGGATCGTGGAGTACCGTTTCAACATATTAACACGAAAAGTAGTTTATAACTTAACGAGACGTCAAAAATGTATTTTTCGTCGATAAGCGTTATTTTCTAAACTAACGAGTGGTATCATTAACATATGTATTTGCATGTGTTGCATTGTGTCATTGCTTACATTAGATCCTATCATTCATATTAGGTTGCGGTTAGAGATCGTGCCTTATTTCAGTGTATCCATTTTTGTCATCGTAGCTATCGCATCAGGTGAGTTTCATAGCCCCTCCTTTTACTTGTTTTGTAACTGTTTTGGGGGAGAATACATGCTCGTTTTTCATTAAACTCTATGCTCGTTTTTCATTAAACTCTATGCTCGTTTTACATTTAAACTCCATGCTTGTTTTGCTTGAGACGTGAGTTGTCTTTCAAACATTATTGATTGGTTAAAATACTTGAGTCGTTGCTCGGAAGTATTTTGTGTTTACATTGTTCACCCTTGATCATTTCATTATGGACACTAGTACATTAAGCTATTTCATATTGCCTATGTTATGGACTGTTAATTACGTATTATTTTAGTTATATGACGACATTGTCAGATATATATATATGGCGACATTGTCAGGGCGACACTGCTAGATTAGATTATATGGTGACATTGTCAGGATTTATCTTATGACGACATTGTCATGGCGACATTGTCAGATTTATTTATATGGCGACATTGTCATGGCTACATTATTACACTTACCTTTATATAGCGACATTGTCACACTTAACATAAAATTTTGTGGTCCATAAATCATTTGTCGTTCACTTAAACCAAATCATATTTGGCAGTGGGTTGTAAACACACAGGTTGCAAGTCTTGTATGGGCGGGGCTTGGAACTGGGTGGATTTACAACGCCTTTGCTGGGAAATCATTTTCAAATGCTTTACATTTTACACTAACCTCTATGAACTCACCAACCTCGTGTTGACACTTTTAGCATGTATTTTCAGGTATTAAGCAATAGCACGCTATTGAAGGTTTTTGGCAGGGCATGGCACGATCATAGAAGACTCTGACAAACATTTGGGACCATTTAACTTATTTAAGGCCCTATTTCCGCACTACATTTCATAATGTAAATATAACACTTTTGCTAATTTGTTTTATTCTAAACGATTGAGATGAAAACCGTTCTTTGCACTTGTGTTGTGATACCAATTGAGTTGCAACCCAGTGGCATGTATGCTTTCGCTGGACCCGATTTTGGGGGTGTGACACCATCTCCCTCCACATCATCAACATTTACTCCACCATCTCTAGTAATTGAAATTGTTCTACCAAGAATTGATGAGCAAGAACAATATAATGTTGTGTTAGATGACGAACCATTTGAAATTCCGTTTGCAACAGATTCTGCTGAATCATCTTCACGGTTACATGAACCATCTAACACACATTCCTCAACACCAAGATACCCTTCAACATTACAGTGGACAAAAGACCATCCAATAAAACAGGTTATTGGTGAACCCTCAAGGCCAATTCAGATGAGAAAACAACTAATCACCGATTGTGACATGTACATCTATGTCTGCTCAGTCAGTCTCATAGAACCTAAGAACATTCGGGAAGCAATGGCAGATAATGCCTGGATTGAAGCGATGCAGGAAGAACTTCTTCAATATCAGTTACATGACACCTGGGATTTAGTTCCAAGACCAATTGACAAACTCGTCATTGATATTAAGTGGTTATGGAAAAACATAAAGAATGAAGAAGTGACTGTCATTCGCATCAAAGCTCGTCTCGTGGCAAAGGGATTTAGACAGGAAGAGGGGATTGATTTTGAAGAGTCATTCGCGCCAGTTGCAAGGCTTGAAGCAGTCAGAATTTTCTTAGCATATGCCGCTCACAAGAACATCACAGTTTATCAGATGGACATCAAGACAGCTTTCTTGAATGGAACTCTGAAAGAAGAAGTGTACGTGAGTCAGCCAGACGGATTCGTTGACAAAGATCATCCAGAATACGTCTACAAGCTAAAGAAAGCAATCTATGGTTTGAAACAAGCCCCACGGGCGTGGTATGACGAATTATCATCTTTCCTACTTCATAATAATTTCACCAAAGGAACAATTGATCCGACCTTGTTTACAAGAAAATTCAAAAATGACATTTTGATTGTTCAGATTTACGTGGACGACATAATCTTTGGGTCGACTAATCCGACACATTCAAAACATTTTGCAAATCTCATGAAAAGAAAATTTGAAATGTCCATGATGGGAGAATTAAAATTCTTTCTGGGTTTACAAATTCATCAATCCCCACATGGTATTTTTCTTAATCAGGCTAAATATACGATTGAGATTTTGAAAAAACATGGAATGGAAAATTGTGACTCTGTTGGTACACCAATGGTCACCTCACCAAAAATAGGTGCAGATTTATATGGGAAACCCATGGATCCGAAGAAATATCAGAGCATGATTGGTTCTCTCATGTACTTAACTGCTAGTCGACCCGATATACATTTTGCTGTTTGTTAATTAGCACGGTTTCAGGCAAGGCCTACCGAACTTCACCTCCAAGAGGTTAAACAGATCTTTCGATACCTACGAAGAACCATTAACATGGGACTTTGGTATCCGAAGGATTCGGAGTTTACACTGATAGCATTTTCAGATGCAGATCACGCCGGTTGCCAAGTTACAGCAAAGAGTACATCAGGAGGAGCACAATTTTTGGGAGAAAAGCTAGTAGGCTGGTCATCAAGGAAAGAAGATTGTACTGCACTGTCAACCGCAGAAGCCGAGTATGTGTCTCTATCTGCGTGTTGTGCCCAAGTTCTATGGATGAGGACACAACTCACAGATTATGGTTTCTCTTTCGACCGCATACCTTTGTATTGTGACTCGAAAAGTGCCATAGCCATCTCGTGCAATCCGGTGCAACACTCCAAGACCAAGCATATTAGAGTCCGCTATCACTTCATAAAGGAACACGTCGAAGAGGGTACTGTTGAATTATTTTTCGTGAAGACTGAATACCAACTCGCCGATCTATTTACTAAAGCCCTCCCAAAAGAGCGGTTTGAAAATTTAGTTCTTCGAATTGGAATGCGAAGCCTAACTCCCGAAGAGTTAGAAAGTCTTCTCGAATCTTCTTGATTTATTTCAAAAAGCTTCGCTGTAAATATTTTTGAAAAACAAAATACAAAATTTGAAAAACCAACAAAAACAAAATATAAAAATAGAAAATTTCCAAAAATACAAAAACAATAGAAAAACAAAAATCCAAAAAAAAAATAATCTTCTCACGACATGTCTCTTGTATAATCAATATTCTGTACGTATCTAGAAATGTCATTCAACAATGATACGGGCATGTACAGATGCTTGAGCGAGAGTTCATTTAATTTTTTTTCCAAAACATGTCGTTTTCTCAAATTTCTTCATAACGGCTTTTGTATATGTCAGTACGAGACCCGCGCTACATTGATGACTTCTGATTATTTCCGATCAGGACTCGTAATATTAATGGAAAAAATCAAATCCTTGAGCACATGATCAAGATTTTTCAAAATCTTTCTCATAACTTGTGTGCTCAAGATAACTCCCTCTAGACCCTTAAAAACTGATTTTAAACTACAATGTTTAAACACATGCGCTGTTTAAAGGGGGAGTACAAAAAGAAAAATGTTTCAATTTTCATGCTAAAATTAGTCTGTCTCTCCAAAAAAAAAAAAAAAAAAAAAAAAAAAGTTTCATTTTAATCAACTGATTTCAAAAATATCACTTCATGCAATTTTTGAGGGGGAGATTAGGTATAAGGGGGAGAGGACGTGATTAAAATGTGATCTAAGACCGTGGATTGAATCTCAAGACTCAGTTTTAACCCTCGAATTGACGAAACTAAATGTCTGTTATCTAAAAGACTTGTCCTGGACGGGTAATAATTTCAAGCTGGTTATCCAGTAATGTAAACGTGTCTCGCAAAGGACTTGTCTGAGTAGAATGTACCAATTCGAGAGATGATCATTGAATATGACCGGGACGGGTAATAACTTCAAGCTAGTCTAACTAGTGATGTAAGCGTGTCTCGCAATGGTCCTGTTCATTGAAAATCGATCATTTCAAAATATGCGAACTCTACCCAACATGTGCAATTTATTTCAAAAATGCATGAGCACGTGTGAAGGGGGAGTATTTCAAAAAGCAGAACTCTCAATGTGTTAACTAAATGTGTTTATTCATAAACACTTTGAGAGATTTTCATAAATGGTTTTATGGCATGTGATCGATAATCTAGGATAATCATGGAGTAATAAGGTGATTATGGTTAGGTTATGTCCAATGATCCGCCAGAGCCGGAGGGATCTACCCAAGGACAATTCCAATAGATTAGAATTAGAAGTCCTTAGGTAAGATTGAAAAAAGGAGTAAATGAGAAAGGGAAAGAAGGGGTTGAAGAATTAAAAAGAAAAGTTTAATGAAAGGGTGAAAAGAAATAGCCCTCCATGAAAACTTAGGTTAGAAACCGGGTGAATACATCTGCTATCGGTTATCACAAGTTGATACTGATATTGAAGACAAGACGTCATGGACCCAGTGACGCGCTGCACCACTCCTCCTAGCCACTCAGATATCTCTTAAAATATATTTGTTTCATTTCTCACGGAGAACACTACATAATCTATCGGCCTCTCACTTCGAGATGTGTTCATATTGAAAAGGTAGCACTCTGCTCCACGCCTCCGATGACTAAAACCAAAACGCACATTATTGAGTCTAGAGCCATGAGATTCATCAAAAGATCTCTTAGGAACACTTCCAATACAATACACTTGTGTTCACCAAAAAGGACACAAGTTGTAAGAGTCTTGATGAACTCAAATAAGTACATTTTATTACCATCATTTATCCTATTTATTTGACTTGTTTTATTATATTATCTGTGAGAATCGATACGTTAATGTTTACTTTTGTAATTCTCAGGTAAAAATAGGTATTATGTGAAACTTGGCGATTTTGGACTAATTATGGAGCAAAACAAGCAAGAAGTTAAGAGTCTACTGAAATGTACAAGATCAAGACCATTCTGCTCCAGATACGCCGCATCCTACTTATTATATACGGCGCATCACTATCAAGATTTCACAAGTTATAATCCAAGACGGCAAAGGACATGCGCCGCATACAAGAATGGAGTTACGCCGCATCTTCTGGCGGTGTACGAATATTCCTGAATATATTAATCTTGGACCCCACGCGAAGTTAAGTCAATGCGCCGCATCTACTTATCCTATGCGCCGCATCTAACCCTCAGACAGAAACTATAAATACCCCAAGGCCAGACGAATTTCGAGACTTTTGGTTTGGTACAACACAAGAAGACAGAAGAAACCCTAAGCCGAATTAAGACGAAGTAGCATCACAAGACACACCTTGAACGAAGATACAAGAGCTGTAAGAAGGTCCTGCATGTATTCAATTCATTAAGTAGTTTTGTTTTATTGTATTAGTACACTTTAATTTATCAGGATTGATGGGCTTGTGTCATTGATTTAATCATGCACTTCAACTCCCCTTAAAATTGCTTTCCCATTAATTAAAGTTTATATGTTGATGTCTTTGGTGACTTTTATTAGTGCATTGATAACCTCTGTGTCTAGCTGAGCATTGATCGGGTCGCCATGCCTCTGTCCTCGCCTATTTATTTTATCGCCTATACATTCTATCATCTGTAGAAATGTAGGATGAAAGGTAAATAGGATAGACATAAGTAATCATTAAGGGTTTACTCGCCGATAAGATTAGAGCCAACAAGAAAGGTTTACATCTCGGTGCGTCGCATCGAACTATACACTTCATATAAAACTAGCAATAAAACAAGTGACAAGCTACTTAACTATCAGGACAGGTCTTCTTATTGTCTCAAGTATTTATCTGTGTACGTGTGTGCTAATCGCTGATTCGTGCTTATTAGTTTAGTTTATTATTTAATCATAACCAAACCGTGCCAGTCTCTCAGGCTGAACCCCCTTGCGTTAGATTAGGTTGTATAGCTAACTTAAGATATTAAAATACTGATTAGAATAACTAGATAATACGTTCCACTCTTAGTGATCGACACTCTACTTACCATTATATTCATACTGACCTGGTACACTGCTCGTTAAAGTGTGTGTTATTGATAAGTCGGCTAAATATAAATTTAAAACTTCAATACTGCTAAAACCACAACGACACATCGTGGATATAAAATTAGAGCATAACAGCACACGCATCAAGTTTTTGGCGCCGTTGCCGGGGAGTGAATTGTTATTATCTGTTAATTTGATTAGTATTTTAATTAGGTTTTTCTTTTTAATTTTTATTCTAACCACTAACTCCGTTGTATATTAGTTAATTTGCATTCATTGTATTATTTGCATATTTTTTGTTTTGTGTGTTTTTTTTTCTTTAATTTTGTTTCTTTTTGTTTGTTTTTATTTTTGTTTTTATTTTCCGTATTTTTCTTGTATTCTGCTATCGTTGTACTGTGCTAATTCAAACGATACGGCGCATCTATTTTCATAGATACGGCGTATTGCGTTTAATTTTTATAAAATACAACGCGTTTAATAAATTCGATACGACGCATCTTTCCCCAAGATACGGCGTATTCCGTTTTTAATAAGAAATTTTTCTAAACGATAACGCCATACGACGCATCTGCTTTAGCAGATACGGCGTATCTATTATTTTAAATTAAAAACAGTTTTCGAATTATTAAACAGATACGACGCATCGATTTTTATCGATACGGCGCATCTTCTGAATCAAAAATCTTGTATTTTGAAACGTAACGAAAATACGGCGCATTAACTTTTGTTAATACGACGCATTTAATTTTAAATTAGATACGTTGATTTTTGATAACTTAAAACTGATACGGCGCATTCTAATTTATAAGCGGCGTATCTATTTTCTGAATAAAAGTCTGCTTAAATTTTAACGATTATAAGATACGGCGTATCCAACTTTTTGGATACGGCGCATTGACTGCAGATATCAGTAACTTTTATTTTTCGTATTCCGTTTTCGTTGTTGATTTTCTGATATATTACTTTCTTGAACATACCCTACTGATGCTTTTGTGATAGTTTCAGGAAGTGCATGACCAGGAGTTCTACGAAGAACTTGATTCAACCTTTCGAAGACCCTGAACGAGCCTTTCATTCGCTTAAAAGGCTTTTCAACACAAAAAGCTTTGAAATTTCAAGTTCATTCGAGCTTGATTATTTTTCTGAAGAGAAGGAGAAATTATGGATATACCTAGAGTCAATGTGATCAACACTAAGAATTATGATGAATTTGAAGGAGATTTCACTGTGGTGGAAAACATGGATGCTTATCATGATGTTGAAATGGGTGACGTGATCGTTGGGAAACCATTCTGTAAGGAGGTCAAAATTAACGCTAAAAGATTTGAAGGAAAGATCACCTTTAAAAATGGATGCAACGTTATCACTTACATGATGCCTCGTGCTCACCCAAGGTTTGAACATGCCCCTAACAAATTTTGTTACAAATTTACACCATTTCTTTTTGTAGATGAAAATGACGCTGAGAAAGGGATCGAGTATCCGTACCAAAAGATGAAAGGATTCTACAAAGGTGTACTTGAATTGGGGCCGGAATATTTTCGTAACGAAGTAATTCGCAACTACATCGTGCACGGACATGTGGGGATCAATAGATCAAAATAAAGAGCTGAACGTGAGTCTAACTTGAAGACTCTGGAATAAAGACAAGTGCTGACCGGGAGACAACCCGGAAAATTTTTACTATTCTGTTCTATGTCGAGTCAGTCAGGCCCGCAGAAGATACGGCGCATCTCAATCCTGAGATGCGACGCATCTCCTGCAATGGTCATATCTTACTTTATTTTCTGCATTTTTATTTTTGACTTTAAAACTTTCTGTCAGTTTATTTTAAATGCGGCGCATCCCTGGTTAAGGATGCGACGCATCTTTTATTCTGATTCGTATTTATTCCAGGCTCGATACGACGTATCTTCTTCCATAAGATACGGCGTATCGACTGACCTGATGATTTTCAGTTTAATTTTTATGTTTTATTTTCGCTAACTACTAATGTATTATGCAAGTTTGAACCTTCTTAACTTAGGTGTGTTAAAGTCTTGATGGTATTATAGATTCCTGCATTTCCTGTGGATACATCAATTATGAAGCTTAAACGTTCTCATCCACAAGAAAGATGATTTTTGTCTCTTATACAAATAATGGAGGATCATACCGAGCAAATCTCAGGGGAGTTTTTCTGTTCTAATTCTTTTATTTTCCAGTTTTTCACCTTTGACACAAACAACGAGGACGTTGTTTAACTTAAGTGGGGGGATTGGAGAATTAGAACACTTACTTGTCCTAAACTTTTTCAAAATATGCTTAAAATGTGCTTAATATATCAAAATTTAAAATTTTTAGCATGATTTTGTTTAAAGTCTAAATTACATAGCTGCACACATGAAGTTATTTTCAAAAATTGTGAACTTTTCAAAAATTCACAAATCTATGAGTGTGCCGGTGACTTGTAAACTTTAGAACTTGGCTTGTATACTATTCGAGACCACCATAATAAGTATTATTTACATAATTGGAGTGACTTGTCTAAATTGGTAAATTTCTAGGATTACGCCCAAATAGCCTTTATATGTTATGTGATATTAGCTAACTACACTGGTTAGTTAACCCCCCGTATAAACCTTTTGTTACTCTCACTTTTAGAGTAAGATACCCCTAGAAAAACACTCAGAGCCATTCCTTTCGTTTCTTACACCTTTGTTATAATGTTTCGTTACACCCTTACACCTTAGCCTACCCTGTAGATTAAAATCCGTGGTTGGTTAATTGCTTTAGGCAAAGTGTGTTTCCTTACATTACCTGTGTTCGCGTGCGTAATTCATTATCTTTGGTTGAGTCAGGAAATTGCACAATGCAATTGGAGTGAAAGTAAATATTGTATATCTTTGAGTTTATTTTTCGTGTGTTTACTACTTTCACTATTACCGTTATTTTTGAAGTCATGAAAAGTATGGAAAAATTATCCAGAGTTATCGTTATAGTGATGTGGTGAAATTTTACACATCTATGTTTATGTTTCAAGTTTAAAAAAAAAAAAAAAAAAATCCAAAAAATGAGAAAAGAAAAAGAAAGAAAAGTTGGATGTTTGTTTAAACAACTTATGTAAAGTTTTGTATTAAGTGGGAGATATCACCACTAGTTGTTGTATATTATATCTATGGATTGAATGGGAGTTGGACGTTATGGGAACGCCAACTAAGGTTATTCTTTGATTGAGATCTTGTTGAGTATAATTCGTGTCTACCTAAAGCGTGTGTTTCAAGTGTTAAGGCGTGAGTTATTCAATGATATGAGTCTTATTCATGGGATGGTTGGGATAGCAATTTACCACACTTAGGATTTTAATTTATCTGTTTTGTTTATTTTTCATTTTACACCAATTTATATCCCAAATATTATCCATACCCTATATTATTCTTTATCCAAACCTTTGATTTATTGAGATTAGGGATTTGAGCAATCTTAAGTATCGTAGTCGTGGATTCGGCTATGTATTTATGATTTTGTCGCCCTTTTTGATATAATATTATTGGTAAAGATTACTTGGTCCTATCTTTAGCCTATTCGAGTTAAGGATTTGAGCAATTGCAAGTATCGGGTTCGTGGATTCGATCATGTATTTGTGATTTTGTCGCCTTTTCTGGAATTTGAGATCGATAGAGATTAAGAAGAATGATTAACCCTTTACCAACAAACCCTTTTTACCGTTTTAGACTTGTTATTCCTTGGCTTTAGTGGAGGAGATGCGTATACTTGCCAAGCTTATGATAGAATATTCGTCACGACTGGACAGTTAAACGATTAGATTTGCTTTTATCAAAATATTTTATTTTATTTCTAATTCGTTAAGTGTTTGGTTGTGTGATTATGACAAAATGAATACATGCTTAAATATAAAAATAAATCCTAACATCTTTTAGGATACATTTTCATAAGATTAATTCTAAGGTTTACTTGGGGATAAGTAAAGTTCAAGTGGGGGGATATTTGATGAACTCAAATAAGTACATTTTATTACCATCATTTATCCTATTTATTTGACTTGTTTTATTATATTATCTGTGAGAATCGATACGTTAATGTTTACTTTTGTAATTCTCAGGTAAAAACAAGTATTATGTGAAACTTGGCGATTTTGGACTAATTATGGAGCAAAACAAGCAAGAAGTTAAGAGTCTACTGAAATGTACAAGATCAAGACCATTCTGCTCCAGATACGCCGCATCCTACTTATTATATACGGCGCATCACTATCAAGATTTCACAAGTTATAATCCAAGACGACAAAGGACATGCGCCGCATACAAGAATGGATTTACGCCGCATCTTCTGGCGGTGTACGAATATTCCTGAATATATTAATCTTGGACCCCACGCGAAGTTAAGTCAATGCGCCGCATCTACTTATCCTATGCGCCGCATCTAACCCTCAGACAGAAACTATAAATACCCCAAGGCCAGACGAATTTCGAGACATTTGGTTCGGTACAACACAAGAAGACAGAAGAAACCCTAAGCCGAATTCAGACGAAGTAGCAGCACAAGACACACCTTGAACGAAGATACAAGAGCTGTAAGAAGGTCCTGCATGTATTCAATTCATTAAGTAGGTTTGTTTTATTGTATTAGTACACTTTAATTTATCAGGATTGATGGGCTTGTGTCATTGATTTAATCATGCACTTCAACTCCCCTTAAAATTGCTTTCCCATTAATTAAAGTTTATATGTTGATGTCTTTGGTGACTTTTATTAGTGCATTGATAACCTCTGTGTCTAGCTGAGCATTGATCGGGTCGCCATGCCTCTGTCCTCGTCTATTTATTTTATCGCCTATGCATTCTATCGTCTGTAGAAAAGTAGGATGAAAGGTAAATAGGATAGACATAAGTAATCATTAAGGGTTTACTCGCCGATAAGATTAGAGCCAACGAGAAAGGTTTACATCTTGATGCGTCGCATTGAACTATACACTTCATATAAAACTAGCAATAAAACAAGTGACAAGCTACTTAATTATCAGGACATGTCTTTTTATTGTCTCAAGTATTTATCTGTGTACGTGTGTGCTAATCGCTGATTCGTGCTTATTAGTTTAGTTTATTATTTAATCATAACCAAACCATGCCAGTCTCTCAGGCTGAACCCCCTTGCGTTAGATTAGGTTGTATAGCTAACTTAAGATATTAAAATACTGATTAGAATAACTAGATAATACGTTCCACTCTTAGTGATCGACACTCTACTTACCATTATATTCATACTGACCGGGTACACTGCTCGTTAAAGTGTGTGTTATTGATAAGTCGGCTAAATATAAATTTAAAACTTGAATAATGCTAAAACCACAACGACACATCGTGGATATAAAATTAGAGCATAACAGCACACGCATCAAGTCTTAATGAGATCTAAGGATCTTGCTTTATATAATGATGGTTATGTGCTTCAAACGATCTACAGTCTTGAAGTGATACTTCGGTATACTTCAGAGGCTCTCAACGGCCTTGGTTAAGATTAGAGAAAGTTTTCACTCTATGCTGTTAACAATCTCAAAATCTGAACCTGTAAGCGCTGGACGATTTATTGCTAACTGTTTTATGCAGGTACTGACGAAAGTCCATTCACCATCATCATACATTTCAGCATCTACAACGACGATGCAACGTTACAGAAGATGTTGATCAAGGCAAGAACGACCAAAAGACAATACTTTGAAGATCACAAAGCATGAAGGAACAAAGAAGCAAGACTATTCTAAAACAACACACCAAACTCAGGATAGTGAAGACGAAAGACCTAATCACAAGGAGCATCATTTGAATGACCATCCCTTAGGGGGAGATTGTTAGCTTTTATAAAAAGTGATAGTCATTTGTGTTTTATTATTTTTGTAAAAGTGTAGTTGTTTAGTTAAAAGAATAGTCAATGGGCTTGAGTTAATCTAATAGGTAAAAAGAAAGCCCAAAGAAAAGCCCAAGCCCACTCACCTTGTAAAAGTATAAATACCCTCCAACCTCCCATTTCACAGGTTGGAGGTGTGTGTTTTTATATGTAAGTTTCTCTCTCTAGTTTCTCTCACTAGAATTCCTTCACCACACTTCTCTCTTGTGCCTCCCATTGATTGTAGTTGTTAGATAATGATTGATATAGGCCATAACATTAATAAACATTTAAAAACGATCATCAGATAGAAGGTCTGGAATGCTCCAATCACTTCCTCACCTTGTCTCCTTTTCTATTTTTCATATATATAGACACACACACACGCATGAATAATGAATAAAAACATTTTATAGTACCTACTCACCGTATCAATTATTCTTGCAGTGGATTTTGTACCGACAGCGGGTGGAATCACATTGAATGACCGGTTCTTCTTATTTTGGGCGCTTAACTTCTGCAAAATTTAAAGGATTACAGTCAGGAAGTTCAATGTCTCTTGGGGGATCAACCATTGCCTCCTCATGTGTAGGAAACTCCTTGTATTGAAAATGCAACTTATACTGCCGATTTTTATGTTGATTCCCTAACTGTGAATATATCGCACGAACTGACCTCTCACATTTCCGATTGAAGGTTGAATTTTCCTGATTTATAATGAAAGGATCTTATAAAGCATTTAAAGTGTGTCCAAAACCTCTGATTACTATAGCTAGCAGCCGACTTTACATTAATCATTATACTCAACCTAACTCATACAATACTATTTTGATCATGATGCCATGTTCTAAAAGCAATTAGGTCTTAAACCTCTATTTCTCCTAGTCAGTCCAATGCTATGTTCACCATTTCCATTTAGTCAGTCCAATGCTATGTTCATCACTGTCAATGTAAACAAATTAGTTTAATAGTTCTAAATTCTAAGTTAAGTAGTAACTTATTATCGCAATGTTGATAACCGCATCAATGAGTACTAACTCGATCATGCTCCTATTATATTCAGCAAGCAACAAGCATAACAGACAATTTAAACAGAATAAATACTATTTTATAGTTAATACGCGCAGTCAATCTAAACCGATAACATTACAAAACAGAAGTACATAACTGTCAAATTTAAGCAGATCAAACACTATTTTATCATTTCCACTAATCTACACAGTTAAGTACTAATTTTATCATGACCGGATTATATTCTGTAAGTAACAGGTATAACTGTCGATGTAATAGATGCAATACTATCTTATAATTTCCACTAACCAATACAGTTACATACTAATTGAATAATGATCTGCTTATTTTCCGTAAGTAAGAGATATATATTTCACAGCTAACTTGAATAGTAGAATACTAACTTATTTGCCAAATGTTGATATCAGCAACGCTAATTACTAATTCGATCATGCTCTGATTTATAATCAGTAAACAAGACATATAACTGTCAATTTGAACAGATTAATGTGACTCATTATATTACTCGTGAAAAAACAAAACAGAAACATTACTACAATCTACATTCAACAATTTACCACGCATTTGGAGATAATATCCGTCTTTAAAACATCTGGTTGTTTTTTCCATATAGTGCCATCAAACATTGCATATATAAACCGTTGGCTATCCTTGCCAATTATCCGGCCTGCACATTCATCAATTTCGAAGACTAGCTTCCCCTTGTCCAATCGCCTCTTCTTTGCTTCATTCAACGCTCTCGATTCTTTTTGAGTAACTGATGTGCCTAACATTATGTAATCAACACAATAATAGATTATTAATACAATTAATTGCACAACAATATGCGCATGCAAAAACAATATTTCTACCATGTGAAGTTGAACCAATATCGGTCTCAGTTTGAACAGAATTAACTTCACGATCATCCTCCGAATAATCTTCATGATCTCCCGACTCAGTTTGCTCCTCTTCTTGCACCTCTTCATCTTCCAATCTCATATAAGCTTGTCTCTTTCGTGGTATATTAGGCTGACTTTGCACCTCTTCTTGCACCTCTTCATCTTCCAATCTCGTATAAGCTTGTCTCTTTCGTGGTATATTAGGCTGAGTTTGCACCTCTTCTTGCACCTCTTCATCTTCCAATATCGTATAAGCTTGTCTCTTTCGTGGTACATCAGATTTGTGCGGGTGTGACACATCTTGACTCTTACTCGACTTAAAAGGTTTTGAAACTTCATGGCTGCTACTTAACTTGTATGGTTGTGATACAATTCGACTTTTACTTGAGTTATAGGGTTTTGAAACTTCTTGGCTACTGCTTGAATTCTGAAAAGCAACCCTTTTTGAGACTCCTTTTCCAGGACCAGCTATCTACGTGTTTAATTAGCATCAAAAGACTACATGTTAATAAAAAAACAAAAATAGTATTGGAAAGAGCAAAGTGACTACAAAAGGCAAGTGATTACTGACTTCAAGCCAAACGCCCTCTTATTCATTCTTAGCCCATATAAAAGACATACTTTTCCCTGATTTAATGAGCAAATCTACTGCAAAAGTACAATAGCTCTAAAGCAGGAAAGATTATGTTTATCCTTTTGACCTTTTTATCTCAAGACCTCTATCATGTACTCGTATACATCACTATCATCTAAATCATCATATGGCTCGCCATGATGAACCCAATTCTCATAACCAACAGTAATTCTTCTTTGCATTAAATGGTACAATATTGTAGCTCTACTACATTTGCGATAATTGTTGCAGTCTTTACAAGGGCAAGGCACTTTTGATGACACTTGTTTGTTACGGTATGCAAAATCAAGAAACTCATTTACACCTAACTCATATCTTGGGTCACTTTTCCTATGAGCTATGTTCATCCATGACTTGTCCATATTCACTCGTACAATAAAATCTATTCATGTATAGAAAATCACATTTGTAAATCTATTCATATTTGCTATCGTTTAAAACAATTAACAAACAAATGAAGTAGATCGTATCATGAATACACCAGAACAAAACATAACTTTATTTCGAATCATTTCACACAATTACTTATACACACCAAACTCTGATAATTTCACGACTACTTGTATATAGATAGTATTCAAGTTATTTCACGACCGCTTCTATAAAACGGAAGACTCAAACAAAATCACAAATCTAAAGTACTAGTTAGCAGCTTAGGCAACACACGAACTAGTTCATAACTACAGAATACGCATAATGCACAAACAAAATATTACTAAAAAATACACACAACTAAGTCAGGCATTTCGTCAAACACTTGATCTGCATATCCAATCCACAATACTTTTAGCAAAAAAACACACACAACTAAGTCAGGCATTTCGTCGAACAGTTATTCAGCACAAACAAAAAATTACTAAAATCCTAAATAACTTCAACAAATTAATCACATACTGTAATCGAATTAACAAATTAAACGAATAAGTTGAACGAATAAGCTACCTCAGCAACAGCAACAACTGAATGCCTCAATTAAGTTGAACGATCTCACCACTTCACGAATCTAACTAAACACCTCAATCGATCTCACTTCACTTCACGAATCTAACAAAACATTATATTGAGATTATTAGGGCACAAAACTAATAAAGTGATCAATGAATTGAATTGAATTGAATTCAGATGAGATGGAGGTACTGTTTGATAAGGATACATCATGAAGGATGGGAAGAAGGCGTTCGTGTTAAAGTTTACATCCGAACTTCTGGTGGTGTTTGTGTGAGAAAAAAGGGTGTGGGTTTATTATATTTGGTATTGTTGGATTAAAAAAGGGTGTGGGTTTATTATATTTGGTACTGTGTGGGTTTTTTGTGTGAGAAAATGATAAGGATACAAAAGATATATTATACTAGCATTATTAATTATATGAGTTATTTTTTTTAAATGTTTGATAAAAGAAAAAAGTTATTTTTTTTATAACCAAACGACCTCTAAATTTTAGGGTATAAAATATAGAGGTCAATGTTTATTTGACCACTATTTATTGTCTCAATATTTTATAAATCAGTAACCACCAATTTT
Organism: Artemisia tridentata subsp. tridentata; assembly: GCA_021014915.2. Taxonomy (NCBI): domain Eukaryota; kingdom Viridiplantae; phylum Streptophyta; class Magnoliopsida; order Asterales; family Asteraceae; genus Artemisia; species Artemisia tridentata. The sequence goes on along the minus strand of CP139507.1, from coordinate 170,849,594 downwards.
AGTCTCTAATTTGAAAACCTAGTGACCACTAATATTTGGTCTTTAAAATTTAAGGGTTAGGGTTAAAGTTTATGGGTTAGGGTTTTAATTTAGGGGTTAGGGTTTATGTGACCACTATTTGTTGTCTCAATATTTTATAAATAAGTGACCACCCATCTGGGTCTCTAATTTAGAAACCCAGTGACCACTACTTTTTGTCTTTAAACTTAAGTTACCTTTTTTTCGACAGTGACCACCACTTTTGGTCTCTAGTCTAACTCGGCAACTTAATATTTCACTGAAAATATTATATTTACGGTTTATGGACTATGTGAGCATTATTTGTCGTCACTAATACTTGTCATTTGTGACAACTTAGTGACCACATTTTGCAACGGTCACTAATTCTGTGGCAATGACAAAAATTGAGTGACGACAAATATATTGGTGACTAAACTATGTTAATAGAGACCAAAGCATAAGTGGTCACAAAATAATTGGTCACTAAAGACACTTTTTCTTTTAGTGGTAACTAGTGACCAAAAAATAGATCGTAAGACATAATTAAAAGAATGTGTTTGAAGGTATTGATAGAAATGTTGTTTGAAATTGTGTGTTTAGAAGTGTGTTTGATATTGGTATTTATAAATTTGTAAAGTGGTAAAGTTTATTATTATTATTATTATTATTATTATTATTATTATTATTATTATTATTATTATTATTATTATTATTATTATTATTATTATTATTATTATTATTATTATTATTATTATTATTATTATTTTATTTATTTTTTATTTATTTTTATAAAAATAACACTTTATTAAAAACAAATAGGATTTACAAGAAGTTAGTAGGGAGCCGAGATACTAATTGGGCTCCCACTCCTCTAGCGATAGAAAAGCTAATCCTACTAAAAATATGAGCAGCAGCACGTGCTCCAATGTCTTGAGTCATCAAAAACTTTCGAATACGCTTCAATAGAGTCACAGCGTCCATTTCAAGTTCTCCAAAAGAATAGAAAGAGAAGGGGAGGAACCCATATCTCATACCTGCGCACTTAGCCTCATACTTGACGCGTTTACGTTGTGCAGCCTCAATCACCACACGACCTGGTACGAAATCAACCATACCAGTTTGCGTCAAGGGCGATGATCCAGTCAAATCAACACATACATCAAGTCCTCCATCCCACGAGTAGAGCAACACATCAGCAGGACGTAAAGATTTGTCCCTTTCATCACAAAGTCCAATGTCAACCTCTTTACGTGCCGAAACCCCAGAACGAGAACATATGTCAACAAGAACATCACGTACCATGTTATGTCGATGTTTAATACCAATAATACTAGCACAAGATACAGCATGGTCCCCATAAATATCATTAGTAAAGACCCTGGAACAGGCTAAGCACGACATCTGAACAGAAAATAAGGGGACACCAAGCCGATAACATAACACGCAATGATAGGTCCTGGCGTTCATAGTCTATCCCAACCCAGATATCGGAACAACCCTAAGCCAGTCCGAAGTGTATTCCTCCATTTGCGATTTCCATAACGCCATCTGTCGAGTAGATAAAGAAAATGTAGATTCGGCAGTTCGGGCAACACGTGTGAAATATATATCTGCCAGTTTCTTCATGAGTTTGGGGGCAGCGGTCTCACACGGATTACTCAAAAGGTCAATCTCCATTTTCACATTAAAGGCACACAAGGCATCATCAAAGGAAGGCATTATTATTATTGAAGGCATTATTATTATTATTATTATTATTATTATTATTATTATTATTATTATTATTATTATTATTATTATTATTATTATTATTATTATTATTATTATTATTATTATTATTATTATTATTATTTTTTAAAATATGAAATGGTAAGATTTTTTGAAATTAGAGAGTGTATACTATCGGTCGAAATTGAGATCGATAGTTTTTTTTCTCGGACATCGACCGATCTTTGACCACCTAGCCACAATGGTCTCGACCGAATAAAATATCGTTCACATATATGCCTCGATCGATATTTATCGGCCTACTGTGACTAGCCTTATGATAAATTACATATAAGTATTTGCGAGGCCTCATGTTGAGGTGTTCGATTTTAGTTTTTCAGATACCAGGACCAAATTTTCACTTTTGTCAAGTTAATTTTTCTGGACGCTGTATTTGCTTGTTATATCTCTGTCTATTTTTTCGTACGTAGCCTTAACCAGTGTTGGACCCGGGCTCAAATCCAAGGTAGTTGTTTGATATAAATGAACTGGTTTATGGGTCGGGTCAGTTCAGGTTTTGCTTTGATCAAAAAATTTAACACTCACGGGCCACACAAAACAATATCACCAATTTGACGGGTTAAAATTAGTTCGAGTTGAAGGGAGCCGTAGAAACTAAGTAATATATTTACACGATTATATCACATATGAAGGAAAAGTTATATCCTTAGTAAATCAAGTTAAGGTGTATCTAAATTCACTTGCTAGCGCCAAGGCAAGCTATTTGGTCATGTTCTAAACTTATCTCGGATGCTATTAACATGAAATCTCCAAGGCGTGTATTTGTTCAATTGGTTCGAAGACTAAGGTTGTATTTGTTTTCTTAATAAAATCACTTAATACCTATTCATAGCCTATAAATCTGAACTATTAAGAGCTTTTGAAAAGTAAGACTGCTAGTTTTTTCCTATTGTTTTGATGCGTTAAGATGTATAAACCTTTTGCCCAACATGACTTGAAAAAAGATCTTACTACCTCTTTAATGATATATAAACTACTTTTTTTTTAATCATTAGCCATTTGAAAAAACAAACAACTATTCTTGAGTTTTTCGTCACAAATTCAGATTAAGAGGTGTAAATCAGATTTAGACTCAGAGCCTCTTACCAAACAAATAACACCTAAGTTCGCTTGTCAACCTAAGGCACCTAGGAAATCGAAGGTAACTGATGTAGGATTAGCAAGACCTCGCAAAAGGTTTTACAATCCTCCAGGAAGTGTACCTGATCGTAGTAGTGTAGTATAGGTATGTCCGGGGGATTGATCGTTCTCTAAGGGAATAGTGTCGTTAGTTCAAGATGTATGACGAGATTGGTACAGAGGTGAGGGATGACTCTTTTTGTCTTTCTATTATTTTTATGAAAGCAAATAAAAATCTCAGTTTTGAAGGAGTGGGCGGAATTACTTGCTAGTCAACTAACCTAAAAACTAATAATTATAAAATTAAATAAAACTAATTAAAACAGAAAATAAAAGTGGTGACTAATTATGAGAGGTAAGCGTGTTTACTTAGATATAATTACTCCCTAGTTATCTCCTACTGACTTGTTGAATTGTCACGTCCTTGTTTTAGTTGAAGCGCTGTATTCTTTAATATTGGTCGTGGGGAGGTGCCGAAGTCCCCAACTCTATGAGCTTTAATCTTCCCTAAATCCCTTAAAGTCTATTAAGTTATCCAGTACCTACAAGCCGCAAGTCACGCAATAAATACAATGAGAAAACCCAATAGTGCACTCTACGGTTGCGTTTCTAAGACGTTCAAGCAAGTTACATATAAGAGGTTAGCAAGTTTTCTTAGCCTAACACGAGACAATCAACTAACCAAGAGACAAAAAATCAATATTCAATAAGTACGTTTCACTAGATATAAGCAAACACAAATAAACTTAAGCTACCATGTTAAAGACAAGAAAAGATAAACAAATAATCAAACGATACATAGACATAACGAATGATTAAAGGGATAACTTATCTTTATTGAAACATGAAGTTCAAAGGCTGTAAAAGCCTTACAATGGCAGTAAAAATCGTCTAGGGTTTCCTTCTCCAAAGTGTTACACGAATTAATGAAAAATTGCGAAAGTATATATAACTTTACAATGTTGACGGAGTCACCTTATAGGTTGTGACGCCATCAGCTCGCCGCATCTAGGGTTTTGTCTTGTGCAAGTCGCCGTTATGACGGCACCAGGATTGGCATGAGGCCGTCACTTGTTATTTCTTCTGGGCCGTCTCTATATAGCTTCAAATGTGACTCCCATCTTCATTTTGTACCTGACGGCGTCAGGTTGTAATACCTTCAAAATTCTCTGAGGCGTCACTTGATAATCTTGAGCCAAAAATCCAGCTCCATAAGCAAGGGACGGCATCACGTTATAGCGTGTGATGCCGTCAGATGTCCAAGTCCGACAGGTTTTCGCGACTTCGTCATTTTCTTTACTTTTTCGTCCAAAAAGTGCCGATTTCCATATTTCTCGTCCCAAGTACCTAAAATACAAAAAGAAACGATTTGAGACAATATTTGATCATATTTATTCAATTTTGGGATTAAATGGCCCCTTAAAAGGGTACCAAATAAATTCTTATTGACCGGATCTAAACACACGAGTTGTGTTGGAGATACTTTGAGTATATACTTGACAGCACGCGGAATTTACTATCAAGTACTTAGAAGAATTCTTGTTTGGTGATTGTATAGATGTAACAGTAAGAACAACACAATATTCACTCAAACGATTAGCTTCAATATAATATGAGAATTACAATACGATCGTGAAGCTATATTGATAATGCGTATATAAACCTTAACCTAGGATCTCCTTTTATAGGACAAGGAGTCCTTTACAAGTAAACTATCTACAGTATAATTCTAACTTGATAAGATATACATTACATCTTTTCCATATATATCTTCACATGATTTCATCTTAATCTTATAAGCAGTATTAACTTTCTTCATCAGCAGTACTAATTGTTAGTGTGTTCTTTAGAAACTCTTCAGCCGTACTAACTTATATAGAACCGTACCAACTGTTTTACCAACTGTTAATTTAATTCCCAACAATCCTCCCCTAAACTTATGATTTCTTGATAAACCAATAAGTTTCTTGAATTAAATAACACCTTTGACGATGGGGGGATTCTTTCAAACACTTATCTTCAATTCTGAATTACTTCAGCCTTTTCTTCACATGTTTGCTTTTGAGAAATGTAAATCAAACAATTAATTTTCTTGATCAACATCATTCCTCCCCTGAATCAGATAATCACCTTGATAGCAACTGAACAAATTTGAGTTCCTCCCCTGTTTGGAAGAATCTTCACCATCTCTTTAGCTTGATCAGCCTCCATTATGACAATTTGTACAAGTTTCCATCAATTCAATTGTTATTTCAAGATGCTCTCATTACTTCCAGATGTATTACATTCTGAGAGAGGTGAACCATAGAGCATAAACTTAGTTGAAAACCAAGTCTAAACCAGCAGTACAAACTAGTTGAAACTAGCAGTACATACTGTTTGTAAAAAAAATATTAAGAGTAGGATAAACTCAGTGTGGATTTGAAAACAGTTTTGTCCACTTATAGTTTTTACCAAACTATCAGCTATCAACGGATTTGATATGTCTTTACCAATAGCCATTTGCTATGGACTAGCCAACTCTTCACAAGTAGATTTGGTGATTTGATAACCAACCAGTTTTTGGTAAACTGTCAACCATAACGGATTTGATTAGTCTTTACCAGAAACCGTTTGATCTGGACTAGTTGATTCTTATGTTTGTGAGACATGGTGAATCAATTACCATTTGTTGTATGATAAGTTCTCACACTTGAAATTCAAACCACCATACAGTCCAAAGCATAGTCCAAAATAAAATAACACCAATATGCTCTCTGAACCTGTAAATGTTAGTCCAAAAACCAAAGAAAAACACAAACAAAGCATTTTCCATTTGAAAAATATCAAAACTGACTAACATGTAAGATAAGCAGTACCAAAAGTAGATGTAGCAGTACAAACTGTTCAAAGCATTTTACATAGAGACAGCTAGCAGTACCCAATCCAGAATGTACAAAAACACTTAGACATAAAAATTCTTTAAGGGTTGAGCATTCCAATACCTGTTACCAAGTACTAAAATCTTCCCAAATCAAAACCTTTTGTTAATAAATCAGCATAGTTATCATCAGTGTGAATTTTGACAACTTGTACTAATTGCTTTTCATTACAATCTCTAATAAAATGATGTCTAATTTCAATGTGTTTAGTTTTTGAATGTTGAACTGGATTTTTAATGATACACATTGTACTGCTATTGTCTATGTAAATGACAGTGTTCAAGAAGTTATACCCATAATCAAGCAATTGATTCTGAATCCATAGAACCTGAGCACAACAACTTGCAGCAGTCACATATTCAGCTTCTGTTGTAGAAGTGGCCACCATAGTCTGTTTCTTGCACTGCCAAGAGATTAATCTGCATCCTAGGAACTGACAACCACCAGTAGTTGACTTCCTATCCATACTTGCTCCAACATAATCCAAATCAGAGAATGCTACTAGATCAAATGCAGACTCTTTAGGATACCATAAACCAAGATTTGGTTGACCTTTAAGGTACCTAAAAATTCTCTTTACTGCTGTAAGATGAGACACCTTAGGATGTACTTGGAACCTTGCACAAGCACATACTGAGAACATAATGTTAGGCCTAGATGATGTAAGATACATCAAAGACCCAATCATGGATCTGTACATGTGCACATCCACATCTTCACCACTGTGATCCTTTAGTAACAAGTGTGTCTCCTTATCCACTGGTGTACTAGCAACTTTGGCATCTGAGAATTGGAACTTTCTCAGAATTTCTGCAACATACTTATCTTGGCTAATAAAGATACCATCTGGTTTCTGTTTCACTTGTAGCCCCAAAAAGAAAGTTAATTCTCCCATAGAACTCATTTGGAATTGATCTTTCATCAGCTTTTCAAACTCTTTGCACATCTCCTTCTTTGTAGAACCAAAGATGATGTCATCCACATAAACTTGGACCAATAAAATATCACCTTTGTCCTTCTTGATAAAGAGAGTCTGATCAATCTTTCCCCTATGAAACCCATTCTTCAACAGATAAGTAGCAAGAGTTCCATACCAAGCTCTTGGAGCTTGATGCAAGCCATAGAGGGCTTTCACCACCTTGTAAACCTTGTCTGGATGGTCAGGGTCTATAAAGCCTGGAGGTTGAGAAACATAGACCTCCTCATCAATAGTACCATAAAGAAAGGCACTTTTCACATCCATTTGATAGACCATAAACCCCATAAAGGAAGCATAAGCAAGAAAGAGCCTGATTGCTTCAATCCTAGCAACTGGAGCATAGACCTCTTCATAATCAATCCCTTCTTCCTGAGTATAGCCTTGAGCTACAAGTCTTGCTTTGTTCTTGATAACTAGACCTCTCTCATCCTTCTTGTTCTTGAATACCCACTTAGTACCAATCACCCTCATTCGCTTTGGTAGATCAACCAGAACCCAAACTTTCTAAATTTTGAATTGAAGCAGTTCTTCTTGCATTGCCTCAACCCAACTAGATTCTTTTAAAGCTTTTAACACATTCTTGGGTTCAATCTGAGATAGGAAACATACAAACATACACTCATGCTCATCTTCATGATGTTTTTCCTCATACACCACACTAAGAAAACCATGGTGATCTGGATCTTGACTCTGTCTTCTTGTTTTTACTCCAGATTGTACATCTCCAATCACATTTGTAAGAGGATGATGCTTGTGGATGGTAGTATGGGGAGTAGAAGAAGTATCATAAGATATAGGCAAGTTTTGCAGACCATCTCCAAAAACATCAAATTCAGCATCTGGGTGAGCTGTAGTAACTGGTGAATCAAGATGAGGTTGACTTGGTCCAGCAGCATTAATATTTTGCTCAGCAGTATCAACTTGTGGCTGAGCAGTACTAACTCCATTTGTACTGCTCGTTGGAATTTCAGTTTCCTTTCCCTTGAGTCCATTGTTAGCAACATCATTCTTCCCTCCATTAGCATCCTTTGAGGTAGAATCATACACTGGACCATCTTCCAAGATTGGCATGAATATACAATCTTTATCATCTTCAGACCCTGAATGTTCATTAGTATTTGTACCTGTAACAGGCACATAATTCATAGAATCTGAAAGACTGTCAGTATCAAAGATCCAATCTGGACCAACACCTGCAACATTTGGCTTATTCTCCAAAAATTCTATGTGCAGATTCTCTTCTATATGCTTGGTGCTTGTATTGTACACCCTAAAAGCCTTACTGTGCAGAGAATAACCAACAAAGAAACCTTCCTCAGATTTCCCATCAAACTTTCCTAGTTGGTCTTTGGTATTAAGGATAGTAACATGACATCCAAAAGGTCTCATGAAGCCTAAAGCAGGAGTTCTACCCCAAAGAAGCTCATAAGCAGTCTTATTGTGAGGATGTACTACTAAAACCCTATTCAACACATAACAAGCAGTGCTAACTGCTTCAGCCCAAAATGAAACTGGTAGCTTAGAGTCAGCTAACATTGTCCTAGCAGCCTCTATAAGAGTCCTATTCTTTCTCTCAGCTACTCCATTTTGCTGTGGGGTTCTAGCTACACTAAACTCCCTTTTAATACCTTTTTCTCTGCAAAACTCATCCATAACCCTATTCTTAAATTCTGTTCCATTATCACACCTGATTATTTTAACTTTCCTATCCACTAGGTTTTCTACTTCAACAATGAAGGACTTAAGAATTTCACTAGTTTCATCCTTAGTTCTCATAAAGAACACCCAAGAAAACCTACTATAATCATCAGTGATAACAAGACAGTTTCTCTTAAAATTCAAGCTATTCACAGAAGTAGGACCAAACAAGTCCATATGCAACATATATAAAGCTTGAGAAATAGAGTTTTGGGTCTTTGGCTTACAAGAAGCTCTGTGTTGCTTACCCTTAAGGCAAGAAACACAGGTTTGGTCATTCAGAAAAGTTTTATTTGGTAAGCCTCTTACCAAACCATTTTTAGCAATTTTGTTAATGGTTTTAAAATTAACATGACCAAGCCTTCTATGCCCTAACATTGATTCTTCCAATGTGGCTTTTGCAACAAGACAAGTAAGTCCAACCTTAGGAACTAGTTTATTCATCTCAACACTGTATGTGTTATCCTTTCTAGGGATTTTAAGCAATACTTGACTTTCATCAGGTAGCTTGAAATCAGGAAAAAGAATAAGTAAATCAGTATCAGTAAATAAAACTTTGTTCTGTTTATCACAAATTTGTGATACACTGAAAAGATTGTACTTAAGTTCTGGTACATAATACACATTTTCAAAATCAAGATTACCAGTTTTAGTTACCCCTTTACCAGTAATCCTTCCTCCAACACCACCACCAAAGACAACTGGTCCTCCATCCAGAGCAATAAAGTCTGAAAGGTATGACATGTTGCCAGTCATGTGCCTTGAACATCCACTGTCTGAATATCCTCTATCTTCTTTACCATCTGTAGGATGTTCCTGAACACAAAAGAATGTGTTTAGTGCCTTTTGGGGACCCAAACCATCACTGGCTTGGATCTGCCTTGTGCATCAATATCAAAAAATTTATTGAAGGTCATTGATGCACCATTGGGTTTGGCAAATTTTCTAACCCAATGTGCTGAGGCCTTGACAGCATTGCCCCTTTGACCCTTAACACTCAAGTGCCTAGCAGTAGCATTTGCTGGTCTAACAGTTTGAACTGCTGGTCTAGCAGTTTGAACTGCTGGTTTAACTTTAGGCACCCATTTTTGATTGGTCATGGCTGTTTTCTTATAAAAATGCCTTTTAACTATTTGTGCATGATTTGAAAGTTGTTTTGCACTTGTAACAGTTTGTTTATTCTTAAACCATTTGTTAGGTCTAGCAGTTGGAACTGCTGACTTAACAGTTGAAATTGCTTTGACTCCAGATCTTAACAGAACTGCTTTGGGTGACATTTTATGATTCAAATTAGGGTTAATCTCTCTTGTTAGACTGATTTGAGTTACCCTAGTATTTTTATTCCAATTCACCCTTGAATTCCCAAAACCTCTCTTCTTTCATGGGTTAGAATTACAATAAGCAGCAAAATGATCAAAGCTTCCACACACAAAGTATACTTTTTTATCATAGCAGACTCATCATCCAATTGCTTAGAATTTGAGTGGTTCCAGTGTCTCTGACTACCCTCAGAAACTGGTGATTTGTTCTTAGTCCTATACATCTCAGCATATTTCACATTTTTCCTAACTGGTTTTATGTTTTTAGTCTTAACCACTTTAGGAGTATGTTTAACTTCTGCCTTAACATCACTAGATTTGTCCTTAACCTTGGCATCCTCATCATCAGATGTCCAATCCTCAATGGTTGGTGCATCTGAGTCTCTAGGAGAGGACATCATTTCCTCATAAAGTGATTTATCACTAGCACTAACATAAGAATCCTCAGCCTTAACAAATTTAACAGGATTCTCACTAATCTTAACACCATATCCAGGAAAATCCATATCCTTAAACTCTTCTAAACCTGTATGAGCTAAATCAATTCCTGGTGGAACAAACATTCCTCTAAGAGGGGGTGCAACTGACTTATACTCTAAACCAGACTTAGCTTTGTTAAGTATTTGATTCTCTACTATTTTCTGAACTCCCTTTGAAGTATGTTCCAGAGTATCTACACTTAACTGGATGTTTTCTTTTTCCTTTTTAAGCTTCTCTAGTTCATATACAAGTCCACTCATTTTATCATATTTTAGTTGCAAATCCCTCTTTAAAACACCTATCTCATCAGAGAAGTTTGACTCATTCTGTCTATAAAACACAATTTGTTCTTCTAAAACAGCTAGTCCTCTTTTATGATTTGCCAGACTAAAATTTACTTGATTAAATTCTACTCTAAGATCATCATACTGTTTCTTAAGACACTCATAATCTTTTAAAGCAGAACAAGTATTTGAACATTTTTGAACAATATGTACCTCAGAGTCTGAGAAAGCCATCAAACCCAAGTTAGCTGGTTCCTCTTCTTCCTCCATGAAGCTCCAATTAAATCCAGCTCCATCAATAGCTACCATAGCCTTGGAAGAAGGCTCTTCTACATTAGCTGTTCTTCTTGTTCCTTGCTGATTCTTGAACCCTTGACTCTGGTTGCTTTGTTGTCTTGGACTTCTACATTCCCTGGAAAAGTGCCCCATTTTATGACAATTATAGCACTCCACCTTGGACTTGTCATACCCAGCTACATCTCTTCCATTGAAGGTGATCTTGTTCCCAGTTCTTTGATAATACTTCTTAGCCCTAATACTTATCAAAGCCAACTGCCACTTTATATCCATAGCTTCCAAATCATCTTTAGCAATCTGAAGAAGGTCTTCATTGAAGATTTGGGACCCACCAGATTGTTCTGACACAAATGCATATATGGTCTCATCAGTTAAGCTGTACTAGTTTTTACACTAGCAGTGCTAACTGTTGGGTTAGCAGTACCAATTGCTTCTTCATATTCATGATTCGAACTGCTTGAAGAAGATAAGAAAGCCATATTCCCTGAACTAGAACTGGTGCTACCACTCTTCTTCACCTTCTGCTCAACAATCTTAAGAATGTTGTAATGCTCATTTAATGTCATTTTCTCCAGTTCTGGTTTATTGCTCCAAACCACAACATAAGTGTTCCATTCAGCAGGTAAACTATTAAGAAACTTCATGTTGAGGTCTTCCTGTGGAATCATAATCTTCAACACAGTAAGTTGACTGATGATCTTTTGAAGCCTATTAAAGATATGGTCCAAAGTTTCATTGCTTGTTGCAGTGAAGTTCTCATAACTTTGTTTAAGTAGGGTTCTCTGTGCCTTCTTGGTAGCTTCATTGCCACCAAATCTTTCCACCATTACTTCAAAAAGAGTTCTAGCAGTCTCGTAATGGCTAAAATTCAGCACTTAATCATTAGGAATTGCCATTAATAATAAATTCCTAGCCTTCTGATCATTCTTCTTTTTGATTCTCTCCTCGTTTGTGACTGGCTCAATGTTAAGCTTTGTGGTTTTGGAACCATCAGCACGTGTTTCTTCAATGGGAATTGGTTTGAAGGAATCACCATTGATAATGATATCCCATAATGCGTAGTCTTGCACCATGAAATATTGCTCTATTCTGAGCCGCCATAAATCGTATTCATTCTGTTTCAGCATGGGGAGTTTAGCAAGGATTGAGGTTTGAGGTGTCTCCATGTCCATCTTCTTGGTTGCTAGTGAGTAAATACTTCAGAATCTTCTAAATCAAAGTATCAGAAACCTGTCTCTGATACCACTTGACCGGATCTAAACACACGAGTTGTGTTGGAGATACTTTGAGTATATACTTGACAGCACACGGAATTTACTATCAAGTACTTAGAAGAATTCTTGTTTGGTGATTGTATAGATGTAACAGTAAGAACAACACAATATTCACTCAAACGATTAGCTTCAATATAATATGAGAATTACAATACGATCGTGAAGCTATATTGATAATGCGTATATAAACCTTAACCTAGGATCTCCTTTTATAGGACAAGGAGTCCTTTACAAGTAAACTATCTACCGTATAATTCTAACTTAATAAGATATACATTACATCTTTTCCATATATATCTTCACACGATTTCATTTTAGTCTTATAAGCAGTACGAACTTTCTTCATCAGTAGTACTAACTGTTAGTGTGTTCTTTAGAAACTCTTCAGCCGTACTAACTTATATAGAACCGTACCAACTATTTTACCAATTGTTAATTTAATTCCCAACACTTATCAAATATCCCTACACTTGGAATTTGTTTGTCCTCAAGCAAATATGCTTTTACACTAATCAAAATATAAGTTAGGGGTCATTTAACATTAATATAAAAGTAATTACAACATACAATCGCTCCACGTTAGTCAAAGCAAGCACGGAAATTATATACCAGCACCTCACATTATGTGTTTGGATTCTCACATCTCTCGGGTGTATAAAGTGATATAACATAAGGAAACGGGAAAATACAACACTCTCTACCTGTCATAGCACATAGATTGCCATAGGCTTGAGAACGGATCAAACCTCCACCGATTTAGCATAAGCACCTAGGTTAGACTATCAAAAAGGACTTTTAAAGGGTTGTAACGTTAGGTGTAAGGGCATGGAAAACACGATTTTATTGGATAAAGGGAAGTTTACTGGTGGCAAGTCAATTATCTTGGTCAATTATATGTATAATGAGGCATTTCTAAGCCAACACTCGACTCGACTCGCTAATTACTAACTCTTTTTGTATTTTTTATTGACACTTTCTTGACTTAAACAAAAATAAAGAAACGGGATGGTAGTCCGTTTGTTTTTTCTCTTGTCTTTTTCTACTTTTTTTTAATAATTTTTTTTCAATTTTTTTTCTTTTTCTTTTTTCGATTTTTTTATACACTTTTGCCCTACCATCCGAAATAATACATTAAAGGGATCTTGCAATATCCCTACACTTGAACTTTTACATACTTTTACACAAAACTAACTAATGACCCAAATTAAGAAAATCAAAATACGTGGAGTACTTTTAAATATTAACGTACATATGGGGGTAACACATGGCATTCTTCCCCATTACTACATAGAAAACTAGTACATTACCCATGAGTCCCAATCGTCCCAAAACTGTATTTACAAGATATGACTCAACTTAGCAACCATGTAACCTATTAGACAATTGACCAAGGGTTTCACACATATGTTGTAACAATAATGCACTAAAAATGTGTGCATACAAGGTAGGCTAAGGCGATTTGGGTGTACATTTAGGGATAGATTGTAAACAATGTTCTTCATTAATATTTCGGAATCCACCAAAATATCATGAGAACCGCGAAAAAGATAGGATCTGAGGGGTGTACTAGGGGTATCGTGTACTAAAGATGAGTACATCGCAAGGATGTGGGAAAATTACATGACTGATGTAGCAAACGTAATTATTATACAGGTTTAAAATAAGGGTTATCCTAATGCCTCTTATTATTTAGTTAATCCTAACTACACGAATGTAGTCTCACTAGCGATCTCGGGATGCATCACAAACGCAAGTTCTAGAATTTATATACTACCGGTACACTAATAAGCATTAAAAGTGAATGATTTTTCCTAAAGATCTAAAGGCGAACCTCACATTTTTGGGGTGAAAATTTTTGAGTGGTAGGGTTTTTGTGCTAGATATATAACTCCAATCCATGAGACGCTTATTAAGACTAAAGTTTGTAACACCCCCATCCAAGAATGGGTCAAATGTCACATTTATGGCGTCAAACAGAACATATGCAAGCAGAAGACTTTAAGAATACAATGTTTACAAAGGTATTCTAAGGAAAAGATAAAGTACTAAATCTCAACATTACAACTTCCATACTAAAATACAAACTAAGTCCAAAAGAAAATCTCTAAATGCATCTCTAATCCATAGGAAGCTATCAAGGTGTTCCACTAAGAGCTCCTAAGCATTCATCACTCGAATCCCAGCCTCCCTCTTAGAACCTTCCGCAGGAAAAGAAAATGCGGCTGAGCTTAAAAAACCCAGTGAACAGATATATAAAAATGGACAACTAAAGCAAAAGAATAACTGAAGTGAAATCATAAGGATCTACTGGATAAAAATGATATAAGTCACAATAAGTAGTAAAATGAACGGATAAGTGAAACGAAACCACGAGAACCTGCTGAACAAGATATCAATGAGATATGGGCTATATGATAATGGAATCAAAGCATAACAAGGAATATGAAACGGATAACAATCATAACAAGGAAATGCCCAAGTAACAAACATATATCATATCATAACAAATTGTACATAGGAGCTGCAGACTCCAATAGTACTAGTGTGAAATGGGGTGTATGGCACACACACAATCCATTCACTAAATAACTGAACTAAACATAGTACCTAAGATGCATCCATACGCTCTCTGCAAAACAGATATACATATACAAGTTCGAGACTGTGCATACGTACGTTAATATAATAATAATAAATATGGCGGCCATGGTTGCTATATAGCATAAGTGGGAACGCTGTGGACTAAAACCCACCTCCACAGATAGTGTTAATACCATTGGTGCATCAATGGTAAGGCCATGGACTCCTCATGACTGGCTACAAATATGGGAAACATAATAGGCAAAGAACATACAATATAATGATGAGGGACAATTATAAATTGTCTAACTAAGATAATAGTTATATGAAATGAATATAGCATGAAACGAATACTCAAACTAAACAAATAAGGATCAAAGCATAACAAATATCATGAAACAATGAGTCATTAGAAATCCTTAAGGATATAGTAGAACTAGATTATGTAATTATGAAAATCATTTAAATGTTGTTTTCATGAAAGTATTCTTTTAATAGTCGTTTTCATAAGAGTCATTAAACCTTCATATAAAAAGTGGTGTCGCCTCGGTTTCATAGAAATTATTTTAAAAATTGTATTTCTCAAAACCATCATTAAGATATATATTCAAAAAGGTTTTTCATACAAGTCATAATATCTAATGGATTACAAAATATCAAAGGATTTGGATACTGAAGTCATAGAAGATAACGAATGAATCATATCACACAAAACAACCAAACGAATATCAAATGGATTATAAACCAGAATATCAAACATCAAGGAATCAAGTTATGAGATACCCTTACTGAGGAAGGGTGGAATATCTGTACCTTTACACGAATGAAAGGAAACGAAATGAAATGAACACAGGAACAGAAATCACTCCTTCTTCAGAGAATCTACATGAATTATGGATCAATTATTATTTAGCAGTCCGTTTTAAAGGTCATTAATTGTTATAATTAATTCTTAAATACTTATAGTTATTCATTATTTGTGATTAGGGTTTCATTACTGAAGTTAGGTTAACATATGTTTAAGAGTATCCGTATTAACATTTCAAATGTAATTTAGGTCAAAACACCTTAAATGGGGTTAGGTTACACTAAATCCTTAACTTATAACATAGTTAAGATTTTATCTTATTCTGGTCCCGATATTTATGAATTTTATACCATACTTAAGTGTTTACTGAGGAGCTCAAATATTTATCATGAATACTAATAGGTGTTGTACACTTACAGTAATTTTCCCAAATTTTTTTTCAAAGTGATAGTACCATTTCAAAAATTATTTTTTGAAACCTGCCCAGAAAGTGCACTACTGGTATACCTCGAAAGTTTGCAATTGCTTAACCGATTAGAACCCTTCAGAAAAATCTACAAAAATTCCAGTAAGTTCTATACATCCTAAGTATTCTCTTTGTAAAAATGAGACCTCCTAATTCCTCACTGTTGGAAATTAAATTCAAAAACACCAGCTGAAAGTTCAGACTTTTAAACTCAGGATTGACATCTAATGTTCTAAAAATCAAAAAGTCATCTACCCAACCTCCAAAAATTATGAAATTTTATATCCAGATAGTACACAACCTGAACTTAGTTGTAGACTCAAAAATATTGGAAAAACACGTTGGCATCATCAAATTAGACCCATTTAAACCCGACCCAAATTTTGGACAGCATGCAGTTGGGACATAAAACAAACCTAAACTAAACCCCTTTTAACCCATTCGACCCATCATAAATTCCTAGGGTTTTCCCATGGTTTTATGCCTCATTAATTGGTCATTCAAAGCAGATTATTGGGGCGTGTTTAGGTCGTGATAAAGGTCGAAAAAGCTGGACAGAAACTCAACCCTACAGTCTCACACATACACGTATCAAATGCACACTTATAATTAGGCTAGGGTTTCTGTTTAACACCACATTAATGCACGTTTATTACTGAATTTTTAGGGCTCGTTTATAACTGTGATCAGGTCGATAAGAGGGCTGCTAATATGACGCAAAAGAATCACCCATAACCACGACATCAAACAAACATACATGAGGCGTACAAATGCTCAAACCATTTTAACGAGACACTAAAATTATAGGTTAGGTTTTAGATGATTGGTTTATGTATAATTTTTCTTAAAACATGTTTAACAAAGATGGATTGGTTTAGAATACCTTAAGGCCGATTGATAGATGAATCAAAGACACCACAATAACACACAAACACTACTTGATTTCTTCTTCTTCTCGATCCTCTAGCACCGATTGTATTGCTTAGTTTTAGGGTTTCTTTTTTTATGGTTCAGTGTCAAAGAGGGTGGAGGAGGCCAATTAGTTTTAGGAGAGGGGGAAAAAAAAGAAACGTGATATCTAGGGTAAGGAGGTGCAAATATGGTATGGTTTTAATGTCCATAATATTGTTTGACTGGGTTTTAATTAGGATCGGTTATGGGTGTAATCAAATTGCTGAAAATTAGGGGATTTGACTTCACATTTTTGGATGTTATAAGGCACATTAAACGTGTGATTGTAGAAGAGTATTGGGAAGGTTTTTTATTTATTTATGTAACATATATTTAATTATGCACAATACTTAGGTTAAGTAATTTTAATTGATTTATTATACTTAACATAAAGTTTAGGGTCAAAAATAAATTATTGCAAACTTTAGGGAAAATTCAATATTAGACGTAAAATTAGGACTCTGAATTTTAGGGTTTTACAACTCTTCCCTTCTAAAAAAAATTTCGTCCTCGAAATTGAAGTAGATAGGTCAAACGGAAGTGTACCAAATCACAAAAGAAATGAAAATGATTAACTCACTCGGATTGACTCTTCTAAATGATTTTAATGAACGGAAAGGTTTTCTCATGACTTGATTCAGACAAACTAGGATAGCCTCAGCTTTCTAGCAAAACAAATCATAACGAATCTGATCCAAAGAATACGAAACATATATGAACATGAGACGGATACGAATGAAATGCTAACGGTAGGAATTCTCACCATTTCCATCTAAGGTTCTGAACGAATCAAGGAAGTATACAAATGATCAAATGAAGCTTATGTCGATTTGTCGAACGTACCAAATACCTAACAAAAATGGCAGAATATACGTAGTGATAAGGATGAACCTAAGGACTAATGAATTGCTGAATAACTCTCCATCATATGCCAGAATGTCTAATACTTCTGTACGGAGACACCCCAAGAATACACAATCTCCGGACTTTTAATAAACAAATCTTCCGACTTTATTCCACTAAAAGGTGCTCTACACTTCTGTTCATACATAAGTCTAAAAGGATTCACTTGCCATCAGCTTGCCATCTTGAGTCTGGTTCCTCAAGCCTTCTGTAGATCTTCCCAGAATTATGAAGTAAGACACGGATCTCAAACACGATCACTGCAGGTGTGCTAAGTAACCAAATAATCTCTAGCTTAAAGGTTTCTGCTAACTTGCTAAATGTCTTTCCATTATAAGGTCTGCTCCAGATCTTAATTCATCATAGTACAACTAAGATGAATAAAGAAGTAAAAACTGTGTGCCTCAGTTAAATAGTTTCCTCAAGTCTTCAACACATATCATAATCCGCCACACAAAAATTACCTCCAAATCTTACTAACGACCACCACTGCTGCCAACTCCAAGTTATGCGTTGAATAATTCGCCTCATACGGTTCTAGTTGTCATGATGCATAAGCAATAACCTTCTCGTACTGTATAAAGGCATAACCATGTCTCTTCTTGAAACGTCCAAAAATTGATACTCACTTGTAAGTATGGAAGTAGGAGCTAATTTCTGTTTCAGCTTTTCCAAACTCAGTTCCCATTCCAAGTAAACTTCTCTCCTCTTCTCATAAGCTTCGTCAACGGTAACGCCAGTCATGAACATCTTCCACAATTCTTCTGCAAGACTAAGAAGGTTCTAACTTCTGTAATTATCGTCGGTCTTGGCCATTTGGTGATAGTTTCCATCTTCACAGGATCCTAATAATACCATCAACTAAGAATGCTGATGAAGCGAAAAGTGTACCGCTTTTAGGTGGTCATTTAAGCCCTAAATCGTATTTATTTGATCAAATATTGCCCTAAATCGTTCCTTTTGTCATTTTAGGTACTTTGGAGAAGAAATCTGGAAAAGGAAGCATTTTGGATGTTTTTGGAGCATAAAAGTGAAGAAAACGACAAAGTCTTCAAAGTTGCTGGAAAAGTACACTTGACGGCGTCAAGAATTGCTCCTGACGGCGTCATGGCTTGGCAAAAGAGGTGGATATGACAAAATACACGTGACGCGCCAGAGAGTTTTACAATGGAAAGTCTGACGGCGTCACCCTTTATGGTGATCAAGGCCATCACGGTTTAAGCTAAAGAGAGACGGCGTCAAGCCCATTTCTGACGGCGTCAACCCTTGATAGGCCAGAGCGGATTTTGGAGGATTAAAGAGGGATGGCGTCAGGAAGACCATCCGGGATCCCTAGCCACGGCGAGGTGACGGCGTCAAGATCTATAACGTGACGCCGTCAGCTACTAAGTTCTATATATAGTTTTGCAATTTTTTGTCATTAGTGTGCAACTTTGTGAGGAGAAACCCTAAGACGAATTTCTGCCATTTTTAAGGGTTTTCATACCCTTGGATCTCCCATGTTTAATTGAAGATAAGTAATCACTTAATCAATCAATATGTCTATGTGTTGTTTGATTATATCTTGTTCTTGTCTTTTAATTAACATGCTAGGCTAGATTTATCTTGTGTTTGCTTAGATCTAATGAAACCTAACTATTGATTATTAGTTGTTAGTGTGTTATTAATTGTATTGGATGATTGTTTATCGATGTTAGGCTTAAGAAAACTGGCTAACCTCCTATACGGTAACTTGCTTGAACGTCTTAAGAAACATGAACCAATGCGTACTAAGGTTTTTATGGTTGTATTTAATGCATGAGCGAATTCTAGTGATCCCATGTTAGGAGCTTCTTAGCCGGCTCGACATAGGAGTGAATTAGGAGCTTGTAGAGTTGGGGAAGTACGTACGCCACCCCACGATTGGTATTAAGGAATACACCCGTCATCCACTCAATTAATACACACTAATCAACCGGTAAAAGATAGTTAGGGAGTAAGGAAATCTAAGTAAACACATTTCTCCCCATATAAGTTACACAACCTTTTCATTTTCAGTTATTTTATTTTATCTGCATTTGTAGTTATTTGGGTTAGTTGACAAGCAACTAATTCCGCCCACTCCTTCAAACCCGAGATTTTACTTGCTTTTATAAAAAATATAAAAATACAAAAAGAATCTTCCCTCACCCTTAGACCTATTAGAGTAGTTTTTCAATCCTAATGACACTATTCCCCTAGAGAACGATTAATCCCCCGGTACTTGCCACTTCACTATACTACATCGGTCAGGTACACTGCCTGGTGGGGATTGCAAGCCTCTTGAGATCCCTCGAGAGGTAAAACCTGTTGTAAGGTCGCAAAACCACGCATCAAGTTTTTGGCGCCGCTGCCGAGGAATAGTTATTGTTTAGGTTGAATTTTTATTTTATTAGGTCTACTCACTATATTCCTTTCTAGTGAGATTTTTATTTTATTTTTCTAGGTTTTTCTTTAGTCTATCTTTTTTTCTTCGTTTCTTTGTTCGTAACCATTACCATCCGACATCATGGAAGGTGGTAATATCCTCGATCCCAATAACCCACCACCACAACAACACCCACCTCCTAGAGCCCGTACCTTAGGAGACTACTCTCGTCCTAGCCACCATGGCTATCGAAACACCATTGAGCTCACTCAAGGAGCCAATGTCACTCCCTTGCGATCCGACACCATCCGGTTGGTGCAAAGCGGATGCGCATTCTATGGACTTTGTTCCGAAGATCCTAATCAACATCTCAAGGACTTTCTCAAAATCATTGATTCCATAGACCTTGATGTTGCCACTCGAGAGACGAACCGACTGCCTCTCTTTCAATTCTCTCTGCGGGACCAAGCTAGTCAATGGCTAGAGCGTCTACCCGCAGGATCCATCACCTCTTGGGATGATCTCACCACTCGTTTCCTCGCTCAGTTTTTCCCACCAGGAAGAACTACCAAGCTAAGGAATGATATCTTGATGTTCCAACAACGTCAAGGCGAAACCCTCTACGAGGCATGGACTCGATTCAAGGACTTACTCCAAAAAGTCCCTCACCATGGCATAGAACTTTGGCTCCAAGTCCAAATCTTCTATGACCATATCAATCTCTCCACGAGGCAAACCATTGACCAATCGGCCGGTGGTAAGCTACGTGATCTAAATGCGGAACAATCATGGGCTCTCTTGGAAGATCTTGCTCTTTATGACAACGAAAGTTGGAGTGACCCCCGTGATTTGAATAAAACGGTCAAGGCAATATCTTTGCCTTCGAACAATTCAAGCACTTCCGACCGTAGGATCATAGAACTTGAAGACCAAGTCAAGTTTCTTATGAAATCCTACGAGGCTCCGAAACCTTCAAGCCAAGTAAACAAAATCACTTCTTCATGTGAATTATGTAGTGGTCCCCACGACACTCCTGATTGCGTGGAACTCCCCGAACAAGCTTTTGCGGACTACGCATCCTCGCGTACCGACGGAGCGGGAGACAAGTGGTACACTTTCAAACCCGAGCCAAACCCCTACGGTGATTCATACAACCCCTCATGGAAAAATCACCCAAACCTTAGGTGGAAACAAAACCAAAACGCACAACAAACCAATTCTTCCAACCCACCTAATCGTTTCCAATCAAGCGGTTCCAACTCGAACCGTACTTTCAATAACAATCCTTCCAACAATTATGGTAGTACCAATAACTTTGAAGGATTGATGTCCCAATTTATGGCATCTCAAGAAGCTCGTTTGGCCAAGTTTGAATCCGAATTCAATCAACAACAAACGGAGATGACCAATAAAATTGACAACTTATTGAAAGCCCTCAATAACCAAGTGCTATCACCTCCACATAAGGACGCTAGGAACACAAATAGCGGACCCCAAGTAAAAGACCCCTCTTCATCCAAACATGTCCACTTCGTCAACATTGTCACTATTAAACCAATTGATAGGAATGAGGATAATAGTGAACCTGAGGATGAGGTTAAGAAAGTCGAGGTTGATAAAGAAGTTAGGAAAAGTGAGATTGAAGAAGTAGATGATGATGAGGACTACTTCAATAGGCTACGGACATTTGCATGTGTGGAAAGCCTACATCGACCTTAGATCGCCCATAAACATCATGACTAGAGCCCACTACAACTTGATAATGAAAAATCAACTTGGGTATAGGATGTTCCCTGATAAGGGTTGGATGAGTAACTTCACGGGAAGAGTTAAGGGATTACCGGTTTATGTAGGAAACTTCACCTATGTCACCGACTTTGTAATTGTAGAAGATATCCGCCCAATAGTCGATGCATGCTTAACTCAAGTAGTTTTTGGAAAACCATTTGTTGAGGTCTCTAGAATGACTTATGAACCTTCCTTAGGGATAGTTAGATTTAAGGATGAGACCGATGAGGTAAACTACCAAATGCCATATAAGATAGAGCAATTCCAACACTTGTCAAATGTTGAGAAGGAGCTTAAGCAAGCGGTCTACTATAGGAATGATGAGGATAGAAATAAAGGAGTAGACTACGTTATGGAAAGGATATCCGGTTTCTACAAGGATTGTTTGAAATTAGGACCGGAATATAAAACCGGAAATGAGAATGACCCAGAAACCGTGACCAATGATGGAGTCACGTAATGTACGGGGACTTTGAGTCTAGCTACAAGACTCGTTAATAAAGAAAAGCGCTTCTTGGGAGGCAACCCAAGCTTTATTTGCTTTGTGTGTTTATTTATTTGTTTGTTTGATTTTATTTGTTTCCGTATGTATGTTTAATTTTTATTATTATTGATTCATGTTCAAAACTAAATTGTGAAAATGCTTTATCTTGTTTTTAACTTCGTCTTAACTACATATAAAGGTATTTTGCAAAAGATAAGTGTAAGGGAAATCCAAATAGGTTTATTAGAACAAATGAACATGAATCATAACAATAATAAATTAACATACATATTAGGATTTGTTTGAGTCAAATGCTTGTATCGAGTCATAATGATGTTTTGCAGGATTTCCAGGAAGTAAGGTAGAGGTTTTTCCAGAAATTTTCCGGAAACTTAACATGAGAATTCTGTCAGATCATTTCTGACGGCATCAGGCCTTACAACCTGACGGCGTCAGGTTTTAATTTTCTGAAATTTTTGAAAGTTTTGTTTTCATAAAAAGTTTTTATTAAATCTCTAACTTATAAACTCCAGGAATCTGCAAAATTATCATTCCACAAGCATTATATCCTTATATAGAATTTATCCCGCCGATGTTATGCAGGTTTTCGTGTTTGTTTTCTCAGGTTTAACAGGTTATTTTGGACAAGGAGATGTATGTGGAATCAAGCTTTTGGCGATGCTTTAGTCTTGAAGCTTCTACATTCCCTTGGAAGAAGATCTAACCATGTTACCTCTTTATCCACCAAATGAATCAGGGGAGTATTTGATTTCATTCTTTTACCTTATTTACTTTTGCATCTTGTTATTTGAACATTGGGGACAATGTTCATCTTAAGTGTTAGGGGGGGTAAAGTACGATACTTTAGAGAATACAATTTCGCTTGATTTTTGTTTGCTTGATGGTAGTTGTGTAATTAAACTGAGAGAAATACATGTTAAGGCAATTTTAGTGCCAAATTTAAATTTTTTTTACAACATTTAGGAGTGAAACTTTGGTCTTAATGAGCGTCTCATGGATAGGAGTTATATGACTAGCACAAAACCGTACCACTAAAAAAAATTTCCACCCCCAAATATGTGAGGTTCGCCCCTAGAATTGGTAGGAAAAGCATTTATGCTATGATGTGTGTACCGGTAGCACTTAGATTCTAGAACTTGCGTTAGGACCATTCCGAGGCCACAAGTGAGACTACATTCGTGTAGTTAGATTTACTACATGATAAGAGGCATTAGGATTAACCCATTGTTTTACACCTGTGTTTTTGTTATAATTACGTTGGCTACATTGGTCAAGTAATTCTCCCACACCCTTTGCGTTGTACTCATTTTTAGTACACGATACCCCTAGTACACCCCTCAGAGCCAATCTTTTCGTTTCTAACTTTAAGCATTTTACTTAAAAGAAGAATTTGTTTACACCCCACTTAAATGTACACCCAAATCGCCTTAGCCTACCTTGTATGCACTCATTTTTAGTGCATTACTGTGACAACATTTGTTTAAACCCCAAGTTAATTATCTAATTGATTACATGGTTGCTAAGTCGAGTCATATCCTTGTACATATTGTTTTGGGACGATTGGGACGAATGGGTAAAGTACTAGTGTAATGGAGTAATGGGGAAGAACAACATTATTACCCCCATATGTGCTAAATATTTTAAAAGTACTCCAAGTGTTTCGATTATCTTAATTCGAGTCATTAGAATAGTTATTTGTAAAGTTATGTAAAAGTTCAAGTGTAAGGGGAATGCAACGCCCCTATGATGTATTATTTTGGATGGTAGGGCAAGAGTGTATGAAAAAAAAAAAAAAATCAAGAAAAATACAAAAAAATGAGAAAAAGAAAAGTAGAAAAAACATACGGACTACCATCCCGTTTCATTTTATGTTTATTTTATCTTTTTGTTATTTTTTTTTCATTAGCTTAAGTCGAGTCTAGTCTTGGCTTAGCAACGCCATATTGTACATGTAATTAATCAAGATCTTTAACTCGCCACCAGTAAAATATCCCTTATCCAACAAATCCGTGTTTATCATATCCCTACACCTAACGTTATAACCCGTTTAAAAGCCCTCTTTGATAGTTTATCTTAGGTGCTTACGCCTAGTGGAGAAGGTTTTTTATCCTTTCCCAAGCCTATGGTAATCTATTTGCTATGACAGGTAGTGAGAGATATTATCCGTTTTCATTTATGAGATATACTTTGATGACACCTGAGAGATGTGAGTATCTAAACACTGCTTGTGAGGTGCTAGTTTGTAATCTCCGTGCTTATTATGATTAAAGTGGAATGACTATTTGTTGTAATTACTTTTATATTAGCGTTAAATGACCCCTAACTTGTATTTTGATTAGAATAAAAGCGCATTTGCTTGAGTACAAGCAAATCTCAAGTGTAAGGGTATTTGATGAAGCGAAAAGTGTACCGCTTTTAGGGGGTCATTTAAGCCCTAAATCGTATTTATTTGATCAAATATTGCCCTAAATCGTTCCTTTTGTCATTTTAGGTACTTTGGAGAAGAAATCTGGAAAAGGAAGCATTTTGGACGTTTTTGGAGCATAAAAGTGAAGAAAACGACAAAGTCTTCAAAGTTGCTGGAAAAGTACACTTGACGGCGTCAAGAATTGCTCCTGACGGCGTCATGGCTTGGCAAAAGAGGTGGATATGACAAAATACACGTGACGCGCCAGAGAGTTTTACAATGGAAAGTCTGACGGCGTCACCCTTTATGGTGATCAAGGCCATCACGGTTTAAGCTAAAGAGAGACGGCGTCAAGCCCATTTCTGACGGCGTCAACCCTTGATAGGCCAGAGCGGATTTTGGAGGATTAAAGAGGGACGGCGTCAGGTAGACCATCCGGGATCCCTAGCCACGGCGAGGTGACGACGTCAAGATCTATAACGTGACGCCGTCAGCTACTAAGTTCTATATATAGTTTTGCAATTTTTTGTCATTAGTGTGCAACTTTGTGAGGAGAAACCCTAAGACGAATTTCTGCCATTTTTAAGGGTTTTCATACCCTTGGATCTCCCATGTTTAATTGAAGATAAGTAATCACTTAATCAATCAATATGTCTATGTGTTGTTTGATTATATCTTGTTCTTGTCTTTTAATTAACATGCTAGGCTAGATTTATCTTGTGTTTGCTTAGATCTAATGAAACCTAACTATTGATTATTAGTTGTTAGTGTGCTATTAATTGTATTGGATGATTGTTTATCGATGTTAGGCTTAAGAAAACTGGCTAACCTCCTATACGGTAACTTGCTTGAACGTCTTAAGAAACATGAACCAATGTGTACTAAGGTTTTTATGGTTGTATTTAATGCATGAGCGAATTCTAGTGATCCCATGTTAGGAGCTTCTTAGCCGGCTCGACATAGGAGTGAAATAGGAGCTTGTAGAGTTGGGGAAGTATGTACGCCACCCCACGATTGGTATTAAGGAATACACCCGTCATCCACGCAATTAATACACACTAATCAACCGGTAAAAGATAGTTAGGGAGTAAGGAAATCTAAGTAAACACATTTCTCCCCATATAAGTTACACAACCTTTTCATTTTCAGTTATTTTATTTTATTTGCATTTGTAGTTATTTGGGTTAGTTGACTAGCAACTAATTCTGCCCACTCCTTCAAACCCGAGATTTTACTTGCTTTTATAAAAAATATAAAAATACAAAAAGAATCTTCGCTCACCCTTAGACCTATTAGAGTAGTTTTTCAATCCTAACGACACTATTCCCCTAGAGAACGATCAATCCCCCGGTACTTGCCACTTCACTATACTACATCGGTCAGGTACACTGCCTGGTGGGGATTGCAAGCCTCTTGAGATCCCTCGAGAGGTAAAACCTGTTGTAAGGTCGCAAAACCATGCATCAAATGCCACTTGCCCCAACCAATATCACACTTCCAGAATATATAAAGTTTCTTCTTACGCAAAGTTTCCAACATATTACGAAAATGATCCTCATGTTTCTCCTTCGTCTCTGAATGTATTAAAATGTCATACTATGACAAATTTGTCAAAGTACTCACGAAAGGCACGATTCACCAAGTCCATAAAACAATCGAAGTATTAGCCAATACAATTGGCGTCACTAAACTCATAGTGACCGTAACGAGTATGAAAGGTAGTCCTAAGAACATCTTGCTCCTCACACACAACTGATGATGACCAGATCTTAAATAAGTCTTAGAAAAGACTTCACGTCCTAAGGTTGACCGGATAAGTTGTCGATTCAAGGTAATGAATAACAGTTTCTAAGTGTAATACGGTCCTAATTCTAGTAATCAATAAACCACCTCATGCTACCATCCTTCTTCATCGCGAATACAACTGGAGCACCCCACAGGGATACGGTCAGACGAATAAAACCACTTCCTAGTTCTTGTTGCTGCCCCTTCAGTTCTCTCAATTCAACTAGTGCTATTCGATACGGAGTTATAGATTCAGGCAAAACATCGCACTATTCAGATATAATTCTAACTCATTCCACTTACTATTCTCAGTCACTTCTCAAAGACATCCTATGAACCCAATAAGTTCAGGTTATATGATGTAACTATTATCACGTTGGCCAGGCGTCATAATACTTGCATCATATAAACATGCCTTTATTGATATCATATTCTACCTCGAGTCGTGACTAAACAATCTCTCATTACCAGGTCAAATCAACTTCACACTCCGATGGAAATCTTGGTAATTCATTCGGGGATACCATCTAGAAAAGTTCAGATTTCAAAATGACTCTCAAGGTGAGATCTAGCCAACGGTGTACAAAATAGGTGCTAGGAAACCTTCACAACGGCGAAAATAACGTACGAGTTTCCAGGGTAGTAATGATAACATCGAGTTAACCAATCAGAAATCATGGTAAAAGAATCTAGGATGTTCGAATCGTCAAAGGTGTACAGTATGACAGTAGTTAGCATCTTGATGCTCAGTCGAATAATCTATACCAGAATGACATCGAAATTAGCATTCCACAGAAAGACAGATCAACAGAGTGGATCTTATCATTCAGAAGTGAGGGAAACATTCCCATACTCGTGGCTAATCACCACAAGATTTCTCATATGAATAGGAATCGGTAAGATGAATCTAATAGTGTAGGAAGACTTAAATATGCTTAGCAAAAGCAAGAGAAATCACAGAATGTGTCAAACACATCATGGTCACAAGAATTCTCAGAATGATCTAAGAGGCATCTAAATGATTAACAAATGAATCAGAGGTTAAGGTCGGAATTAGAAAATAAGGCATATATAGTGTCAGGCATTACTACAGAATTCTCAACGCATTCTAAGCTTGCTCGGTCACAAATCTTAGATTGTGCAAAATAATAAGTTTCTAATCTCCGGAAAAAGTGATCTTAAAAGGGCTTAACTAAAAGTAAGGCACGAACCAGAGTGAAGCAGAAGCAATGATACTTAAACAAATGTCTTATAGTCTACCCAATCCTCAACGGTCATATCTTAAGTTCTTCCAGAGTGGAAATCCTAAGGCAAATTCTCAAAGGTTGTTTCATAAGCTCATATAAACCTAAGAGCCTAATATTCACAGGTCATGATTTTATGTACTACAAGTCGAAGCCTTTGCTCTGATACCCTAATTGTAACACCCCCATCCGAGAACGGGTCAAATGTCACATTTATGGCGTCAAACAGAACATATGCAAGCGGAAGACTTTAATAATACAATGTTTACAAAGGTATTCTAAGGAAAAGATAAAGTACTAAATCTGAACATTACAACTTCCAAACTAAAATACATACAAAGTCCAAAATAAAAGCTCTAAATGCATCTCTAATCCATGGGAAGCTATCAAGGTGTTCCACTAAGAGCTCCTAAGCACTCATCACTCGAATCCCAGCCTCTCTGTTAGAACCTGCCGCAGGAAAAGAAAATGCGGCAGAGCTTAAAAAACCTAGTGAACAGATATATAAAAATGGATAACTAAAGCAAAAGAATAACTGAAGTGAAATCATAAGGATCTGCTGGATAAAAATGATATAAGTCACAATAAGTAGTAAAATGAATGGATAAGTGAAACGAAACCACGAGAACCTGCTGAACAAGATATCAATGAGATATGGGCTATATGATAATGGAATCAAAGCATAACAAGGAATATGAAACGGATAACAATCATAACAAGGAAATGCCCAAGTAATAAACATATATCATTTCATAGCAAATTGTACATAGGAGCTGCAGACTCCAATAGTACTAGTGTGAAATGGGGTGTATGGCACACACACAATCCATTCACTAAATAACTGAACTAAACAAAGTACCTAGGATGCATCCATATGCTCCTTGCAAAAAAGATATTCATATACAAGTTCGAGACTGTGCATACGTACGTTAATATAATAATAATAAATATGGCGGCCATGGTTGCTATATAGCATAAGTGGGAACGCTGTGGACTAAAAATCATCTCCACAGGTAGTGTCAATACCTATGGTGCATCAATGGCAAGGCCACTGACTCCCTATGTCTAGCTACAAATATGGGCAACATAATAGGCAAAGAACATACAATATAATGATGAGGGACAATTATAAATTGTCCATCTAAGATAATTGTTATATGAAATGAGTATAGCTTGAAACGAATAATCAAACTAAACAAATAAGGATCAAAGCATAACAAATATCAGGAAACAATGAGTCATTAGAAATCTTTCAGGATATAGTATAACCAGATTATGTAATTATGAAAATAATTTAAATGTTGTTTTCCTGAAAGCATTCTTTTAATAGTTGTTTTCATAAGAGTCATTAAAACCTTCATACAAAAAGTGGTGTCGCCTCGGTTTCACAGAAATCATTTTAAAAATAGTATTTCTCAAAACTATCATTAAGATATATATTCAAAAAGGTTTTTCATACAAGTCATAATATCTAATCGATTACAAAATATCAAAGGATTCGGATACTGAAGTCATAGAAGATAACGAACGAATCATATCACACAAAACAACCAAACGAATATCAAATGGATTATAAACCAGAATATCAAACATCAAGGAATCAAGTTATGAGATACCCTTACTGAGAAAGGGTAGAATATCTGTACCTTGACGCGAATGAAAAGAAACGAAATGAAATGAACACAGGAACGGAAATCACTCCTTCTTCAGAGAATCTACATGAATTATGGATCAATTATTATTTAGGAGTCCATTTTAAAGGTCATTAATTGTCACAACTGATTCTAAAATACTTATAGTTATTTATTATTTGTGATTAAGGTTTCATTACTGAAGTTAGGTTAACATATGTTTAAGAGTATCCATATTAACGTTACAAATGTAATTTAGGATAATACACCTTAAATTGGGCTAGGTTACACTAAATCCTTGACTTATAACATAGTTCAGATTTTATCTTATTCTGGTCCCAATATTTATGAATTTTATACCATACTTAAGTGTTTACTGAGGAGCCCAAATATTTATCATGAATACTAATACGTGTTGGGCACTTACAGTAATTTTCCCAGATTTTATTTCAAAGTGATAGTACCATTTCAAAAATCATTTTTCCAAACCTGCCCAGAAATTGCACTGCAGGTATACCTCGAAAGTTTGCAATTGCTTAACCCATTAGAACCCTTGAGAAAAATATACAAAAATTCCAGTAAGTCCTATACATCTTAAATATTCTCCCTGTAAAATGAGACCTCCTAATTCCTCACTGTTTGGAAATTAAATTTAAAAACACCATGTAAAAGTTCAAAATTTTAAACTCAAGATTGACATCTAATGTTCTAAAAATCAAAAAGTCGCCTATTCGACCTCCAAAAATTATGAAATTTTATATCCAGATTTCACACAACCTAAAAGTTGTTTTAAACTCTAAAATCTTGCAAAAACATGTTGGCATCATCAAATTAGACCCATTTAAACTCGACCCAAATTCTGGACAGCATGCAGTTGAGACAGAAAACAAACCCAACCTAAACCCTTTTTAACCCATTAGACCCATCATAAATTCCTAGGATTTCCCCATGATTTTATGCCTCATTAATTGATCATTCCAAGCAGATTATTAGGGCGCATTTAGGTTGTGATAAAGGTCGAAAAAGCTGGACAGAAACTCAACCCTACAGTCTCATACATACACGTATCAAATGCACACTTGTAATTAGGCTAGGGTTTCTGGTTTAACACCACATTAATGCACGTTTATTACCGAATTTTTAGGGCTCGTTTATAACTGTGATCAGGTTGATAAGAGGGCTGCTAATATGACGCAAAACAATAACCCATAACTACGATATCAACCAAGCATACATGAGGCGTACAAATGCTCAAACCATTTTAACGAGATACTAAAATTATAGGTTAGGTTTTAAATGATTGGTTTATGTATAATTGATCTTAAAACATGTTTAACAAACATGGATTGGTTTAGAATACCTTAAGGCCGATTGATAGATGAATCACAGACACCACAATAACACACAAACACCACTTGATTTCTTCGTCTTCTTCTTGATCCTCTAGCACCGTTTGTATAGTTTAGTTTTACACTAGTACAGATTTGCGTTTTGGTCACACATGCAGTTTTTCGAACGGCCACACAGTAACTTTTTTATGTGACTAAATGTACCAGAATAAAATACACAGCCACACTTGATCCGACTTGTTTGACCATTTCGGAATTACATCTGAGGATACAGGCACACATTTGAATATTTTCGTAACTAGAGGTATCTGGTAAAACTTGTTTTGATTTTTTAGTCACTTATAATTTGGGACGTGTGAGGATACAAATAAGTTTGAAACATTAGCCACACTATATATATACATATGTGACAAATATATATCACACAATTGAAAAGTGTGACCAAAATCCTTATTTGGTCACACGAAGTAATTGTGCATGTAGCTAAATCATATACTCAAGTTTGTCACACATTATTTAAATGTAACTGCTAGTTTTTGTTGAAAATTTAGCCACATGAATTTGAAATGTGTGACAACTGAAAAGTAAGTTTGAAGCATTAGTCACGATATGCATTTAAAAGTGACAAATATATGTCACACACTTCAACAGTGTGACCAAATGTCATATATGGTCACACTAAACCATAGGCATACATGATTAAGTGTGACCAAAATTCGATACAAATGGTCACGTAAGTTAATATGTGTGTCTAAAGTTAAGTGTGTGTTTGCCTGCCAATTCCTAATGTGTATGGTCACATTTAATTGTAGCACAATCATGTGACTATAGGCTATACAATAGTCACACCATACCACAAATGTGCATCTAAATTATGTTTATGGCCACATTATAAGGGTATTATATGTGACCAATACATTCAAAATAGTCACACTGTGAAATATTCATGTGACTATAGTCAAAAATTTCAAAATCTAAATGTTTTGGCTCCATTGTAAGCATTTATGTTGTCTTTAATCCTATCTAGCTAGTTGTTCAACAACCACATTAATTGTACCGTATTATATCATTTTTTTCTTGCATTATATAATACCCCAGTTATCATCAACTCTTTATCATATCAATTGCTGATGCACAAAATGGTTGTCAAATGGTCTGCATTGACTGTTGGGTTGAAAGTGAAAACAAGGCTGGATTGACCTTTTTTGCACGGCGTCCCCCTTATACGGATTTCAGGTGGTATGTTTGTCCAGTGTGCCTTAAAAGAAGGGGAACCCCATCTTATACTGGTAGAGGTGGTGTTACAAGGGAAAACACAACCACAACAGATAGTAGTGGATATGTAATTGGCTTACATATTAATGCATCTACAAGAGTTGGTGCTTACTTGGGCAGTGGTGATGAAGAAACTGAACCAACTGCAACTCAAACAGCAAGTGGAGTATGCCCAAGTCAAGCACCAAGTGAGGAACCTGCTACTCAAAAACCAAGTGAAGAATCTACAAGTCAAACACCTAATGAAGAACCTCCAACTCATAAACCAAGTGATTCACCTGCTAGTCAATTAACTAAGTGAATCACCTGCAAGAAATGCTATGTTGACTTTCAGTGTAAATGTAATTTAACTGATATGTTGTATAATTAATATGTTTATCTCATAAGCAGTACTAACTATACATTCTAGCAGTCTTAATTCTAACTCTAGCAGTCTTAATTCTATTTCTTGTCCTTGGGTCCTAGATACGTTCCCATCTTCCTGAGCAGTTCTCTTTTCTACTCTTTCTGCTTCTTGAATCCCTCAGATTCCAATGGTTCTGCAGTTCTCTTTTATACTCTTATATCAAATGTACCACCTTTCAGAGCCTTGGAAATTATGGCATGTGTCTTAGTGTAGATTTCTCCAATTTCTTCATAAGTCCTATACTTGAAGAATTTCTCTTTCCAATTATCATGACCTTTAAAATAAGCTTTCATGTACTTCAGTCTCTCACTTCTTGAAGGAGGTTTCTTGAGATAAGATTTCTTCTTACTCATTTTCTTTCTCATCTCATCCAATAAGTCATCAACTGCTGATTGTTGCTCTTCAAGAGTATACATGAATCTTTCATATGCTTGTACTTTTTCTGCATACTCCTTGTTTGCAAGAATCTGAGTATCTTTGTCAGCATCAAGATTAGCTTGCACTTGTCTTGCAACTTCTTCATCTGTAATCATTTGTTGTTGAGCATCTCTGTCAACATCAAGATCAGCTTGCACTTGTCTTGCAACTTCTTCATCTGTAATCATTTGTTGTTGTTGTTGACTGGGTGACCGAAACTTAAATTTCTTCTTAGGTTCTTCAATCAACAAACCTTTGCCTTTTTCTGATGGTGAAATAGTTGTTGATGGTGTTTTTGGTAATGATACTGGCTCTTTAATGACAACTCCTTTTGCCTTAGGTCTTGTACTCTTCAACTTTGTTAATACTTGAGATATAGTAATATCATCATCACCTTGAGTAGCAGCAATACTAACTTCAGTCTCATCAGCACTAACCTTATCACTAGCCACATTACCTTCAACATTAGCAATATTAACTTCTTCATTGGCAGTCTTAAGTGTAGCAGCATCAAGTAACACCTTAATCACTTCAACATCATTCATAACAGCTTCATTACCCTGTTGATCAGCAACAACAAATTGATTCACATCATCATCTTCCCAAGATTCATTCTCTATCCCGGTATCAACATCTACCCCAGTTTCCTCCCCTGAAGCTTTGCTTGTATTCCTCCCCTGTTTGGAAACATCCTTCTCCAAACACTGTGCTTGAGCAGAAGATTCAACTCTGGAAGTAGTTCCAACCTTGTATAACCTTTTAGTTTTGTGTGTTCTTGACCTCTGTAGACTTTCAAGATACCTAACCCTTTTCTTCAACCTTGTGATTTCAGTACCTTGAGAAATTTTAAGCTCCTTAAAATCCTTCTTGAGATCAAGAACATCCTTTGACAATTTTGTACAAGTAGCCATCAATTCATGAACAAGTTTAATACTACCCTCAGCACTTCGGAGTGTGTTACCTCTCCCGAGTGGTGCATCATAGGGTGAGTTAGGCATAGCCTCAGACCTAGTCTGAGCATCTACACCCCTATATTATCCGGTTGACTGGGGCCTTCACCTGAATCAGTTCCATGTGGACCGGACTCATTAGAAGTTGTCTTGGTTCGGGTCTTAATGATGTTACCACTGTCCTGTGCTACTGCTAAGCTAGACACAGTAGTGGCAGCCCTTGCCAACATGTCACTCTCCCCCCCAGTGACAGCCTCATCTGCAACAGTTGGTATAGAACCACTAGCCTGAGGTAGCTTAGTGTTCTTGGTGTTTGTCCTAGGTTTATAGGTCTTTTGTTGTTGTTTAGATGATGTAGCCAAAAGTGTGGGTGTGTGATGGGTACCAGCTGGGATTGCTGAACCTTCACCCATTTGGGTTTGGGCTAGTGCCACCATTGTTGGAAACAAAGGTGTCACTGTCCCTGAAAAATCTTTTCCAACCCTCCTCATATTAGCAAAAACCTTTTTGGTAAGGCAGAGAGTGGAATAAACATTTTTGTGACTTTTCTTATTTTTAAATTGGTTGTCCAAAAAGAGTTGCAAAAACCTTGGATATAGAAAATATTTAGCTGAAGAACTATTCAAGTTCTTAACCATACTATCAAAAATTAATTGTGAAAAATTAAATCTTTGTGTATTTTCAGCCAAACAAATTATAGCAGAAGCTAAATTACTGCTAAATTCATTCCACGCAGTGGTCTTTGGACTTAGACACACTAAGACAGTATGAATTAAGATTTCCACTGAGGAGAAAAATTACCTTTATAAAACTTTAAAGCATCTGTTTTTCTCTCATAGCCCATCAGTGAAAGTTTTTCAAAGATTGTAGCATTTGGAAGATTCTCAACTCTGTTAGCATCATCTAGGAGAAGATCTCTTTGAATAGACGCTTCTGTAATGATAATCTTCTGCCCATCTACAAGGGCATGGATTTGTGCTTCCCCATTAATAGTTTGGACTTTAGCAGACGACCAAAACTGGATAATGTTAGAAGTATATGTAGTAGGTTTTACTGTTAATGCAAACTTAATATAGCTTGCATTAAGGAAATCAATGATCTCAGTAAAATCTACAGACTCATTGGATTTTTCTAAAAAGGAAACATTATTATGAGGTTCGGTAAAAGTTAGGTTCGACATTATGATTTGATTTGGGGGTTTTGCAATATGACGATTAAAATTCGTTTAGGGCGTGGAAGAGAGAGAGTAATGTGTGCGTGAATATGATTGTGTGCCGCAATTGGGGATTTATACCCTTAAAAAGTGACACAAACGTACCCTGCACTCCCAACCAGTACTAACGGATACCCAGCAGTACAAATTTTTCGCTACCAGTACAATTTTTTGCCTAGCAATACAAAATTTGTGCACCAACTATTTTCTCTCTTGTTTCTTCTATTTCTTTGTTCCTATCATCAACTTTCTTCTGATGCTCCAAAATGATCTTTAAATCTTCCTCGTTCTTTTCTTCCAGCTTCTTTATACGCTTGTTGTAAATTTCTATCAATGTGTTTTCAGTACCATACTGGCTTTCTGACATTTCTCCCAAATTTCATGGGATATGTCAAAAATTTTCTTTAACTTTTCAGGGATTGGAGGAGGAGAATCATCCCTTGGGCGTTTGTTTTTGTTTGAAACAGGAGTTGAAGAGGATTCAGCCATTGAAATTTGAAATATAATATCTAATGAAAATATCAAAGGAGTTTTATATGAACGGTTTGTCCAATCGATAGGTATAAATAGGCTGGCAGAGGTATATGAACGGTTCCCAATAGTTTAGGCGGGAAGAGTGACCATCGAAATGCGCCAAAAGTAAACAGATGGATAATATGGTCGGATTTAGTTTGGATTGAGTTGTGTAGTTGATTTGGAAGTGTGTTTGGTGTTGGATTGACTAATTGACTTGTTGATTAGGGTAATTGATATTTTGTATATTAATGATATTTTATATATTAATGATATTAAATCTGATTAGGGTTTGACTCGACAAAATGAAACCGAGGGAATGTTTGGAATGATTCGGGGTCGGGTTCGGGTTGGCGGGTTCAGGTTGTCAGGTTGGCGGGTCAGAAAACCCCAACCCGAACCTGACCCATTTAAATCATCGGGTCAGCTACGTCAATCCTGACCCATTTAACCCGTATATATACTTGGGTTGACGGGTTAAATAGGTTACACGGGTTGAATATGTTAAACGGGTTTCAGGTTGACCTATTTAAACCGTTTTATATACAAAAGTTACCACATTAGACTAGTTAACGGGTTAAACGGGTTAGCGGGTCGACCCGTTTAACCCATTTAACCCGTATATTTAAATATAAATCATTTTTAATTTAAGAAAAAAAATCTTAAACGGGTTGGCGGGTCGACCCGTTTATTTTATTCCCAACGCGAACCTGACCTGTTTAATAAACGGGTTAGATATGTCGACCCAAACCTGACCCGAAATCTATTTAGCTCAACCCGAACCTGTTAATTTTCGTGGCGGGTCAGAAATTGTCACCCATAATTATTATCACACACACAAGTCACACACAACTCACACACAGATTCTCAACAATGTCTCGCAAAGATTTCTTCCAACAATTCCCAACTCACCGTGACTTCTCCCAACAATTTCCAACTCACCGTGACTTCCCCCAACAATTTCCAAAACCACACGACTTTACCCAGCAATTTCCAAATGAACCGGTGAATACTCCACCGGAAGATATCTTTCTGGTGTTCACACTGGAAAATGAACTGGTCAACAATCCACCGGTTGTAGAAGAACAACCAAATCCATCAGTTGTGGAATTTGGACTGAGTGAGGATGAACTCCGACTTCTGGAGAAAGATGAGGAAGTGAGGAGAGAAATACAACAACGCGAACTAGAAGAGGAAGCTGCTCGTATGGAGCAGGAGAGAAATTGGTTTGATATTATGGAAGGAAAGTATTATGATGGTTGTCAGGATCCCGATCCTGATCTTAGGATCTTACGATTTTACGATACTGCAAATCAAAAATGATCCGGATCTTACAAAGGATCTTTAAAAGCTTAAGATCTTATAGGATCCCGATCTTTACCATAGTATCTTAAGAACTAATACGATACGATCTTACTTTTATCGAACCACAAACTAAAAAAGTATGGAATGTATTTTGTAGAATTTTTAAAAAAAAACAACATGTTAATATTCTTAAAAATTTCATAATCATAATTCAAGACAACATTTTTATAAAATATTTACATAATTTGTGTTTATGATATATATTAATTTATAAATTTGTATAATATTACAAAAACTATAAACAAAATGACATTATAGTAGGATCTTAAGATCCCGATCCGATCTTACAAGCTCGATCTTGCAAAGACGAAATCGATCCTAAGTAGGATCCCGATTTTGAAAACCTTGTGAGACATTTGGGATAAAAACGGAACACACGAGGGCTATTGGACTATTCGAGACATGCTACCCGTAGACTAACATATTTGGATTTATTGGACTATTCGTTTGGTTATTGTTTGAGTTACCGATGATTACCAATCTACTCATCTTATTTGATATGTTTGTTGTTAGTTATCTCTTTGACTTCTTTTCGTCATCTCATCTCGACTCGAGTTATCGTCAATACTCTTCTCGACTATTCGGTTATTCGCTTTTTTGGAGTGAGTACTCGTGAGTCCGTGTTCTCTACCGTTACACGAATGATGATACCAAACCCTTTTAAAAGGCTAAAACGAGATTATTTTTGGAAATGAGAATGATTAACTTTTGAAAACTCTTGCGCATTTGATTTTTTGGGTGAATGTCGTGCCAAGTACGTTGCGTTAAATCATTTGATACGATATTCATTTTCTTTAACTTTTAAAAAATTTTAATATATTAGAGTATTTTCTTTTGTTTTTTCGGTGGATTTTAGCGTGACTTTATCTTAATACCGACAATTTTGTCCATAATATTCAACTACGGATAACTAATACCCGCAGGGAAACCCGAAAAACCGATGGATAATAGTAATAATCGGGTATCCGATGGGATATGGGGCGGGTACGGGTATATTATAAACGGGTTCGGGTATGGGTACACTAAAACCCGCCCTGAACCCGAACCGTTGCCATCCCTAGTTACTGGCTCCGGATTTCACCGCCACGTCAGCACCATTAGCCTTTTTTTTCTTTTACAAATCTTGCCACGTCAGCTATAGTTAAACTAAACCACAACTTCAATATTCAACCGGCAATTAATCCCTTTACCCGATCATTTGTAAACACACACAATAATCAATAAACCCTAATCAACACACACATTCTTCTGGCAAACACAAGCACGCAAACAATGAATCCAAATAACAACAAAGGTATGTTTTTTAATGTTTTCACATATCAGTTGATGTTTGATTATACAATAATTAGTATTAGGCTTTTTATCTATAAATGGTGATGTTAGTGGTTGTTACCGATCGATTCTATTGTAAAATGGGGTTGTTTTGTATTTTATAATGGTTGTTATGCTATGTCTAATGTATGCTCTGTTTTTTTTGTTTTCCATACTCTGATTTTCGTATACATAATGGTTGTTATGCTATGTCTAATTAAGTGTTTTGTGTCTGAGTATTTTTTGTTTCCTGTTTGTAAGTACACTGAGAGGTCTAAATCAATGAGAGCATTGGAATGTGCCTAGTTTGTGATTGGCCAGTAATGAGAGTACCTAGCAGACTTGTTTGTGCTTGGCCACCAATGAGAGGTCCAAATGCAGCCTATTAGAGTACACTGATGTTGGGAATTATTGTAGAACAGACTTAAGTCTGCTGATGAAATCGTTAAGTCTGTTAGCCTAGTTAAGTCTGCCAGTACAAAGTTAAGTCTGGCAAATATAGTTAGTACTGGTAGGTATTATTAGTTAAGTCTGTTTATGTTTAACAGAATAGTTTGTTAGCTATATGTTAGGAAATGATATTTACGTATTAGTTATCTTATTAGAAGATATGTTTATCCTTTCACACGTTTTGTAACATTAGGTTTCCTTGAGTATAAAAGGAACCCTACGGCATTATGTTTTAGGGTGTGACAATTGAAAGTTTAATAGTAATACGAAGTTAGTAATCATAGTTGTGTTCTTCATACTTGTTGTTTGTTAAGATTCCGCATTAACAATCAATATACTGTTAAGAGTTTCTCATATAGATTAATTTGGATTTATTCAAGTTATCTATTGTCTAACACAGGCTACTTAGATCCGTAATCGTGGACCTACAAGTGGTATCAGAGCCTATAGAGGGACTCTGAGTAAGAAGAAACATATACCACAAACACTCATTCACTCAAAAATCCTGCATAATGTCTCAACCTGCCAATGATGAGTACTCAACTCATCTTAGTGATGAAGAAGTTTCAAATCATGATGATGATACATCAGAAACGAGTAGACCTAAACAACAACAACAAAACATTCCTTTAACAACCACTATCTCAAATATCAAACTCCCAATTATGAAAAAGGAGCATTACCTTGAGTACAGTGATAGTGATGTATGGAAGGTAATTCAAAATGGAAACTCAAAGAAGAGGATCTCTGTTGGTAAGGATGGTGTTGCTAGAGTGCTTCCACCAGTCTCTGCTGCA
This sequence comes from Artemisia tridentata subsp. tridentata, assembly GCA_021014915.2. Lineage (NCBI taxonomy): Eukaryota > Viridiplantae > Streptophyta > Magnoliopsida > Asterales > Asteraceae > Artemisia > Artemisia tridentata. Next base: position 170,809,935 of record CP139507.1, on the reverse strand, counting down.
GAGATTCATGCTGTGGAGAAGGAGAGGAAGGCAAGAACCATCTTACTGATGGCCCTTCCCAAGGAACATTTAAGAAGATTTCATGGAATGGATGATGCTAAGGAAATTTGAGAAGCAATCAGAATTAGGTTTGGAGGAAATGCTAATTCAAAGAAGATGCAGAAAGCTGTTCTCAAATAATAGTTTGAAGCATTCACTGTGACCAGTTCTGAAGGATTGGAGAAAAGGTATGACAAATTCCAACATCTCCTCTCACAGTTGGAAGGTCATGGTGCTGGTGTATCTACTGAAGATGCAAATCATAAGTTTCTCAGATCTTTGCCAAAAGAATGGTCACATCTGGCAATGAGCATGAGAATGAAAGAAGATGTTGACACTTTGTCAATTGATGATTTGTACAATAATCTTCGGGTCTTTGAACATGAAATCAAAGGTATTTCAAAGGCATCTTCAAGTGTAACACCCCAACCCGGCAAGGGTAGAAGCATCACATTATGGTGACAAATCAAAGCATACATACATATTCACAGCGGAAGCCAATAAACATAATCATTAAATAAACCAAGTCAACACGACTGGAATTCAATACATAAGTCCCAAATGAAAGGAAGCAATAAACCCAAGGAAATACATAACGAAAAAGATCCAATATCAATATGCTGAAATAAAATGGTAAGACCAGGGTAGGACATCATCTAAGGCAAAAGCTCCACTAACTCTCATCCCAAGCATAAATCCATCTCCCAGCTAGATACCTGCCGCACATGGAAAAGAAAACATGCGGCTGAGCTTACAAAGCTCAGTGAACGGATACATAATAACAAGCAAAGACAACGAAACAGAAATATAATGAAGCAAAGGGGAATGTCATAAGGTATAATCAATGCAAGAAGAAATAGAAGATATATAGGATAGTCATCCACCACGAGCCCATACTCAAAGTCATATCTCAACATCATAATACTCAAAGTCAAGATCTCACAATCAGAGGGGATACCTCTTAGGCAACCAGATAATATGAGGGGTGTCCTCATGTATCAAAAGGGGTGGAGTGATCAGCTCCCATAAATGTGAAAGGCGTGTATAGCACACATGCACCAGTCACCTCAAAGTCATACTCAAAGTCATAGTTAAATCCACTAAACATACATGCCTAGGATTGCAATCCATACGCCCCCACTCAAAGTCATCTCAAAATCATAATCTCAGAATCATAATGGCCATATCATAATATAAAAGGGGACGGCGTGAGAAATCACTCCCCCACACAGGAGTCATGCCAGTGGTGCATCACAGACATGGCCAGGTTACCTTCCTGGCTAGGAAACAAAAAGGTGGCTCGGGTATCAAACTAAGAGTCAGGTCTCAAAGTCATGCAAACGGGTTCATCTCAAAGTCATATCAAGCATATCTCAAGGTCATGTCAAAAGTGAATCTCAAAGTCATATGAAAAGGTTCATATCAAAAGGTTCATAGCAAAAGGGTCATAGCAAAGGTTCATAACTCAACATCGAAGCATAGGTGATAAGACACCCTTTCTTAAAAAGGTAGAGTATCCGTACCTTATGACGAAAGCAACAATAGAAACAAGCACAGAAATGAGGAAAGCTCACAGTCTCTCCTTCTTCACACCTAGAGGAATAGAAGGGGATCACAAATCATTCTTAATTAATCATCTTTCCATTTTAAGTAACTTTCCCTTTTTAGTAAGTTTCCACTTTTAGAAAGTTTCCATAATTAGAAGGTTTCTTCTTTTAGAAACATTTAGTATATAGCTTAATTTGATCAACATTTGCTGGAAATAAAGTATCTTTATCATATTTACACCTTTGGTCCTCAGGTTTTCACAATTTACATTTTATACCCCTGAACTTCCAAAATTACATTTTAAACCTTCAAACATGCATAATTACTCATTAAACCCTTGGTTTATCACATTTACATCATGAGTACTTATTTTAGTGAGTTATACGATCAGACCTTTAATTATTCCATATTTACACATTAGGTCCCTCCATTTAGTAAAGTTACATATTAAGTCCTTAGAATTTACATTTAAATCATTAATTAATAATAATTACATATTAGCCCAATAAATATCCAAATTTTCACCTTAGACCCTGAATATCATTAATAACACAATTCGACCTCAACTTTTCAGAAATTACATGTTTAGCCCTTGTATTTATTAAATTTCCAATTCGAATTAACAAATACAACTAAATTCATTTTCTCATGATTTTTACATATAGACCCTTCATTTTATAATTTTTACCAGTCTTACATGATCTATAGAACATGACAAAAATAACCCATGAATTTTAATATTTACAAAACACCCCCTTTTATATTTAATTTCAAATCGTTAACCCTAATTCTTTAACAAACCAAACCCTACTCGATCCCTAATCATTTCAAATCATTATCTCATTATCAAATACTATTCATGATCACAATAACAAACCCTAATTCACAAAATCAAATCGCATGTATTTTCTTTTCCTATTTACACGATTTACCCTAAATCCGATTAACTAAATAATTTCGAAACCTCAAGATTCAAGCCATGATAATTCTTCCATTATTTTTCCAGATCATAATTGATTATATTACACAAGAATAAAATAATTTCGAAGCCTTAAAAATCCGCATGCTATATTTTATAATTTACACACGTTTTATTGATTTAATTAGCAAATAATTCGTAGATCATGCATGACATGTTATAATCATTTTATTTGGTGTTCTAGGATCATAAGAGACTCAGGAAAAATGTCAAACCAAAATTAGAACGTGAGGAATGGCTAGCACGAATTCTTTCTCACGCGTATAGGCCAAAATGAACGAAATTCACCACAGCTTCACGAACGATCTAAAAATCTTGAAACCAATTTTCACAAGTCACACATGATATGAGGGACACAAGAAAAATGAGAAACGAATTTTAGATGTGTCGAATGAATTATAGTCGAATATACTTACTTAATGTGTTAGCGATAAAAAGAAAATCACCACACTCGAACCAAGTACCACACGACCTCAAACGTATTTTTCTAGCTTCCTTTAGATGATGAAGAACACGGGAAAAATGGTCACACACCTTCAGAAAATCGTATGAAGGCTAACGAATTTTATGTAGAGTTTAGGGTTTTCGGATTTCTTTAGGGAAAAGAAAAGTGATAAGAATTGAATAAATAATGATATGGCCGGTGAAAGGGGGGGGATTGGACCAAAGATCTCGGCAAAAATGGTTAGGCAATATCTTGATTGATTATTTCCTCATTTACCTAATCTAATACATTTTAAAATCATAATATAACTAAATATTATCCATTAGGCACTAATAGGGGTATTTTGGTAATTTTACCACTTGTGTAAATGTTAAATAAGGTTGTCAAAATTATTTGGAAGCAACACTTGTGTATTGTCAGAAGTTTGGAATTTATTTGATACATTATAAGCTTTTAATTAAATTTTAAACTAGCAGGGGCATTTTGGTCTTTTTACACATTTTAGATTTTAGGGTTTTACAACTTCTTCCCCTCTAACAGAAAAATTTCATCCCCGAAATTTGCAAAGAATCAGAATGAAACGAATCGGAAACAAAATAGAGACATACCAGAATCAGAAAACAAAATGAGGATAACTAGCTCGAATAGACTCCTCGGTCTCCCAGGTAGCTTCCCGCTCTGGGTGGTTCCGCCAAAGAATCTTAACAAAAGGAATAACTTTACGTCTCATAACTCGCTCTTGGCGATCAAGGACAGCTTCCGGCTCCTCCGGAAGAGACATATCGGGCTGGATCTGATCAAAAGGATAAGACACCACATGCAGAGGATGATAATTGTATCCCCTCAGGAGAGATACATGAAAGACGTCGTGAACATGTGATAACTGCGGAGGAAGAGCCAAACGATACGAAACTTCTCCAATACGATCCAAAATCTCAAACGGTCCAATGAATCGAGGACTGAGCTTTCCCTTAATTCCAAAACGTTTAACTCCTCGAAACGGCGAAACCTTAAGAAATACCCGGTCACCAACGCGAAATTCCAAGTCACGCCTATGCTTGTCAGCGTAACTCTTTTGACGAGCTCTAGCTTCCTTTAACTTCTCCCTAGCAACATCCACTTTCTCAGTAGCGATCTGGACTAACTCCGGTCCCTCAATAACGCGTTCACCTACCTCGTTCCAACAAACCGGAGCCCTACATTTCCGACCATATAACATCTCGAAGGGAGCCATACGAATACTCGCGTGCCAACTGTTGTTATATGCGAACTCTACCAAACACAAATAATCGTCCCAGCTACCAGTCCACTCTAAGGCACATGCCCTCAACATGTCCTCTAAAGTCTGAATGGTCCTCTCCGACTGACCATCCGTCTGAGGGTGAAAAGCTGTACTGAACTTAAGGCGCGTATCCCATGCCTTATGCAATCCCTTCCAGAAGCGTGACGTAAACCGAGGATCCCTATCTGATATAATAGCCGTAGGCATGCCATGAAGCCTAACGATTTCCTGCTGAAATATGTCCGCCAATTTACTAACACTGTAATCCACACGAATAGGGAGGAAGTGTGCAGACTTGGTTAGTCGATCGACGACCACCCAAATCGCATCATGCTTCCTACAAGTAAGAGGTAAACCTGTCACAAAGTCCATGGAAATTTCCTCCCATTTCCACTTCGGAATCTCCAACGGCTGAAGCAACCCACTAGCTCTCTGGTGTTCAATCTTGACCTGCTGGCAAGTCAAACACTTAGACACAAACGAAGCCACATCCTGCTTCATGCCACTCCACCAGAAATGTTGCTTAAGGTCCCGGTACATCTTGGTAGAACCAGGATGTATGGTGAAAGGGGAACTATGAGCCTCTGATAGAACAGCCTCCTTAAGCTCAGGATCGTTGGGAACACAGAGACGATCCTCAAACTACACTACACCGGAATCATCAACTCTAAACTCTGATTGCTTGCCGTCCTCAACATTTTGAACTATAGCCCACAACTCACCATCCTCTTTCTGAGCTTCCTTAATTCGCAAGATAAGATTGGACTCCACCGTAAGGCTAGCCCAATAACCACCATGACCACGAACACAAAACTCCACATCTAGAAGCTCTAAATCATGCAGAATACGAGGCTCAAACTCCAAACTCGCAATCATACCGGATTTCCTACTCAGAGCGTCAGCGACCACATTCGCCTTTCCGGGATGATACTGGATATTAGCATCATAATCTTTCAGAAGCTCCAACCAACGCCTCTGCCTCATATTCAACTCTTTCTGGGTGAAGATGTATTTAAGACTCTTATGATCGGTGAAGATGTCGCAAGTCTCTCCATACAAATAATGACGCCAAATCTTTAGCGCGAAAACCACAGCTGCTAACTCTAGATCATGCGTCGGATAGTTCACTTCGTAAGGCTTCAGCTGCCTCGAAGCATAGGCGATAACCTTACCATGCTGCATCAAAACACATCCTAAACCTTTCTTCGATGCATCGCTATAAATCTGAAAACCGCCGGAACCCGATGGAAGAGTTAAGATAGGTGCCGACACTAACCGCTTCTTCAACTCCTCAAAACTACTCTCTCGCTCATCAGTCCAAATAAACTTCTCCCCTTTCCTCATCAACTGTGTTAAGGGCAATGCAAGACGCGAAAAGCCCTCAACAAATCTCCTATAATACCCAGCGAGACCCAGAAAACTCCTCACTTCCGTCACATTTGTAGGTCTTGGCCATTTTGTGATAGCCTCAACCTTTGCCGGATCCATCGTGATGCCGTCTGCAGAAACAATGTGACCCAAGAAAGCCACTCGATCCAACCAAAACTCGCACTTCGAAAACTTTGCATACAATTTCTGCTGTCGAAGAATCTCCAGAACCACACTAAGATGTTGCTCGTGCTCCGCCTCGGTTTTTGAGTACACAAGGATATCATCTATGAAGACAATGACGAACTTATCGAGAAATTCATGGAATACCCGGTTCATTAGGTCCATAAACACAGCAGGAGCATTGGTCAGACCAAAAGGCATAACCAAGAATTCATAGTGACCATACCGAGTGCGAAAGGCCGTTTTGGGAACATCCTGCTCCCTCACCCTAAGCTGGTGATATCCAGACCTCAGATCAATTTTAGAGAAATGCCTCGCTCCTTGCAACTGGTCGAACAGATCATCAATGCGAGGAAGAGGATAGCGGTTACGAATTGTAATGCGGTTAAGCTCTCGATAATCGATACAAAGACGCATGCTCCCGTCTTTCTTCTTAACAAACAACACGGGAGCACCCCAAGGAGATACGCTCGGACGAATAAAACCGTTTTCCAACAGTTCTTGCAATTGCTCCTTTAATTCCTTTAATTCAATCGGTGCCATGCGGTAAGGAGCTTTAGATATGGGTTCAGCACCCGGAACCAGATCAATGCTAAATTCGACTTCCCTGACAGGAGGAATGCCAGGAAGTTCATCCGGAAATACATCGGCGAAATCGCGCACCGTACGAATACTATCAATGTTAGGAACATCAACAGAGGTATCTTTAATAGAAGCAAGAAAACCAAGACAGCCATGCGAAATCAAAGTCCGGGCTTTCATAGCCGAAATAATCTTTACAGATTTCAGAGGTTGGGAACCAGAATAAACATAATCAGGATAATGAAGATCACCAAAGATCACCTTACGAGCATAACAATCAATAGTCGCCTTATGGGCAGCTAACCAGTCCATGCCCAGAATAACATCAAAATCAACCATGTCAATGGGAAGAAGGTTCGCAGAACGAACACGATCATCGAAACGGAGAGGGCACTTAACATACTCAACATCAATAATCACATGAGTTTTCATCGGGGTAGCAATAGATATACGATTCATTAATTTTGTGGGTTTAATGTTTATTTTATTTGCAAGTGAAGTGGATATGATAGAATGTGTAGCACCGGTGTCAAATAAAACAAAAACAGTACGATCTCCAATATGTAGAAAACCCGTAATAGTACCTGAGGTGCTAGCCGCCTGATCACGAGTCAAAGAATAAACCCGTCCCGAAGTAGGAGCTGTCCTAGAATCAACTTTAGGTTCACCAGCATTCTTCCTAGGGCAGTCCTTGACTTTGTGCTGATTAGATCCACACCAGAAACAAGAACCAGAAGCTTTGTAACACGGACCTGGATGAGACTTCCCACATGAAGCACATGTAGGAGGAGGAGGTAGAATCTCATCAGCCTTCTTCTGACCTGACGATCCCGACTGCTGATACTGCTGAGAATCCCTGCGCCTATTATTACCACCCTGACCCTGACGGTCACCACCATACCGACCATAATCCTGACGACCCTGGTTCCTAGAATCCTGTCGCCTATAATCGCCACCTCGGTCCTGGCGACCCCGCTGATCATGTCCATGGTCCTGACGGCCCCGAAAATCCTGTCTCTGGTCCTGACGACCATGACCCCGAGAATCCTGCCTTTGGTCCTGCCGACCCCGAGAATCCACCCGGTTACCATCCCTATCACGCTTATTAGACACCCTGTCCGCATGTAACAACTCGATGTTACGCGCGGCATCCTGAACACTAGCCACATCATCAAATGGAGTGTTAACGATCCGGTCTAACACCCATTTCTTAAGAGCCCACTTGAAGTGACGAGCCTGCCGAACAGAATCCCAGTAACCTCTGGCCCCACGAAACTAGCCAGACGTAAGAAACGCTGCATGAAATCTCCTGAAGATTCATGATCACCCTGACGAATAGACCCGTATTCCCTCTCATACCTCAGCTGTTCTGCCATAGGAATGTACTGCTTATAAAACGCCTCGATAAAATCTGCCTACGAACAAGTCTCAGCAAAATCATCCCCTTTTGCCTGAACAAGAGCAGTCCACCAATTCTGAGCATCACCCTCTAGTTTGAACGTGGCCAAACGAGTTTTAAACTCGTCATCACATCCCAGAACACGAAACAACTTCTCGACGTGCGTAATCCAATCCTCCGCCTCATGGGGAGTAACAGCGGACCTGAACGTGAGAGGCTTTAGCTTATTAAACCTCTCGATCCACACGTGGATACCAGCTGGAGGAGCAGCGGGTGGAGCAGTGGGTTGAGCATCACCACCACCACCACCTCCCGAAGGACCAGCCCCATTCCTGATATTATTGGTGACCTCAGTCACCACTCGCGGAAGAGCAGCAGCCACAGCAGCGGCTATCATCTCTTCAAAATTGGGGCCATCATCCCCATTAGAGTACTGAGTAAAGCGAGTGTTCACCATCTGAATGATCATGAAAAGAATTAGCAAAACATAAGGGAAAAATAAGCGCGAAATGGAAGACGAAACAGAAACCTATGCCTACCCAAAGCCTCACCAGTCAAAACTTAAAACTTAAGGGTCAAATCCTATGGTCCACATGTTTCACAGGCCAAAGCTTATGTACGACAGGTCGCAACCTGGGCTCTGATACCATAATTTTGTAACACCCCAACCCGGCAAGGGTAGAAGCATCACATTATGGTGACAAATCAAAGCATACATACATATTCACAGCGGAAGCCAATAAACATAATCATTAAATAAACCAAGTCAACACGACTGGAATTCAATACATAAGTCCCAAATGAAAGGAAGCAATAAACCCAAGGAAATACATAACGAAAAAGATCCAATATCAATATGCTGAAATAAAATGGTAAGACTAGGGTAGGACATCATCTAAGGCAAAAGCTCCACTAACTCTCATCCCAAGCATAAATCCATCTCCCAGCTAGATACCTGCCGCACACGGAAAAGAAAACGTGCGGCTGAGCTTACAAAGCTCAGTGAACGGATACATAATAACAAGCAAAGACAACGAAACAGAAATATAATGAAGCAAAGGGGAATGTCATAAGGTATAATCAATGCAAGAAGAAATAGAAGATATATAGGATAGTCATCCACCACGAGCCCATACTCAAAGTCATATCTCAACATCATAATACTCAAAGTCAAGATCTCACAATCAGAGGGGATACCTCTTAGGCAACCAGATAATATGAGGGGTGTCCTCATGTATCAAAAGGGGTGGAGTGATCAGCTCCCATAAATGTGAAAGGCGTGTATAGCACACATGCACCAGTCACCTCAAAGTCATACTCAAAGTCATAGTTAAATCCACTAAACATACATGCCTAGGATTGCAATCCATACGCCCCCACTCAAAGTCATCTCAAAATCATAATCTCAGAATCATAATGGCCATATCATAATATAAAAGGGGACGGCGTGAGAAATCACTCCCCCACACAGGAGTCATGCCAGTGGTGCATCACAGACATGGCCAGGTTACCTTCCTGGCTAGGAAACAAAAAGGTGGCTCGGGTATCAAACTAAGAGTCAGGTCTCAAAGTCATGCAAACGGGTTCATCTCAAAGTCATATCAAGCATATCTCAAGGTCATGTCAAAAGTGAATCTCAAAGTCATATGAAAAGGTTCATATCAAAAGGTTCATAGCAAAAGGGTCATAGCAAAGGTTCATAACTCAACATCGAAGCATAGGTGATAAGACACCCTTTCTTAAAAAGGTAGAGTATACGTACCTTTTGACGAAAGCAACAATAGAAACAAGCACAGAATTGAGGAAAGCTCACAGTCTCTCCTTCTTCACACCTAGAGGAATAGAAGGGGATCACAAATCATTCTTAATTAATCATCTTTCCATTTTAAGTAACTTTCCCTTTTTAGTAAGTTTCCACTTTTAGAAAGTTTCCATAATTAGAAGGTTTCTTCTTTTAGAAACATTTAGTATATAGCTTAATTTGATCAACATTTGCTGGAAATAAAGTATCTTTATCATATTTACACCTTTGGTCCTCAGGTTTTCACAATTTACATTTTATACCCCTGAACTTCCAAAATTACATTTTAAACCTTCAAACATGCATAATTACTCATTAAACCCTTGGTTTATCACATTTACATCATGAGTACTTATTTTAGTGAGTTATACGATCAGACCTTTAATTATTCCATATTTACACATTAGGTCCCTCCATTTAGTAAAGTTACATATTAAGTCCTTAGAATTTACATTTAAATCATTAATTAATAATAATTACATATTAGCCCAATAAATATCCAAATTTTCACCTTAGACCCTGAATATCATTAATAACACAATTCGACCTCAACTTTTCAGAAATTACATGTTTAGCCCTTGTATTTATTAAATTTCCAATTCGAATTAACAAATACAACTAAATTCATTTTCTCATGATTTTTACATATAGACCCTTCATTTTATAATTTTTACCAGTCTTACATGATCTATAGAACATGACAAAAATAACCCATGAATTTTAATATTTACAAAACACCCCCTTTTATATTTAATTTCAAATCGTTAACCCTAATTCTTTAACAAACCAAACCCTACTCGATCCCTAATCATTTCAAATCATTATCTCATTATCAAATACTATTCATGATCACAATAACAAACCCTAATTCACAAAATCAAATCGCATGTATTTTCTTTTCCTATTTACACGATTTACCCTAAATCCGATTAACTAAATAATTTCGAAACCTCAAGATTCAAGCCATGATAATTCTTCCATTATTTTTCCAGATCATAATTGATTATATTACACAAGAATAAAATAATTTCGAAGCCTTAAAAATCCGCATGCTATATTTTATAATTTACACACGTTTTATTGATTTAATTAGCAAATAATTCGTAGATCATGCATGACATGTTATAATCATTTTATTTGGTGTTCTAGGATCATAAGAGACTCAGGAAAAATGTCAAACCGAAATTAGAACGTGAGGAATGGCTAGCACGAATTCTTTCTCACGCGTATAGGCCAAAACGAACGAAATTCACCACAGCTTCACGAACGATCTAAAAATCTTGAAACCAATTTTCACAAGTCACACATGATATGAGGGACACAAGAAAAATGAGAAACGAATTTTAGATGTGTCGAATGAATTATAGTCGAATATACTTACTTAATGTGTTAGCGATAAAAAGAAAATCACCACACTCGAACCAAGCACCACACGACCTCAAACGTATTTTTCTAGCTTCCTTTAGATGATGAAGAACACGGGAAAAATGGTCACACACCTCCAGAAAATCGTATGAAGGCTAACGAATTTTATGTAGAGTTTAGGGTTTTCGGATTTCTTTAGGGAAAAGAAAAGTGATAAGAATTGAATAAATAATGATATGGCCGGTGAAAGGGGGGGGATTGGACCAAAGATCTCGGCAAAAATGGTTAGGCAATATCTTGATTGATTATTTCCTCATTTACCTAATCTAATACATTTTAAAATCATAATATAACTAAATATTATCCATTCGGCACTAATAGGGGTATTTTGGTAATTTTACCACTTGTGTAAATGTTAAATAAGGTTGTCAAAATTATTTGGAAGCAACACTTGTGTATTGTCAGAAGTTTGGAATTTATTTGATACATTATAAGCTTTTAATTAAATTTTAAACTAGCAGGGGCATTTTGGTCTTTTTACACATTTTAGATTTTAGGGTTTTACATCAAGTGCTGCTAATGTTGCTTTTGTCTCCCAAAGCAAGAGCAGTACTAGCAAAGTTAATTCTGGTAACTATAATTCTGGTTTCTATGATACTTCTTCAAGCAATATGAAAGAAAGAGAAGTTCCTGCTGGTTTTGCTGATGAAGTCATCTATTCACTCTTTGCAAAGAGATCAGAAGACAAGGACCTCATTAATGAGGACCTTGAACAGATAAATGATGTAGACATTGAAGAAATGGACATAAAGTGGTAGATACCAATGATTGCTCTTAGAGTGAAGAAGTTCTACAAGAAAACTGGAAGAAATATCAGATTTGATGGAAAGACACCAGATGGTTTTAATAAGAAGAAAGTTGAATGCTATAGGTGTCACAACACTAGTCACTTTGCTGGGAAGTGCACAGCAAAGGTGACTACTGATGGGAAGAAGCAGAAAGATTCAGCCTCTCAAGAAGCAGACAAGCAGGAGAAGAGTCAAATGGGTATGCTGACTTTGGAAGCTGGTGCTGTTAACTGGGGAGAACACACAGAGGAAGAAACAGAACCAAATCATGCATTCATGGCTATTGGCTCCAATAATGAGGTATCCTTGTGTTCTAAAACATGCATGAAATCATATAATAATCTTAAAACATTGTGTGATGAGCAAATGCAACAGATAGGTGATCAGGAAGCTAAAATACTTGCTTACACTAATGCTGTTAAGACCTTAGAAGCTCAAATTTTCACTTATCAAAAACAACAATTAACCTTAAATGAAAAGCTTACATTTCAAGCCAATGAAATATATGAAAAAGATGAAAAGCTTAAAAAATATAGGAGAATTGGAATGAAAGCTGTAAAAGATAAGGAAGAATTGCAGAAAACAATAGACACATGGAATAATTCTGCTAAAAATCTGGATAGATTAATAGATTCTGGTATGAGCTCAACTTGCAAAATTGGTCTAGGATATGAAATAAAATCAGATAGTGAGATTTTAAGTTATGAGGAAGAAATGGAAAGAACTGTGTTCACTAGTACAGATGATGACTTAGCTAATAAACCTGTATACAATAGATTCTCAAAAACTGACAACTTCAAAGGAGTTCTACCTCCATTAAATGGAGATTACACTCCTCTACCAGAGCAAGATTTTGATGAGTCTTTGTAAGTTTATGGTAATAAGGGACCTCAAAAGCCTGAAACAAGTATCTCAGATGACAAATCCAATAAGTATTCTACCTGTCAATCTGATGAAAGTGGAGGGTCCATTGGAAATGTCTCTTAGCATTCTGAATAAGAACCAGAAAATGTACCAAAAGAGGTGTCTAAGTCTAAACCTGTTAAGATTAGTAAACCAGTTGTGTCTGAACCAAAACCTAAAATAGTTGAACCTAGTTGTGTCTCACACATAAAAACTCCTAGGCAACATGTTAAAAGTCAAGAGTCACCCAAGGTTGATAGAATGAAAAGAGAGCTAGGGAAAGTATACTCTTTTACTCAGAAAAGATGTTTTGTTTGTGGTAGCCTTAGTCATTTAATCAGAGATTGTGATTTTCATGAAAAGAGAATGATTAAAGAGGCTGAGCTTAAGAAACAAAGGAGTGTTAATACTGGTAATGTGATGGCCAAACCAGTGTGGAACAATGTAAACAATGTTAATCATGCAAATCAATTTGTTCCTAGATCAGTACAAATCAATGCTGGTAGATCACATGTTAATTCTGTTAGGACAAATGTTAATACTGGTAGGCAAAATATTAATACTGTTGGGCAAAAAGTTAATTCTGTTAAAACCAAATTTAATTCGGGGTATGTTGATACATTTAGACCCAAACAACCAGTTGCATATCGACCACAGGTGAACAAATTTAATCAAAGAAATAATTTTGCTAAATCACACTCACCTGTGAGGAGACCCATTGTTAAAAATACAGCAAAAATGTCAAACTCTAATGCTGTAAAGGGACATGGGGGGTCTGCTGTTAAAGCCTCAGCATGTTGGTCTTGGGATCCATTTCAGAATGAACTTACTTATAAATCCCAAAGCAACAGTGGATCATATTCATATAAGACATACAAATATGTTGATCCACAAGGCAGACCCAAGCCTGCTCAGGCCTGGGTCCTTAAGAGAAACTAATTTCTCTTCTTTATGTGCAGGATCATCCACTCAAGAACATGGGAGATAGAGGCATATTTGATAGTGGATGCTCAGGGCACATGTCTGGTAACAAGGATCACCTAAAAGATTTTGAAGAATTCAAAGGAGGTTCTGTTATTTTTGGAGGAAGCAAAGGCTACATTACTGGTAAAGGTAGAATAGTAGTTGGCAATTTAGAATTTGATAATGTGTCTTTTGTGAAAGAACTTGGGCAATTTAATCTTTTCTCAATATCACAAATTTGTGATAAGCAACACAAGGTTCTTTTTACTGAAACTGAATGTTTTGTGTTGACTTCTGACTTTAAGATGCCTGATGAAAGTCAGATACTCCTAAAAGTCCCTAGACAACACAATATATACAGCTTTGATATGAAGACACCTGAACCTGCAAAAGGTTTTGCCTGTTTGATTGCAAAAGCCACTATTGATGAATCTAAATTGTGGCATAGAAGACTTGGTCATATAAACTTTAAGAATCTAAACAAACTTGTGAAGAATAACCTTGTTAGAGGTTTACCTTCCAAGGTTTTCAAAAATGATCATACATGTGTTGCATGTCATAAGGGTAAACAGCATATGGCTTCATGTAAGGCTAAATTAGAAAGGTCCATCACTAAGCCTTTACACACCTTGCATATGGATCTTTTTGGCCCTACTTCTGTGCAAAGCATAAATCATGCTAGTTATTGCCTTGTCATTACTGATGATTGCACTAGGTTTTGTTGGGTATTCTTTATGTCTAAAAAGGATGAAACCACTGGCTTACTTCAAACTTTCATTAGGCAGATAGAAAACCAGCTTAATCATAAGGTTAAGATTATTAGATCAGATAATGGCACTGAGTTTAAGAATAGAAGCATGCTTGAATTTTGTGGTAACAAGGGAATAAAACAAGAGTATAGTAATGCTAGAACTCCGCAACAAAATGGAGTTGCTGAAAGAATGAACAGGACCCACATTGAGGCAGCTAGGACTATGCTAGCAGACTCACTCTTACCAACCACTTTCTGGGCTGAAGTAGTCAATACTGCTTGCTACATATTTAATAGGGTGAGAGTGACTAAACCTCAGAACAAAACTCCTTATGAGCTTTTATTTGGCCATAAACCAGTTATTAGTTACATAAGACCTTTTGGGTGCCATGTTACCATTCTAGATACTCTTAGTGTGCTTGGCAAGTTTGATGGAAAATCTGATGAGGGGTTCTTAGTAGGATATTCACTAAGTAGTAAAGCCTTTAGGGTATACAACTTAGTGACAAAAAGGGTAGAAGAGAATCTCCATGTTGACTTTCTTGAGGAGAAACCTAATGTGAAAGGAATAGGTTATAGATGGATGTTTGATATTGATTATCTGACTGATTCTATGAATTATATTCCTGTTTCTATAGAAAATCAAGCTAACCCTCATGCAGGTTCCAAAGAAGTAACTAACAATACAGGTACTCAAGTTGCTTCTGATGCAAATGCTTCTGAGCAAGAAGAGGAGACTGAGGAACTCATCGTTGTTCCCACAACAGTAGTCAAGCTTGATGCAGCTTATGGTGGCACAAAGAAATCTTCTACACCTTCAAAGAAGAAGGAGGCTGTTACCAAGCCTCAAGCACAAGGGAAAGAGGCTTCTCCTACAAAAGTTTTAGCAGATATTCTATCTTTCAGAGATGAATTGAATGCACTGGCTGAAAAGCATCTTGGAAAGAAGGCTACCAGTACTTCCTCAGTTAAGTATGGTAGTGACTTAGTTAATTCTGTTGAGCCTGATCCTACTCCAACTGATGTTTTTGATAATTCTGAGATGCCAGAGCTTGAAATCTTTGACAAGCCAAGTGAAGGGTTCTTTGATGAAGCTTCTTATGATGATGAAGGAGTGATTACTGATTTCGATAACTTACCCACAGAAGTGGATGTAAGTCAAGCTCCTACACTTAGGATTCACAATATTCATCCACAAAGTCAAATACTTGGTGATCCTAAGTCAGCAGTTCAAACTAGAAGCAAAGTGCAGAAACAGTCAGAAGCACATGCACTTTTCAGTTTTGTTAAGAAGTAGCAAAGGAACAATCACAAAGATCAACAACACTGTCTGTTTGCATGTTTCCTTTCTCAAAAGGAACCTACCAAGGTTTCTGAAGCATTAGAAGATGACAGTTGGGTAGAAGCAATGCAAGAAGAGTTGTTGCAGTTTA
This sequence comes from Artemisia tridentata subsp. tridentata, assembly GCA_021014915.2. Taxonomy (NCBI): domain Eukaryota; kingdom Viridiplantae; phylum Streptophyta; class Magnoliopsida; order Asterales; family Asteraceae; genus Artemisia; species Artemisia tridentata. The sequence goes on along the minus strand of CP139507.1, from coordinate 170,794,046 downwards.
AGTTGCAAAAGGTATGGGTTCTTGTAGATCTACCACGTGGAGCAAAAGTAATTGGCACAAAGTGGGTCTTCAGAAACAAGAAGGATGAAAGAGGAGTAGTGGTCAGAAATAAGGCAAGATTGGTGGCCCAAGGATACAGACAAAAGGAAGGGATAGACTATGATGAAGTTTTTGCACCTGTAGCTAGAATTGAAGCTATTAGGTTATTTTTGGCATTTGCATCCTACATGGGATTCATAGTTTATCAAATGGATGTCAAGAGTGCTTTCCTGTATGGCACTATATAAGAAGAAGTGTATGTTCACCAGCCTCCTAGTTTTATTGATCCTGCTCATCCCAAGAAGGTTTACAAAGTAATCAAAGCTTTGTATGGATTACATCAAGCTCCCAGAGCTTGGTATGCTACACTCTCCAAAGTTTTTGAGGAGCATGGATATAAGAGGGGTGTCATTGACAAGACCTTGTTCATTAAAAGGAAAAAGAAGGATATCATTCTAGTGCAAGTGTATGTAGATGATATCATCTTTGGATCCACAAAAAGGTCTTGGTGTGAAGAATTTGAGGCATTGATGAAAGGCAAATGTGCTTGTTCTCATTTTCAGGTTAATTTTGAGCTTTTAATTAAGCTCAAATGTGCCTCTCTGGTTTGATTAGGTCTGCAAATTGCCTAATATGCTTCTTTTTCTTACCTGAGCTTATTACTAGATATCAACTGCTTATTTAGGTTTAGTTTAGCTTTTTGGTTTTGCTTTTAGTATTAGTTGCTTATTTCATCACTCACACAAGCTTGAGTGAGCAGATCAGTTAAGCTCTTGAGCTTTGTTCATCAGATAACAGTCCTAAGCAGCCTTTTTCCCAGCTTATTTTTAAGCACCACATAAGCTATTCAAAGTCTGAATTTTCAGTTATAAGCTCTTTTCTGTTTGAACTTTATTTGCTTTAAGCTTTTGTAGATTCTCTCTGATCTTAGTGCATAAATTTAAGCTCAATTTGCTCCTCTTGGACTGTTTGGGTCTGCACACTTTAGCCTCATCTGCTTATTTAGATTTCTGTGCTATTCTGCTTATTTGTTCTACTTTTTCTGATTACTTTAGCTTATTTAGATTAGTTTTAAGTTTGATAGCTTATCTCAGTTTGATATTTAGTTTTTGTTAGCTTATTTGCATTTTCCAGTTGCCACTTAGCCCTTTTCTAGTTTCATTCCTTTATAAGCAGTCTGTTTTAAAAAGTTCATTTCTGGCTTATTTTCTCAAATCTAAAAATAGTTCTTTTACAAAAAGTTGTTAATATTAGCTTAATTTTAAGTTTCAAAAGAAAATTTTCAAAAAATAAAATAAAAAGGGAAGGTGGAAGTCCAAGGGAGCCACTAGGGCTCGAACCTTAGACCTCAACACCCTCAACCTTTCAACACACACACACTCACCACTAGCGCCCTTGGGTCTTTTCTGTTAGACAATCCCCTTTAATTCTTTTAAGCTTTCTTTTTCTCTTTTGCTTATTTGATCCTTTTAGCTTAATAACTGCTTATCCGAATAAGCAGTTATCTTCCTTTTATTTTTCCTAGAATCTTATTATCATTAAGCACTTTTCTACAAAGTTTTGGAATTTTTCACTTTCGTTTAGTATTTTTTTCATATTTTTCTTTTCAAAAGTTTATTTAATTCATAATAAAAAATATAAAAGTCAAAAAATTATAATTCTTTTTCCTAAAATTTTCTTTTATAATTTAGGACTTAGGAAAATTAGATTTGCACCCGTAGAGTTAATATTTCATCATTTCACTTTTCTAGGGCTCCGGATTTCCTGGTTTAAGCTCGTTTTTTATTTTCTTTACGTTTTTGCTCAATTATGCTTTGTAGACTTATTTATTATTCTTGTTAAGTTGTATTTAACTTATGTATGCTTTCCGTAGTTGTAAATTTCATAATTTCCATTTTCGTTTTGAATTCCCGGTTAACGTTTTTAGTTTAATTTCGTTCGTGCTTTATTTTGCTTTGTTTTTTTACTTTCCATAACTTAATTAGAATTAAAAAACACAAAAATCCAAATTCCATCCTTCAAGCACTTTAATTCTAAACCGTACAAGAAATTCTCGATTCACACCTCGTCGGGAAACGACCCGGGTATCACTTGCCCGAATTCTCATATCGTATTCACGGGTTTTGCAAGTTTGCCTTTTTCCCAAAGGGTTGTCTTGTCAGTTCCCACGCGTTACGCATATCTGATATTTTGATACCTACTTTAAAACGGATCAATTTATAGAAGCATGTTATTTAAAGTTTAAACAATTTGAAAGGCAACAAATTTTAAAGTGTTGTTTTCATTAGGCTTATTTTGTTGAACCTGATTAAGCCTATTCGGTTCGGTTTACTTGGGTCAATTCAGGTCAACCCGGTTAACCCGCGTCTTAAATAGGGCCGGGTTCGGGTATTTGCCTCAACTCGAATTGACCCGAACCCGACCGGGTCAACCCGACTAACATCCCTAGTAGAGACATGTAATAAAATACCCAAATTAATTTACTAGACGTTACTTTCTATTGATCATACCTTTGATTGAATCAATGTCGTCAACTAGGCACAATTTATAACACTTGTAACCGTATATATGCAAAACTAATCTTAAAATATAACTTTTTTTCTTTATATATTTTAGATGGATCTTAGTACATGGATGCACAAGATAGGACGTTTTACCCCTGAATACATGAAAGGACTGTCTGAATTTTTTAAATACGCTGAGGATCATAGAGAAAAGACAGGAGAAACAAAAATTTCTTGTCCTTGTAAAGAGTGTAGAAATAATGTGTCCATTGCCGATCCTAATATTATTAGACGCCATCTCATACAACAAGGGTTTGACAAAGAGTATACTGCTTGGACTTTTCACGGTGAATCGCAAGTTGAGAGTCACACATTTGTTTCAGATATTGATCACGATGAGAATGATAATTCTAACGATGACCATCATGTTAATATAGACGAGATGTTACGTGATGTGGAACGTGATGTTGCTGAAAAGGATATTAAAAAGTTACAACAATTGTTTGTCGATGCAGAAAAACCATTGTATAGCGGATGTAAGAAGTTCACCATACTTTCTATAGTGGTGAAACTGTTGGACATAAAAGCGAAAAATGGTTGGAGCGACAAAAGCTTCACCACCCTATTAATGTTGTTACACGAAGCGTTCCCTGAAGATAATGAGTTGCCTGTTTCAACGTATCAAGCGAAAAAACTAACATGTCCCATGGGATTGGAAGTGGAACGAATACATGCATGTCCAAACGATTGTATATTGTACAAAAAAGGGTACAAAGACCTACACGAATGTCCTATATGTAATGAATCGAGGTATAAAGAAAAGAATTTAATGGAACTAAATAGCGAGGTGACAAAGAATGGGCCCCCAGCTAAATTGTTGTGGTATCTTCCCATCATACCTAGATTGAGAAAGTTATATTCAAACCCCAAGGATGCCAAATTGTTGCGTTGGCATGCTGAAGAGCGCAAAAAAGATGGAAAAATGCGACATGTGGCTGATTCTCCTCAATGGAAAAATATTGATAAAGAGTTTGATGAATTTGGATCTGAGATTAGAAATCTACGGTTTGGACTTAGTTCAGATGGAATTAATCCGTTTAGAAGCCTGAGTACTCGTCATAGCACTTGGCCAGTTCTTCTATGCATATATAATCTCCCACCTTGGTTGTGCATGAAACGGAAATACATCATGATGTCATTATTAATTCAAGGTCCGAAACAACCTGGGAACGATATTGATGTGTATTTGGATCCGTTAATAGATTACATGAAAAAATTGTGGGATTCGGGCGTTGAATTTTATGATGCGTACAAGAAAGAGAGTTTCAGATTGTTTGCCATGATTTATTGTACTATAAGTGATTTTCCAGCATACGGTAACTTGTCAGGTTATGGTACGAAAGGGGAGAAGGCATGTCCAGTTTGTGAAAAGGGTACCCACTCTCAATGGTTGACTAATTGTAGGAAAACAATATATATGGGAAATCGAAGATTGCTTGAAGAAGATCACCCGTACCGTGAAAAAAGTAATTTTTTTTACGGTACTATAGAGCAAAGAGTGATGGCAGAACCATTGGACGGATACGATTTACTTTCCCAAGTTGCGGATTTAAATATTGTTTTTGGAAAAAAGGTTAAGGCACCTCAAAAAAATATTTGGAAAAAAAAGTCAATATTTTGGGATTTGAAGTACCGGAAACATTTGCAAGTCCGACATTTTCTTTATGTTATGCATATCGAGAAAAATGTTTGTGAAAGCTTGTTAGGCTTATTATTAAATATCCCAGGGAAAACTAAAGACGGAGTTAAAGCTCGAAAAGACATGGTCGAAATGGGAATTAGAGACGAGCTTGCACCACAAGAGACGAATAGTAAGAAAATGTATTTGCCGGCGGCTTGTTATACCATGTCGAAGGCTGAGAAAACCATATTTTGTGAATTCTTACACGGTGTTAAGGTCCCATCTGGCTATTCTGCTAACATTAAGAAGTTGGTTTCGATGAAAGTCTTGAAGTTGCTTGGTATGAAGACCCATGATTGTCATATTTTAATGACGCAAATGATTCCAGTCGCTATTCGCGGAGTACTGCCACCTAGAGTACGACACACAGTCACAAAGCTTTTTCTCTTTTTTAACATGACTCATTCCAAAGTTATTGATCCGGAAAAGTTGGATGAATGGCAGAGTGATATTATTCTTACTCTTTGTAAACTCAAGATGTACTTTCCACCTTCCTTTTTTGAAGTCATGGTTCACCTTGTATCTCATATTGTTGGAGAAATAAAGGCTTGCGGTCCTGTATTCTTACGATACATGTATCCATTCGAGAGGTATATGGGTTTCTTAAAAGGGTATGTAAGGAACCGATCTCGACCAGAAGGTAGTATTATTGAAGGGTATGCTTCCGAAGAAGTAGTTCAGTTCTGTACAAACTATATGGAAGGTGTCCCAAATATTGGCATTCCGCAATCTCGACACGCGGGTAGACTTGATGGGAAAGGGACAATTGGGCGCAAAGATGTCACACCGAACAACAGTGATTTAGAGCAAGCGCATTTTACCGTATTGCAAAATATGACATGTGTTGACCCATACATACACGAGCACATGTCATATTTAAAACAAAATAAAAGCCATCGAGTTCAGCTTTGGTTGGAAGCTGAGCATACGAGAACATTTTCACAATGGTTTGCAAATAAAGTTAGTCGTATGTTTCCAAATCTTTATCCAGAAGTGGCACAATTAGGGTACCGGCCACGTCGTATTTTTCAATATCAAGGCTACGACATTAACGGATATACGTTCTACACCAAACAACAAGATGATAAAAGTACAATGCAAAATAGTGGAGTGATTCTTGTAGCAACAATGACAGATTCATCGAGGATGACAACCTCAAAAAATTCGTATTATGGTGTCATTGAAGAAATATGGGAATTGGATTACAATTTGTTTGTTATACCCCTATTCAAGTGTAAATGGGTCAATGACAGGGGAGGTGTTAAAGTTGATAGGGATGGTTTCACGTGTGTCAATCTTTCCACAAACAGCTACATATCTGACCCATTCATTCTAGCAAACCAAGCCACCCAAGTATTTTTTGTCGAGGACTTAAAAGACAAGAGATGGCACATTGTCATGCATGGTAAACGACATATAGTTGGTGTTGATGATGTTGTGGACGAGGACGATTATAATCAGTTTGACGAGCTACCTCCATTTTCTAGTGGTATTCAGTCTTTAGATGAAATTCTTGATGATACTGTTTATTTAAGATCGGATCATCATGAAGGACACGAAGAATGACGAGTCAGGTAATAAAATAATTTACTCAAGTTATAACTAAATTTAAGCTAATATACTTATTTTATAGTCACAACTAATGTGTTTTTATACATTTGTTATTTTTGCTGGCGCTACAAACCGAAAACATAGCCGAATAAATTAAATAAATAGCATATATTATGCAATAATTTATTTTCTCTAACTAAATAAGTCAATGAATAATTTCACCTTTTATATTAAAAAAAAAAAAAAAAAAAAAAAAAAAAAAAAAAAAGCTCTATACAACCCATGATCAGAACTTCTCCCCCAAACTTTCCCCTCAATTTTTACCGCTACTACAACACCACGATCCTCCACCTTCACAGCTTCTCCTCTCGCCAATCGAACCCTAACCACTACCCCTCTTAATATATATGATGTTGTTTGCATCATTTGACAAGATATTAACCGCAATCTTTTTTATCATATCGTATCCCAAACCAACACTCACCTCTACCATCACCACCAAGCTCAATTTGGGTCATTCATATGAGTTTGAGCACATCAAATGGTATTTTCCTTCTTCTTAATTTAACTTTGATACGCAATTGTTACTTATTTTAAGGTTAATATCTATTGACAAGCGTTGGTAACTTGGATTAGGGTTGGATTTAGGTTTATAAAAATAATGTTTTGTATGCATAAATAATAAATTGTCATGTGTCTTTATGTGTTTAACAATACAGTCTAAAGAGGTTAGTACTTCTACTGATAAGGGTGTTTATAATTGCTTGTGAACGTTTATGCTGTTTGAAATAATCGAAATAAGATAATAGTTTGTAACAAAACTGATAATATTCCTTTGGTGTATCAAAACGCAATGTTTGACAGCAGTTCCATTTATTAAGAGGTAATATAGTTAGAATCCGATCATCATTAGTTTGCCTACATCTAAACACTCAAATTGCTCTATCAAAACACAGTATTCCCCAAACATCGTGAGTAAGTGGTTGGCAACTTCTATTATTTAAGGATTCAAACGGGTAAAAGAAGTTACATGGGGAGAGCGAGCTTTTGACTTAGATGTACGCGGTCCACCCAGAGTATCCAAAAACTAAGGGGGTGTTTGTTTATGCTTATATAGCGGGCTTATGGCTTATGTAGTTTTCGGCTTATGTTTCATAAGCTCACTTTATGTCAATTTGGCCATAGTCATCGAGATTATCCTCCAGCATTTGGTTGCTTGATCTCAAGATTGGTGAAATGGCTTTCTATGAATTTTTTACTTCAGAAAGTAGATATTTTATTACCATAAAAAGAAATAGCATAAAGATGTCTCAAAGTTTGAGACACCAGAACAACACAAACATAATTACAGATTTAACCCATAAGGGTAAGACTCACCTATTACATACTCGACCCAACTAAATACCTGAAAATGCGTATCTGAACCACATAAGAGTCAGCCACCAATTTGGCCAAACTGAGAAAATGTTGTAACAGAAAGTCATTTTGAGGAATCCAACATCAACGAAAACACCATCAGGGCCTGGAACCTGAGCAGAAACATGATCAGGTCTAAACAACAGCCCTTCATTTTATGCATCGAAGCGGAATACCGGACGGTTACAAATTTCTATGAATTAATTCTTGAACATGGAACCTGATATGAAACTAGGACTTTTTTGCATCCAATCGTGTAAAAAAGTGGTTATAATAATTAGGATAACAAAAAATTATTGCATGTGCCGACCCAATGTAACAAGAGAGCATAAGAACTAAAGTTAACATCTAATCATTTGTTTAGTCTGTTGGGTTGCTAGCCCCTTCCTGTGGCTTCAGGATATATGTTGGGTTGCAAAAGGTCTTTTTTTTTTTTTTTTTTTTTTTTTTTTTTTTTTTTTTTTTTTTTTTTTTAATAATTCTTTCTTGTATTCCTGAATCATGATAATAAGGAAGGGGAGTTTGAGTTAACAAATGCAAGCAACACTTTATGGTTATATAGCGGGCTTATGGCTTATGTAGTTTTCGGCTTATGTTTTGGAATGCCTTGCATGCCTTGTGTTATGCATTAGACATGTTATCGACATCCAAACTTTCATTGTCACAATCTGCAAGAACTTGTTTGATGTTCATACCTTTTACCTTCTTATGATCTTCTCACCCTTTTACCTTCTATATAACAATCAAACTTTTCTCTAGCTTGCTTCATGTTCTTATTTCTACTGTCTTACAATTGTTTACATGTTTTTTTAGGACCCCCCCCCCATAATTCCATGAAAAACAAGAGGAATCAATAAGATTCAAGATCTTCCACCAGGTGAAGTTGTTAAGTTCAATCGGTTAGGTCAAGCTATAGGTAAGTGGCAAAACTTATATGGAAAGTACATTGGAACTCGTACCCGAAGGTTAATTTCCATAAACATAGAGGACTGGAAGAATGTGCCAAAAAAAGAGAAAGACTTTTTATGGTTGGATATCAAGGTATACTATCTAAAATCGTTAGTTACAATATACTCTAACTAGTACATGTATTAACAATAAATAATCTTTATTTCTATATCATTCAGACACATTTTAGACTTGAGAATAATGATGTCAAAGTCCCTACACTATTATCATCTGGCACTAAGTGGAAGGCATGGAAGACAGAACTACGAGGTAAATACATGCTCAATAACAAATCTCCTATGGACAACTGGACGTATATAGAGCCTCGTGTGTGGGAAGAATTCTGCAAGAAAAAAAAACACACTTGACAAAATTGTAGGTTTCATTTACTTTTGTATTACTATGATACATTATTATTTTTCCATGTTTCTAATTCGTCGTTACTCCTATGTGAAGAAACTGCGTACAGAAGCGAGTGAACGCGGAAAACAATATGAAATAGATCGGCCTCGCTTAGGAACAAAAGGGTATCGAGGTTTTGAAGAAAAGTGGGCAAAGGAGAGAAATGACCTAGATAAAGCAACAGACCTTCATAAAGTACCAGACATTCGTGGGAGTAATTATTGTTTGGCTAGGGCTCCCCGTGACAAAGATGGGAATACGACGTTGCTTCCTAAGTTAGTTGATCTTTCAAAGGACTTGGTAATTTTTTTTTTATTTTTTTTATTTTTTATTATTATTATTTTTATATATATATTTTTTCCATTTTACTGATAACTATATAAAAAATTTTGTTTATGAATATGTTTCCCTGATATTTAATCATATATAATAGACTAAAGCAAGCCAACAATTGGCTGAAGGGACTATTGAATCTAAAGCAGGAGTAGATCCGTTAATATTGGTGATGGGACCCGAGCACGGTGGTCGCACTAGGGGGTAGGGACTAACATTGGATATAAAAAAGGAATAGAAGGCTATATAAGAAAAAAGATGACCTATCAACATCGGGAAGAGATAGAGAATCTAGTGACACAAAAAGTGAAAGAAGTAATTATGTCACCCGAGTTTTGGGAGGAAATGAGGGGGGGGGGGTAATTAGGAGGGAAATACAGTTAGAATCTAATAAGGGGCTTTCAGCCAGGCAAGATAAGGTTGAGTTCCCGCGACAGAGTGTCGCCTCGACCACAAACGTCATCAAGTTAAGTTGCATAATGGTAAGTTTTTTTGGTTTTTGTTTTCTACAAATGTATATATTGCATAATGTAAGTTAAGATACCAGATGACACATTTGGAATCGATTTGGTAATCCTAAATTGTTGGTATTATATGGAATATTAGTCTTGTTTGTATAATAAATATTGTACATACTTACATACACGTGATTAATTCAATACTTGCTACATTTTATCTAGGAGGAAACCTACTGCTGTTTGTACGCCCCTAGTTCTGTTTCCACTCAGGAGAAGGTCACATGTGCTACTGCGACAGTATTTCCAATTGGAGACGGTCTTATACATGGAAAGAAATTACTACAGGGGCACATGAAGGTGTCAGTTATCAAAGTTGTTGACTTTTATAAGACTATGGAGCTTCCCGTGCCGGATGATGAATTCCCTACTTTGTTGAACGCAGTAAAGGGCTTAATTCAATGGCCAATTAGTGCTATTGCTCGTTTTAAGGTATTAAATTTGTGGAATCTCTCTCTTTGTGTCTTTCTAGTAAGCTTTATTAACGTACATAAACATGACTTTGTAGGGATTGACGAAAACCCCAGTATCAAGAGCGCCAACCAAGAGTGTGCTGCCTCAACATCAAAAAGTACCTGCTACAAAGAAAAGAAAGGGAATAGAGACTGCTCAAGAACCTACGAACAAGAAAAAAGCCTTGGCAGAAAAGACCAACCACAAAATGGCGACAACTAAGATTGCAGAACAACTTAATACTAAGGAGCGGGTAAATTTTGAAACATTATAGCTACTATATGTATTGAAATATAACAATATCTTACAAATCTGCATTTTCCTTTTACTTCCTAAAGAAAGTAGAAAGTCGTAACTAATACTAAAGGGCATACTTGTTTTGAAATTCGACTAGACCTTTCAATTCTTGGGTATAATGAGATCATATTAATCCCATTGTATGTCCAGGATGAAAAAATAAAAGTTGAGTATAGAAAAGAGTTAAACGATCTAAAACCAGCTATAACGTTACATAGGCCAAAGAGTGTGTTAAATGGGTATGATCACTGGATGAGTAGGGGTAACGACTGTGTTGAGCCATACAATCTTCATGTTGATAAGGAGGTCTTTTGACAAGTTGAAGATTCCTACTTTGCAATTAACCCAACCAACATAATTGAGTTGTTGACTAATAAAAAGCTCGAGCTTGGCATTCTGACTTGCTTTGAGATGTAAGTACATTAATATTTTCCGTATGCAGCTAAGACGATGTTTTTTCTATATAAGTTGCGTTAGCATATTTTTCTATGTTTTAATTAGGTCACTATATCAACTTAAAGGACGTTCACAGCAAAATAAGGTTGGTTTCTTGCACCCTGAGTTGATCACGCCAGATGTATACGGGGCTAATAGAGGGGCTACCTTAGATTACTTGGCCCGGGCATTGGAGGGTTATGAGTTTTATGTCGCACCATATCTTCAAGGGTACCATGCACTACTATTTTTATTGTTATTGTTGATATGTTTATTGTTTTAAACGTACATGTTTACACATAATGCAGCGCTCACTATGTGCTCTTCATAATTTACCCCAAACATGGAAGGGGGTTCATTTTGGATTCTTCAAAGGCATCAGTGTTTCATTCTGAAGACGAGTACATGCTTGCTGGACTTGTGGATTCGTAAGCATTTTTCTTAATTGTTTTAGGTTTATTTGTGTTTTACACATGTTAACAAAACTATATTGCTTATTTTCATTTTAGTGTTCTTGGTGGTAGCTTGAAGTGGGAACTCCCTACTATAAATCGATAGCCAGGTGAGTGGGAGTGTGGATATTACGTAATGAAGTGGATGCAAGATTTTGTGCTGAAATATCAAAATGACAATTTCCCTAACACAGTAAGTAATTTTAAATAGCTTTGCATGTTGTTTGTTAAACTAAAAGTACATCTCGTTTGTGAGGTAATTATCTTTATTTTGATTGAATTACCTATAGATACCTTGGGGTGAAGAGCGGAGGTTAGAGAATACAGAACTCGACGCTGTCATTGGTGCATGGTTTACATTGTGGCGCGGTTGATATTTGTTTGATGTTTAGTCGTGTTGAATTTTGGTGTTTTTGAACCTGTTTGTTTGTTGGATTCAGAATTATGTTTAGTTGTGTTGATTTATGGATTTGGGTTTTGGTTCAGATTTATATGATATGGATTGATGTATTCTGTCAATATGGGTTGTTGATTTCAACTTTTTCAGCAAAGATTATTGGTCGGTTTATATCACTTTATATTATGTGCAAATGCGATTTCCTATAAACAGGATCAAGGAGAACGAACATTGATCAAGTTCCTTAGACACATTCAAAGTGCACAATTAATGAAAGACTGAAAGGATAAGGTTTTTTTTTTTTTTTTTATTTTATTTTTATTTTTATTTTTTTTTAATTACTCTTCTAGTTTATAACTGTTGATCTTCTTTATGTTTAGGTTTCGTTTATTATTGGCAAAGGTGGAGAAACTATTAAAAACCTGCAGTCAAGATCTGGAGCTCGCATTCAGGTAGTTGATATAGCCTGAGATGGCTCTTAGATTTATTTAAGGGTTCAAGAAAGGGTTTAAAAATGGAATTACATTTGCTTAAATGTACTATAGGTGATTCCCGAACATCTTCCTGAGGGAGACCAGTGGCAGATTGAGATTGCTAGAGAGCTGATCAAGGAATCAATGATTCAGGTTTGTTCTCACATTCTATCCTAGACCTTCATTTATGCCACTAATTGTTAGGAATTATTAAAATAATATTTAGTTCATTACTGCTGGTAGTAGTATGGTTCCTGCTGGCAGTTATGTAGTTCCTGCTGGTATTGGTTCCTGCTGGTAGTTATTATTTGTTTCTGCTATTAGTTTTGTTTCTGCGGGTAGTAGTAATAGTTAAACCCGTATTATTAGAAGGTATGGATATGCATGAGATATATTAGGAATAGATATTGCATATCTTTTACACGTTTTTAGTTAATGCCGAATTAGGGTTTCTTGTAGTATAAAAGAAACAATACGGCTATGAACATTGTACGCTTTTGATAACAATTTTATTAGTGAATAAAAGATCCATAGAGGATCAAAGTTTTATTAGTTACATTCTTCTTCAACTCTTATGTTTAGTTTCCGCATAAACATAAGTTTCATTGTTAGAGATTCTCTTAGAGTGTTTATGATTACATAATCATTCTACCGGCTCAAAGATCTATCAAGGAGGTCGATCCAACAAGTGGTATCAGAGCCTGGTGAGGGTCTCTGTCGAAGAAGAAAACTTGTCAAACAAATCTCTTAAACCCTTATTCAATGGCTGCATCCGGAACTGATAAGTCTGTTATAAATAATGAAAAACCCCAAACACAAAAAGTCCAACAAATCCTTACAACCACAGTCTCTAACAGAAATGCTAAATTCCCTTACCTCAAGAAGGATGAATATGAGATCTGGGCCATGAAGATGGAGTACTGGATCTCAAACAGTGACCATAATCTATGGAACATCATTTTAAATGGTAACAGCAGGAAGAAAACTGGAAGAGATGAAAGAGGGAACATCATTATTCTTCCTCCTGTTACTGCTGATGAACATATTGCAGTTCAGAGGGAGACTAAAGCAAGAACTTTGCTACTTCAGTCTCTCCCAGAAGACCACATGGGTGATTTTCATCACCTAGATGATGCAAGGGACATCTGGTTAGCTGTAAAAGCCAGATTTGGTGGGAATGATGAGTCTAAGAAAATGAGGAAGTCCATGCTGAAGCAGGAGTTCCAAGAGTTCAAGATCACTGAGGCAGAAGGACTGCATAAAGGGTATGACAGGTTCCATAAAATACTGAGTCAACTCAATCAGTTGCAGGCAAGGCCAGACAATGAAGACTGCAACACCAAGTTCTTGAGGGCATTGCCTCCTTCCTAGTCTCAGGTATCAATCACACTCAAGACAAAGGGTGGTCTTGATTACTTAAGCTTTGATGACCTGTACAACAAGCTTAGGACACTAGAGATTGATGTCAAGGGAGGTTCGAGCTATTCCCCTGCTCCAAATCACTCAGCTTTTGTTAGTACTACCAGTACTAATAACAAATTATCTTATGCTGATAGTCCAACCTCATCATCTTCATCCTATACCCCTGCTACACCAAGAACACACTTAAAGTCTGGGAATGTGATGGAAGATGTGCTTCATTCGTTTCTTGCTGAAACTGTTCCTCAACAGCAACTTGCATATGAAGACTTTGACCAGATTGATAAGCTGGATTTGGAAGAATTGGACATCAAGTGGCAGATGGCTATGCTTTCATTGAAGGTGAACAGGTTTGAAAAGAAGGCTGGGAGGAAGATTCAGTTCAACAGGAAGGATGGAGCAAGGTTTGATAAAGGGAAGGTTACATGTTATAACTGCTCACAACTGGGTCACTTTGCAAGAGAATGCAAAGAAAAGAAGGCGGATGATAACACAAGATATTCTGCTTTCAAGATCAAAGAATTGGACTCAGAGAAGCCCAAAGCCTTGCTATCTGTTGATTCCATGGTGGACTGGTCAAAGCATGAGGTTGATGCTGAGGAAAGAGGAGCTACTCAGGTGTATGGAATGCTTGCTGGAAAGGAGACAGATGTGGATGAGGAATTTGCTTTGATGGGTTACTCATCACAGGTACAAAATTGTCCATTTGGTTGTCATAATATGTATGCTGAACTTAAGAAAGAATTTGATGATATAGAGTCTCAGTATAAAGATTATTATGTTAAGGTTCAAGCTTATAGTAATTCACTCAAAACATTTGAAAAACAAAAGGATTAGTACCAAAATAATCAATTAGCATATGAAGAAAAGAAAAGGGTGTTAGAAAGAGATTTGGTAAATACTACTAATTTGTTAAAACATTCTGAAAGAGAACATGATAAGGTGATTTTAGAGAAAAAGGATTTACAGGCTAAGTTTGATAAGGAAGTAGCTAGGTGTAATTCATGGCAAGAATCAGCTAAAAACCTAGTCAAGTTGAACAATAGCACTCAGTCTGTAAGGTGTAAGAGAGGGTTGGGGTATGATGTAGGGCCAGATGATGTTTATGACCCTAATGAACCAAGTATATTTGACCCTACCCCTAAGGAGGTAAATTACCAAATTCCTGTTAAGTTTGTTAAAGAAGGAGGAATGAATGCTGTTCCTCCACCTATAACAGGAGTCTTTAAGCCTACCTCTCCCCACACAGACTTTGATGAATCACAAATGACATATGGCAAAAAGTCAAATGACTTGCCTGATCTTGATTGTGAATCTAATGATTTTGTCTCTTGTTCTAACAGTGACAAGTCCTCAGAAATCAAGATCAATGACTTTGCCTCATGTGATTCAAGTGACAAGTCTACCACAACCAAGTCCGAAGATTTCTCCTCAAGAATAGCTGATGATGAATCTAATTCAAAGACAGCTGCTTTTGAAGACATTTCTTCTGATTTTGATAAAAACAATGATGTTTCTAGTTGTAATTTTGTTAAGAACAATTTTGTTACTGGTTTTGGTTCTGTTAAAAACAATTCATGTTTTGGTTGTGATAACTTTGTGTGCAACAAGAAAAGTCAGTTTAAGAATAAATCTTTTAGGAAGAAATCTTGTTTTGTGTGTGGTAGTTATGCTCATCTTATCAAAGATTGTGACTTTTATGAGAATAGGATGGGTATGTGTGTTGGTCAACAGCAATCTAGGCCATTATGGAACAATGTAGATAAAATACCCCCATTTGTTCCACAAGCAGCAAAAATGAGCTCTTGTCGAGCTACTTTTCCTGCTGGTTGACCAGTTGCTGCTGGTAAGCTAGTTCCTACTGGTAAGCTAGTTCCTGCTGGTAAGCCAGTTCCTGCTGGTAAGCCATTTCCTGCAGGAAAACCAGTTCCAGCTGGTAATCCCAATTCTGCTAGTTGGAAAAGAAATGCTGCTAGACCTTTCTATAGACCTACAAGCTCTTATTTTCAAAATTATTATAGGGCTATTTATTTTGACTCAATGAAAAAGAGGGGGGGCAAGATGGGAAACTGCTGTTAAGTCCTCAACAGGTTGTTCTTGGAGACACAATGGCCAATATTTGAATAAGGGGTCCAAGAACAATGGTGGATCTCATCAATCTCCATGGTTTACTTATTATTGATCCGCAAGGCAGGCTCAAGTCAGTGATGGCTTGGGTCTCCCAATGTATCTAATATTGTTGTATGTTCTTTTGCTATAGGAAAATCCTCATATAAGTAAGGATGTAGGTATTGTTGACAGTGGGTGTTCTAAAAGTATGACAGGAAACATAGAGAGACTGCATGATTTTGTACCCATTAATGGAGGGAATGTGACATTTGGAGGAGGAGATGGCAAGATAACAGGGAAAGGAACTATAAGGACATCCAAGCTGGATTTTGAGAATGTCTATTATGTGAAAGAACTTCAGAATTTCAACTTGTTCTCGGTCTCACAAATTTATGACAAGAAGAATAGTGTTCTCTTCACTGAGAATGACTGTCTTGTGCTGTCCAAAGACTTCAAGTTACCTGATGAGAGTCAAGTTGTACTTAAAGTTCCAAGAACACACAATCTTTACAACTTCAATGTAAATGATGTCCAGCCTGAGGGTGATTTGGCTTGCTTGGTGGCAAAAGCATCTGTGGATGAATCTAACAAATGGCATAGGAGGATGGCACATGTGAACTTTAAGACCATCAACAAGTTGGCAAAGAATGGATTGGTACAAGGGCTCCCTCTCAAAACCTTCACAAATGAACACAATTGTGTTGCCTGCAACAAAGGAAAGCAACACAAAGCTTCATACAAGGCCATCACAGCTGTGAGCACCATCATTGAGCCTCTTCAGTTACTTCATATAGATCTTTTTGGTCCTACTTCCATCAGAAGTATTGACCATAAGTACTATTGCCTGGTGATTATAGATGACTTTAGCAGGTTTTCTTGGAGTTTCTTCTTAGGTACTAAAGATGAAACCTATCCTGTGATTAGGGACTTTATTGCCTTAATTGGAAACCAGCTAAATAAAAAGGTTAAGACTATAAGGTGTGACAATGGGACAGAGTTTAAAAATTCTAACCTAATTGAATTCTGTGGGCATAAGGGGATTAAAAGGGACTATAGTAATGCCAGAACCCTACAACAAAATAGGGTTGCTGAAAGGAAAAATAGAACCCTTATAGAAGCAACTAGATCAATGATGGCTGACTCTAAGTTACCTACCATGTTTTGGACTGAAGCAGTTTGCACTGCTTGCTATGTTCTGAATAGGGTATCGATTACTAGTCCTCACAACAAAACACCTTATGAGCTTTTGTCTGGGAAGGTTCCTAACATTAGTTATCTTAAACCTTTTGGATGTCATGTAACTATTTTGAACACCAGTGATCACCTAGGTAAATTTGAAGGGAAGGCAGATGAGGGGTTTATTGTTGGTTATTCTGCTCATAGTAAGGCCTATAGGGTTTATAATTTATCTGCTAAGAGGATAGAAGAGACACTCAATTTAAGATATCTTGAGGATAAACCTAATTTACAGGGTGCAGGTCATGAGTGGTATTTTGACCTTGATTATCTGGCTGATACTTTAGGATATTCTAGATTCAAAGCTAATCAATCTGCAGGTACACATGATTATCAAACTAACAATGCAGGTACCTCAGATGATGAGTCAGACTCAGAGTGTGATGAACAACCCATTGTTGTTCCTTCTTTTCCCTCTAACCACTATTCAGGTACTGAGCTCAAAGAATCTTCTGATGTTGCTGAAGGCGATTCAAGTTTTGCAGAAGATCTTGCTAGGCTTCAAAGACAAGAACATGATGGCAAGGAAGCAGCTGAAAAGTTTGGTTTCGAATTCACACAAGAAACAGAGGAGCTCTTAAGAAAAGCTGCAGATGAAGCCCGCAGGAATATGGATTCTGCTGGTGGTGTTCTAATTTCTGCTGCTACTACCAATTCTGCCGATAGCTATTCTGTTCCTGCTGTTGTCACCACTCCTGCTGGTCCTTTATTCTCTCCTTCGATTGACACATTGGGTTTCAATGAACCTCCCACAAGATACCCAAATCCATCTGATCTTGGAAATTCACTCTCTTCAGGATCTAAGCAGGAAGATCCTCATCATCAATCAAGAACAGGCATCTTCACTTCCTCCTCATATGATGATGATTTCAATCCCTCGATCACCAATCAAGCGTCAACCATTGATGTCCATCTAACTGCTACTAAGAGGATAAACACGGTTCATCCTCAGTCTTTGATTCTTGGAGATCCCAATTCAACAGTTCAGACAAGAAGCAAGTTGAAACAACCAATGTTTGGAGAAACTGCTTTTGTCAGTTATATTCAGGATCAGCTAAGGAATAATCACACAGACTATCTCCATTGCCTCTATGCTTGTTTTCTATCTCAAATTGAACCAAGCAGTGTAGCACAAGCTCTTGAAGATTCTAATTGGGTTGAGGCTATGCAAGAGGAAATGCAACAGTTTTACAATCAAAAAGTCTAGAAGTTAGTACCATTGCCTAAAGGAAAGTATGTAATTGGAACGAAATGGATTCTCAAGAACAAAAGGGATGCTCGAGGTATTGTGGTTCGAAATAAAGCTAGATTGGTAGCTCAAGGTCATAGGCAGGAGGAAGGTATTGACTATGATGAGGTGTTTGCTCCTGTGGCAAGAGTTGAAGCTATTAGATTATTTTTAGCTTTTGCCTCATACATGGGATTCATTGTCTATCAGATGGATGTGAAGAGTGCATTTCTCTATGGTGAGATAGAAGAGGAGGTGTATGTAACTCAGCCCAAGGGTTTTGTGGACCTACAGCATCCTGATTTGGTTTACAAGGTGGTGAAAGCATTCTATGGACTTCATCAAGCACCCAGGGCATGGTATGCTCGATTGTCTACTTTTCTGCTGAAGCAAGGTTACAGAAGAGGAGCAATTGACAAGACACTCTTCATCAAGAAGACTTCAAAAGATATCATCCTTGTTCAGGTTTATGTGGATGACATGATTTTTGGTTCCATAAAGGAAGCTTGGTGTAGGGAGTTTGAGGTGGTAATGAAGGGCGAGTTTGAGATGAGTGCTATGGGAGAGCTTACCTTTTTCTTGGGCTTACAAGTCAAACAAAAGCCTGATGGGATCTTTATCAGTCAAGAAAAGTATGTGCAAGACATACTTAAGAAGTTTGATTTGGAAAGTGTGAGGGCTGCAACAACAGCATATGAAGCTCCAAAGCCTAAATCCAACAATGAACCTGATGATGCTGTTAATGTTCACCTCTACAGATCTATGATAGGTTCACTGGTGTATTTGACAGCTTCTAGGCCTGATATCATGTTTGCAGTCAGTGCTTGTTCTAGACATCAAGTTACACCATTAACTTCACACTTGAATACAGTCAAGAAAATCTTCAAATATCTAAAAGGACAACCTAAGTTGGGTCTTTGGTACCCAAGAGATTCTCCTTTTGTGTTGGAAGCTTACAGTGACAGTGATTATGCTGGTGCTAACTTTGATAGGAAGTCTACTACTGGGGGGTGTCAGTTTCTGGGCAGACGGTTGATATCTTGGCAATGCAAAAAGTAGACTATTGTGGCTACATCTTTGATTGAGGCAGAGTATGTTGCTGCTGCTAGTTGCTGTTGTCAGGTACTTTGGATTCAAAATCAGTTGTTAGACTATGGGTTTAACGTTATGAATACTAAAATCTTTATTGATAACCAAAGCACCATTTGCATTGTTAAAAACCCAGTTTTTCACCAAAGAACAAAGCACATTGAAATTAGGCACCATTTTATCCGAGATGCTAATGAGAAACATCTTATCCAAGTGCTTAAAATACACACTGATGATAATGTGGCTGATTTGTTAACTAAAGCTTTTGATGGCCCAAGATTTAACTATTTGGTGGTTCATATTGGGATGCTCAATCCTTAAGTGCTGAGATTGAGGGGAGGTATAAGCCTAAGGGGAGGCTTATTGTTGTACATTTTTCATCTTTTTCATTTTCTTTAGTTTATTTTATATTCTTAGCTAAAAAAAAAAATTAGAGTTGTCTACTAACTTGTATGCAGGTACAGTGTTGGTTTCTTACCACACAACAAATGGTAATCAACTCACCATGTCTTACAGACACGAAAGAGTTGACTCACCATGAGGGTACGGCTCTGGTGTGATTATCAAATCCGTTGACAGCTGTAATAGTTTGCTCAAAACTATAGGGTATTCAACTCACCCATGTTTCATTACTGAGAGTTGAAATGGTTCTCAATTCGCCATGGATGTTACCCTTTGGGGTTCCAAAGAATTGGCTAGCCCACAAGTGTATGGCTTGTGGTAAAGGCAGTGGAAAGCCATATTTGGTACTCAATTCACCAAGGTGTTCTATGCAACCTAAGAATTGACTAGTCCTGAGCAAACGGCTACAGGTAAAGACAAAGCAAATCCGTTGATAGTTGATGATTTACTAAAAATCATATGGTTATCTATGTACCATGGTCTTACACTTAATAATATTTAGTTCATTACTGCTGGTAGTAGTATGGTTCCTGCTGGCAGGTATGTAGTTCCTGCTGGTATTGGTTCCTGCTGGTAGTTATTATTTGTTTCTGCTGTTAGTTTTGTTTCTGCGGGTAGTAGTAATTGTCAAACCCGTATTATTAGAAGGTATGGATATGCATGAGATATATTAGGAATAGATATTGCATATCTTTTACACGTTTTTAGTGAATGCCGAATTAGGGTTTCTTGTAGTATAAAAGAAACAAGACGGCTATGAACATTGTACGCTTTTGATAACAATTTTATTAGTGAATAAAAGATCCATAGACGATCAAAGTTTTATTAGTTACATTCTTCTTCAACTCTTGTGTTTAGTTTCCGCATAAACATAAGTTTCATTGTTAGAGATTCTCTTAGAGTGTTTGTGATTACATAAGCATTCTACCGGCTCAAAGATCTATCAAGGAGGTCGATCCAACACTAATAGATTAATGTTTCTGGCAGATGCACTCTGTTTAAATTTTTTGGTAACATGTTGAATTGTTGGGATTTTGTGTTTGTTTGTTGCGTTTTTGGTGTTCCTGCCTTCCTGGCATACTTGACCTTTTTAGTTTTCTTGTATGATTGCAATATATGTGGAAGTTTTAGTTGTTCCCTTTAGATTTTGCTTCTAGTCGTACCACAGATGGTAGATTGCATGTTACTTTGCTCCAACAGAAGTCTTCTGATTAAATCCTTGAGACATAGGCTTAAATTGCATGATATATGGGTTGAATTCTTGGTTTTTTTTTTTTTTTTTTTTTTTTTTTATTTTTTTTTTTTTTTATACATCTTAATTTTGACATTGCTGATATATTTAATACTGCCAGTAGGTTAATCACAGTTGTGACAATCATTTGCCTGTAGTTGTTGTAACTTGCAAGCTTGCCCCTTGAGTAGCAAATACCAACCCCTCATCCGTTTTACTTATTTAATTTTTAACTTTCGAATATCAAGAAAGACTTAACAGATACATAACTGATTTTGGTCAAAACTTTATAGAAGTTTACAGCTACACTAGTAAGATAACTTGTGCCAAAAAAGTTAAAGCTCATGTTAATATTTGACTTAGAGAGTATGGTGCCTAGTATAAAACATTCAAAAGGAGTTTTAAAGTTTTAAATTTGTGGTTATTACTTATTGTATACCAAAAGATACTCTTATAAATTGCATTAATTGAAGATGATGCCCTGATGACAGTTCAGTGACATTAAAGGTTACATGGGGTAACGTACTATGTTAATTTGATCATTACGCCTGATTTTGTTATTGTGCCTTTCTGAAACTGTATATGTACTTGGTAACTCCTTAAGAATATCTTGAAATTTAACTTCAATGATAACAATGTTGCTTGCTGCCTCTAATGGAATGTTTTTTTTTTCTTTCTAAATTGTATGGTTATCTGTTCTGTCACATTCTCGTTTGTTATAAGATGTACTTGGGTACATCTATAAAATAGAGTAGGCATACATGGATAAAGGTCACTAGAGTTTGCAATATGATTCGTGAACCATGCAAAGCTCACTTTTATGTGGTTGAGGATCTTGTTTTAAATTGAGCTATGGGTTGCAATGATTTGTTTATCTTGAAGGTGCCCAATTCGGCTTTAGAAATGCAGATCTGGAATTTGCCTCACAGTGGGTCAGCATTGCTTTCTTGGTGTAGCAATAGACAGCCATTATTCACTCTCATCCATTGAAGAAAGGTATCGTGCATTTACCTTTGTGATGGCAGGATGTCAATAGTTGGTAAGATTGCTTCAAGGCTTGGTAGTATACTTGTAAGACTATTTTATGTTTAGTCGCCGTGCTCTACAACATCCCCTTGTTCTATGCATGAGATATCTATTGGAAGAAAGTGTCATACCTGGTCAAATGCTTATGTTTGAACCTAATAAAGCGTCCATGGTTAATAAGTTCTACTTTCATGCTCTGTCAAGACTTGAAGTATGTGTGGTAGTGTCCTTCAGTATTAGGATATTACAAAGTTCTCAAGTCTTTTGATTTTAAGAGATGCAGTGCTGAAAATTTGCTTGTCTGAATTTAAGCTTTCATGATGCTTGAATAGGTCATCTCTTGATATTGACAATGATTGATCTAGTACTACATGCTCTTGTTTCTAATTAAGGCGCCTTTAATCATCTATGGCAAGTTGTAAGGTGTTGTAGTAATGTTTGTTGAAACATTTTATTCTACCCACTTAAGTCATGCTGCTCACCAGTTCCCGTCTCTATTGGTCAGATGCTCCAGCTTGTGCACTCCTTGATACCCCCTTCACATTTCTTGTTTAATTTAGTCTTTAGTGGTATATGTGATTTAAATAATTGTGTGTGGTAATTGTGTTTCACTTGGATCTTATAGCTAACAAATGAGAAGACAGAAGATACAGATATAAATTATTTTCTTATTTAATTGTACTGAACACTGCCATCAAGTAATCTGAAACCATAGAATTATGCTGAGGGGTTTAGCTTACCATTCTCCTGCACATCTCGTATCTAGTTCAGTATCTTTAAGTGCCGTCACATGTAAGTAGTTTAGAATATGAATTGGAATACATGTTAAGTTGGTATACTTTAGTTTGAGCTTAATAATTTGAGAAACCTTTGGTTTTGTGTACATATGCATCGTGTTACTAGTTGAATTGTGGTAGAGGAGCTTTGGTTTTCATAGACTGAATTGTGTTCTAGCGGTACTCCATGTCATTAGTCCATGAAATAGTAACTATTTTGTGGGTCAAATTTCTTGTGGACTACACTGCAACTTGCACTATTATCTGGTAGAAGGATCGGTTTACAAATTAAGTTTTGCTCTATCAAATATCGTAACCAGATGGAAATGGAAATGTTGAACTTAATCATCTTGTCATCATGATAAAATCATATTAGAGAACCTTAAAGATGAAACACTCAAAACAAGATTTTTTTTTATCTGTTTCAAACGGATCTGACCATGTTGCGGAGGTTCTAATATGCCATGATTGCTTTCTTTATTTGTAAAGGTGTTATCTTTCCAGAGTTGATTCCTTGGTTAACTGCCAATCTATTCTTATTTTTAATTGTCGTAGTGCACGAGCTGCCTTCTGTTTACTGTGTACTAATCAGTTTCTCTCAAAACATCTTAAATTAGGCACGGGATGCGTACTATAGTGGGAAGCCATTGATAGTTGAACTTAATCATCTTGTCATCAACTAATTATTTAGAGGTTTATAATTTGGTTTGTTCGTTAATTTAAATGGGTGTAAAACATTTCTGAGTTTCTTATTTGGTACTTATCAACTTTCAAAGGTGAAGAGAGCACTGAGAGGGGTTCATGTAGAGGTTCATCGCAAAGATTACATGAGGCGCTATAAGGTTCAGGTAGTAACAGTTCAACCAATAAGCCAACTAAGGTGAGCTTGTAGCCATCATAATGTTACTTTTTGATGTCCAATAGCAAAATCTTAATAACATATCCAAAGAGACATGAAAGTAGAATAATTAAAACACATCAGTATGTCATATTTAAACATTTGTGCAGGAAGGGGTTGCAATCGAAATTGATGAAGCTGTTGTTGGAGCCTTGAAGGGCGAGCTTGCTGCTACTACATTCCTTTCTAGCTTAATTAGTTAAACAAGTTTGAGTCAAGTTGAGACGATTTGATATGTTATAGTTGTTTATATTGTCATGTATCAAGATTTATGCACTTTACTTTATTTGTATATTATGCAATTATGAAAATTTTATATTTTTTTGCCAAAACTAAAAAATCATTTTTTAAAAAAAACGAAATTCTCACCAAGACCGGTTCTTATATAAAAACTGGTTTCTTTACTCTATAATAAAGGCATGTAGACACCGGTTCTTACTAGCAAACAGGTTTCGATGCTCATATTAGAAACCGGTTGTGGAACCGGTTTCTATATGTTTTGGTTATAGAAATACCCCCCCCCCCCCCGCCTAGAGTGGTTCCTAAACCACTCTCCATGAGCCATTCAAACCGGTCTCTATGCGATTTTTTGTATTAGTGTAGGCAGATTACTAAGATCTGCGTAGGACTCTTATAATTTACAACTGTTGTTCTTATTGTTGAATAACCAGTGTAGAAATGTTAAGTGTTCCTATGAGATCCTTTTATGTATCTCGCGGCTCTAGACTCGATTTAGTGCTTATTGGTTTTTAGTCGTCGGAGGCATGGAGCAGAGTGCCTCCTTTTCAATATCAACACATCTCGGAATGAGAGGTCGATAGATAATGAAGGGTTCTCCGTGAGAAATGAAACAAGTGTCTTTTGAGAGACACTTGAGTGGCTAGAAGGTTTAGTGCATTGCGTCACTGGGTCCATGACGACTTAATCTTCAATACCGGTGTCACCTTAGTAACAACCAGAGTTTTTTCCCTAACGTTGAACATATAGAGGGCTATTTCTTTTTACCATTTTCTTTTCTTTTCTTTTTAATTCTTCAACCCCTTCTTTCTCCTTTCATTTCTTTACTCCTTTTTTTCATCATACCTAGGACTTTCTAGTTCTAAACTATTGGTATTGTCCTTGGGTAGATCCCTCCGGCTCTGGCAGATCATAGTATGGTTTTTTAACCTTAGTCACCTTATATCTCCATGACTATCCTATGTTTGCCATAAAACCAGTTATTTGAAAAAATCTCTCAAAATGTTTATGAGTGTAAAACTTATATTGTTTACACTTTGATGCGTGGTTTTGCGACCTTACAACAGGTTTTACCTCTCGAGGGATCTCAAGAGGCTTGCAATCCCCACCAGGCAGTGTACCTGACCAATGTAGTATAGTGAAGTGGCAAGTACCGGGGGATTGATCGTTCTCTAGGGGAATAGTGTCGTTAGGATTGAAAAACTACTCTAATAGGTCTAAGGGTGAAGGAAGATTCTTTTTGTACTTTTATATATTTTTTTTTATGAAAGCAAGTAAAATCTCGGGTTTGAAGAAATGGGCGGAATTAGTTGCTAGTCAACTAACCCAAATAACTACAAATGCAAATAAAATAAAATAACTGAAAATGAAAAGGTCTTGAAACTTATGTGGAGAGAAATGTGTTTACTTAGATTTCCTTACTCCCTAACTATCTTTTACCGGTTGATTAGTGTGTATTAATTGCGTGGATGACGGGTGTATTCCTTAATATCAATCGTGGGGTGGCGTACGTACTTCCCCAACTCTACAAGCTCCTACTTCACTCCTATGTCGAGCCGGCTAGGAAGCTCCTAACATGGGATCACTAGAATTCGCTCATGCATTAAATACAACCATAAAAACCTTAGTACGCATTGGTTCATGTTTCTTAAGACGTTCAAGCAAGTTACCGTATAGGAGGTTAGCCAGTTTTCTTAAGCCTAACATCGATGAACAATCATCCAATACAATTAATAACACACTAATAACCAATAATCAATAGTTAGGTTTCATTAGATCTAAGCAAACACAAGATAAATCTAGCCTAGCATGTTAATTAAAAGACAAGAACAAGATATAATCAAACAACACATAGACATATTGATTGATTAAGTGATTACTTATCTTCAATTAAACATGTGATGAAGCGAAAAGTGTACCGCTTTTAAGGGGTCATTTAAGCCTTAAATCGTATTTATTTGATCAAATATTGCCCTAAATCGTTCCTTTTGTCATTTTAGGTACTTTTGAGGAGAAATCTGGAAAAGGAGGCATTTTGGACGTTTTTGGAGCATTAAAGTGAAGAAAACGGCAAAGTCTCAAAAATCGGCTAAAAGTTACTCTTGACGGCGTCAAGATTTACTCTAGACGGCGTCATGCCTTGGCAAGAAAAGTTGGACGTGAAATTTACTCATGACGGGCCAGTGAAAATAGCATGTGAATTCTGACGGCGTCACGCTTTAACTTGATCAAGGGCGTCACGGCTTAAATCATAAGGGGACGGCGTCACGTTCATGGTTAGACGGCATCAAGCCTTGATAAGCCAGAATGGATTTTTGAAGAGCTAAAGAGGGACGGCGTCAAGAAGGTCATCCGGGAACCCTAAAAGCGGCGAGGTGACGGCGTCACACTCCATAAGGTGACGCCGTCAGATCCAAAAATCTATATATAGTTTTCTAATTTTTTGTCATTAGAGAGAGCTTAGTGTGTGGAATTTTGGGAGAAAACCCTAAGACGATTTTAGCTACTTTTTCAGGGCTTTTTGCCTTGAGATCTTCCATGTTTCATTGAAAGATAAGTTATCAATTAATCATTCAATATGTCTATGTGTTGTTTGATTCTATCTTATTCTTGTCTTTTGTTTAACATGTTAGGCTAAATTTATCTTGTGTTTGCTTAGATCTAATGAAACCTAGCTATTGATTATTGGTTGTTAGTGTGTTGTTAGTTGTATTGGATGATTGTTTATCTATGTTAGGCTTAAGAAAACTGGCTAACTTCCTATTCGGTAACTTGCTTGAACGTCTTAATAAACATGAACCAAACGCGTACTAAAGGTTTTTATGGTTGTATTTAATGCACAAGCGAATTCTAGTGATCCCATGTTAGGAGCTTCCTAGCCGGCTCGACATAGGAGTGAAGTAGGAGCTTGTAGAGTTGGGGAAGTAAGTACGCCACCCCACGAATGGTATTAAGGAATACACCCGTCATCCACGCAACTAATACACACTAATTAACCGGTAAAAGATAGTTAGGGAGTAAGGAAATCTAAGTAAACACATTTCTCTACACATAAGTTTCTCACCACATTTTCATTTTTGTTATTTTATTTTATTTGCATTCGTAGTAATTTGGGTTAGTTGACTAGCAACTAATTCCGCCCACTCCTTCAAAACCGAGATTTTACTTGCTTTCATAAAAACTATACAAACATAAAAAGAATCTTCCTTGACCCTTAGACCTAATTAGAGTAGCCTTTCATACCTAACGAACACTATTCCCTGTGGAGAACGATCAATCCCCCGTACTTACCACTACACTATACTACATCGGTCAGGTACACTGCCTGGTGGGGTTGTAAGCCTCTTGAGATCCCTCGAGAGGTAAAACCTGTTGTAAGGTTACAAAACCACGCAATCAAGTTTTTGGCGCCGCTGCCGGGGAATAGTTATTGTTTAGGTTGAATTTTTATTTCTATTAGGTCTACTCACTAGACTCCCTTCTAGTGAGATTTTTATTTTATTTTTCTAGGTTTTCTTTAGTCTATCTTATTTCTTTGTGTGTTTGTTCGTAATTTCCATTGACTCTTCCGTTCACCATTATGGAGAACGCGAATCCACCATACTACCAACCACGTAATTCACCCACTCCATATGACATCTTGATGTTTAAACAACATAAAGATGAACCTCTCTATGATGCATGGACTCGTTTTAAATATTTACTCCAAAAAGTCCCTCATCATAACTTCGATTTTTGGTCCCTAACTCAAATCTTTTACAATCATGTCGACCGACATGCCCAAAGGGACATTTACCATATTGCCGGCAGGGATATTAGGGAATTAAGTGCCGAGAAAGCATGGGAAGCTATTGAAGAGTGTGCCCAATATTATTATATAGTAGACAACCCAACAAACGTTAGTACAAGTCAATTGACCGCAAATTTCGAGGATCATGAAACAAGTTTGTTTGGGGATGAATATGTTAGTGTTGAGATACCTAAGTGGATGTCATGTAATGCCATATTACAAAACAAACACATAGGTGACCTTGATGTGATGGAGGATTTAGCCGAACATGATCACATTAATCAAAAAGACCTAGGTTTTATGATTGATGACGTTGAATCTCAAGAAACACATGATGAATCTTTTAGGCAATTTGAATATAGCAATCAGAATATTAAGGATGATCCTTATGATTCGGACATAGAAGTTGAGATGCCTAGAGAAGCACTTGAGATACTTGGGAAAATGTTAGGGTTAGATCCTACTAAAACACATGATGAGGATATAGGTGATCTTGACATAAGGAATGATGAGGTAAGTAACATATGCCTGCTAAGTACCCCACAAGTCCTACCATCATTTGAGGCACACACACCACCCATGACTTACCCGGAAGAAGTAGAAGAGACTATAGGAACCCCAATAGAGGTAGAGCCCTTGGACCAAACAAAACTAGAAGAAATAGGTTTGAATACTTGTAGTCATAACCTTTCTTTTAGTTCTATGGAAGTTCCTAGTTTTGATGAACCGGAGCCTAAACCAAAACCGTTACCTAATCTTCCATCCTTAGATGTGAACTTAGGAATTGAATTAGGTCCCGACCCACCCATCAAACCATGTAGTCCGGGTAGTTTTATGTTTAAGGTAGTAGACTCTAGGCCATGTGGAGTGGAAGCTAATATAGGAGTGAACCATGACCTTACATACTTACATCACCCATTTATGATTGATCACAAGAAATATTATGGGTTTAAACCGGGTTTATTAGGTCAAGATGGATTCCCAACTAGGAGTCTCTCGAAGCTGATAGAAGATGATCCCTTTTTAGGAGGAAACTCAAAATCACCCATTGACCAAAGTGAACTAGGCAAGGTTATAATGAAAGGAGCACACCCCTTTGAGCATATAATTCATCCACCACTCTTTCCTCACGTGGCATACTCCTACCGAGCTGGTGTGTATCGCTACTATCACCCGCACTTAATCCTAAGTGTAGGGAAAACCTCTCCTTTATCCATTAAATAAGGGTAGAGTCAGGCTCATGACTCGAACAAAAACAAGCGCTTCTTGGGAGGCAACCCAAGCTTTATTTGTTTTATTTGCTTTGTGTGTTTATTTATTTGTTTGTTTGATTTTATTTGCTTCCGTATGTATGTTTAATTTTTATTATTATTGATTCATGTTCAAAACTAAAATTGTGAAAATGCTTTATTTTGTTTTTAACTTCGTCTTAACTACATATAAAGGTATTTTGCAAAAGATAAGTGTAAGGGAGAGTCAAATCGGTTTATTAGAACAAATGAACATGAATCATAATAATATTAAATTAACATACATATTAGTATTTGTTTGAGTCAAATGCTTGTATCGAGTCATAATGATGTTTTGCAGGATTTCCAGGAAGTAAGGTAAAGGTTTTTCCAGAAATTTTCTGGAAACTTAAAATGAAAATTTTTGTCAGGTCATTTCTGACGGCGTCAGGGGTTATAACCTGACGGCGTCAGATTTAATTTCCAGAAATTTTTGAAAGTTTTGTTTTCATAAAAAGTTTTTATTAAATCTCCAACTTATAATCTCCAGGAATCTGCAAAATTATCATTCCACAAGCATTATATCCTTATATATAGATTTTTCCCGCCGATGTTATGCAGGTTTTCGTGTTTGTTTTCTCAGGTTTAACAGGTTATTTTGGACAAGGAGATGTTTTTGGAATCAAGCTTATGGCGATGCATTAGTCATGGAGCTTCAACATTCTCTTTGGAGGAAGATTTAACCGTGTAATTTCATTATCCACCGAGCGAATCAGGGGAGTATTTGATTTCATTCTTTTACTTTTTGCTTTTACATCTTATTATTTGAACATTGGGGACAATGTTCATCTTAAGTGTAAGGGGAGGGTAAAAGTACGATTTTAGAGAATACAATTGCGCTTGATTTTTGTTTGTTTAATAGTAGATGTGTAATAAAACTGAGAGAAATACTTGTTAAGGTAATTTTAGTGCCAAATTTAAATTTTTTTACAACATATAGGAGTGAAACTTTGATCTTAATGAGCGTCTCACGGATAGGAGTTATATGACTAGCACAAAAACCGTACCACTAAAAAAAATTTCCACCCCAAATATGTGAGGTTCGCCCCTAGAATTGGTAGGAAAAGCATTTATGCTATGATGTGTGTACCGGTAGCACTTAGATTCTAGAACTTGCGTTAGGACCATTCCAAGGCCACAAGTGAGACTACATTCGTGTAGTTAGATTTACTACATGATAAGAGGCATTAGGATTAACCCATTGTTTTACACCTGTGTTTTTGTTATAATTACATTGGCTACATTGGTCAAGTAATTCTTCCACACCCTTTGCGTTGTACTCATTTTTAGTACACGATACCCCTAGTACACCCCTCAGAGCCTATCTTTTCGTTTCGACCTTTAAGCATTTTACTTAAAGGAAGAATTTGTTACACCCCACTAAAATGTACACCCAAATCGCCTTAGCCTACCTTGTATGCACTCATCTTTAGTGCATTATTGTTACAACATTTGTTTAAACCCAAGTTAATTATCTAATTGATTACATGGTTGCTAAGTCGAGTCATATCCTTGTACATATTGTTTTGGGACGATTGGGACTCATGGGTAAAGTACTAGTATAATGGAGTAATGGGGAAGAACATCATTTATTACCCCCATATGTGCTAAATATTTTAAAAGTACTCCAAGTTTTTCAATTATCTTAATTCGAGTCATTAGAGTAGTAATTGTAAAGTTATGTAAAAATTCAAGTGTAAGGGGAATGCAACGCCCCTATGATGTATTATTTTGGATGGTAGGGTAAAAGTGTATGCAAAAAAAAAAATAAAAAAATAAAATAAAAAATGAGAAAATGAAAAAAATAGAAAAAAAAAACATACGGACTACCATCCCGTTTCATTTTATGTTTGTTTTATATTTTTGTTATTTTGTTATTTTGTTTCTAGCTTAAGATCGAGTCTAGTCTTGGCTTAGCAACATTGTATAGTACATGTAATTGATCAAGATCTTTAACTAGCCACCAGTAAAATATCCCTTATCCAACAAAACCGTGTTTTCCTTTTCCCTACACCTAACGTTATAACCCATTTAAAAGCCCTCTTTGATAGTTTATCTTTGGTGCTTACGCCTAGTGGAGGAGGTTTTCGATCCTTTCCCAAGCCTATGGTAATCTATTTGCTATGACAGGTAGTGAGAGATATTATCCGTTTTCATTTATGAGATTTATTTTGATGACACTTGAGAGATGTGAGTATCTAAACACTACTTGTGAGGTGCTAGTATGTAATCTCCGTGCTTATTATGATTGAAGTGGAACGATTATTTGTTGTAATTACTTTTATGTTAGCATTAAATGACCCCTAACTTGTATTTTGATTAGAATAAAAGCGCATTTGCTTGAGGACAAGCAAATCTCAAGTGTAAGGGTATTTGATGAAGTGAAAAGTGTACCGCTTTTAAGGGGTCATTTAAGCCTTAAATCGTATTTATTTGATCAAATATTGCCCTAAATCGTTCCTTTTGTCATTTTAGGTACTTTTGAGGAGAAATCTGGAAAAGGAGGCATTTTGGACGTTTTTGGAGCATTAAAGTGAAGAAAACGGCAAAGTCTCAAAAATCGGCTAAAAGTTACTCTTGACGGCGTCAAGATTTACTCTAGACGGCGTCATGCCTTGGCAAGAAAAGTTGGACGTGAAATTTACTCATGACGGGCCAGTGAAAATAGCATGTGAATTCTGACGGCGTCACGCTTTAACTTGATCAAGGGCGTCACGGCTTAAATCATAAGGGGACGGCGTCACGTTCATGGTTAGACGGCGTCAAGCCTTGATAAGCCAGAATGGATTTTTGAAGAGCTAAAGAGGGACGGCGTCAAGAAGGTCATCCGGGAACCCTAAAAGCGGCGAGGTGACGGCGTCACACTCCATAAGGTGACGCCGTCAGATCCAAAAATCTATATATAGTTTTCTAATTTTTTGTCATTAGAGAGAGCTTAGTGTGTGGAATTTTTGGAGAAAACCCTAAGACGATTTTAGCTACTTTTTCAGGGCTTTTTGCCTTGAGATCTTCCATGTTTCATTGAAAGATAAGTTATCAATTAATCATTCAATATGTCTATGTGTTGTTTGATTCTATCTTATTCTTGTCTTTTGTTTAACATGTTAGGCTAAATTTATCTTGTGTTTGCTTAGATCTAATGAAACCTAGCTATTGATTATTGGTTGTTAGTGTGTTGTTAGTTGTATTGGATGATTGTTTATCTATGTTAGGCTTAAGAAAACTGGCTAACTTCCTATTCGGTAACTTGCTTGAACGTCTTAAGAAACATGAACCAAACGCGTACTAAAGGTTTTTATGGTTGTATTTAATGCACAAGCGAATTCTAGTGATCCCATGTTAGGAGCTTCCTAGCCGGCTCGACATAGGAGTGAAGTAGGAGCTTGTAGAGTTGGGGAAGTAAGTACGCCACCCCACGAATGGTATTAAGGAATACATCCGTCATCCACGCAACTAATACACACTAATTAACCGGTAAAAGATAGTTAGGGAGTAAGGAAATCTAAGTAAACACATTTCTCTACACATAAGTTTCTCACCACATTTTCATTTTTGTTATTTTATTTTATTTTCATTCGTAGTAATTTGGGTTAGTTGACTAGCAACTAATTCCGCCCACTCCTTCAAAACCGAGATTTTACTTGCTTTCATAAAAACTATACAAACATAAAAAGAATCTTCCTCGACCCTTAGACCTAATTAGAGTAGCCTTTCATACCTAACGAACACTATTCCCTGTGGAGAATGATCAATCCCCCGTACTTACCACTACACTATACTACATCGGTCAGGTACACTGCCTGGTGGGGTTGTAAGCCTCTTGAGATCCCTCGAGAGGTAAAACCTGTTGTAAGGTTACAAAACCACGCAATCAACATGGGAGATCCAAGGGTATGAAAACCCTTAAAAATGGCAGAAATTTGTCTTAGGGTTTCTCCTCACAAAGTTGCACACTAAAAGTTGCACACTAATGACAAAAAATTGCAAAACTATATATAGAACTTAGTGGCTGACGGCGTCACGTTATAGATCTTGACGCTGTCACCTCGCCGTGGCTAGGGTTCCCGGATGGTCTTCCTGACGCCGTCCCTCTTTAATCCTCCAAAATCCGCTCTGGCCTATCAATGGTTGACGCCGTCAGAAATGGGCTTGACGCCGTCTCTCTTTAGCTTAAACCGTGATGGCCTTGATCACCTTAAAGGGTGACGCCGTCAGACTTTCCATTGTAAAACTCTCTGGCGCGTCACGTGTATTTTTCATATCCACCTCTTTTGCCAAGCCATGACGCCGTCTGGAACAATTCTTGACGCCGTCAAGTGTACTTTTCCAGCAACTTTGAAGACTTTGTCGTTTTCTTCACTTTTATGCTCCAAAAACGTTCAAAATGCTTCCTTTTCCAGATTTCTTCTCCAAAGTACCTAAAATGACAAAAGGAACGATTTAGGGCAATATTTGATCAAATAAATACGATTTAGGGCTTAAATGACCCCCTAAAAGCGGTACACTTTTCGCTTCATCAATTACCCTTACACTTGAGATTTGCTTGTCCTCAAGCAAATGCGCTTTTATTCTAATCAAAATACAAGTTAGGGGTCATTTAACGCTAATATAAAAGTAATTACAACAAATAGTCGTTCCACTTTAATCATAATAAGCACGGAGATTACAAACTAGCACCTCACAAGCAGTGTTTAGATACTCACATCTCTCAGGTGTCATAAAAGTATATCTCATAAATGAAAACGGATAATATCTCTCACTACCTGTCATAGCAAATAGATTACCATAGGCTTGGGAAAGGATCAAAAACCTTCTCCACTAGGCGTAAGCACCTAAGATAAACTATCAAAGAGGGCTTTTAAACGGGTTATAACGTTAGGTGTAGGGATATGATAAACACGGATTTGTTGGATAAGGGATATTTTACTGGTGGCGAGTTAAAGATCTTGATTAATTACATGTACAATATGGCGTTGCTAAGCCAAGACTAGACTCGACTTAAGCTAAAAACAAAATAACTAAAACATAAAATAAACATAAAATGAAACGGGATGGTAGTCCGTATGTTTTTTTCTACTTTTCTTCTTCTCATTTTTTTGTATTTTTCTTGATTTTTTCTACTTTTTTTTTTTTTTTTTTTTTTTTTTTTTTTTTTTTTTTTTTTTTTGTGTGCATACACTCTTGCCCTACCATCCAAAATAATACATCGTAGGGGGGTTGTATCCCCCTTACACTTGAACTTTTACATAACTTTACAATTAACTATTCTAATGACTCGGATTAAGATAATCGAAACACTTGGAGTACTTTTAAAATATTTAGCACATATGGGGGTAATAATGTTGTTCTTCCCCATTACTCCATTACACTAGTACTTTACCCATGAGTCCCAATCGTCCCAAAACAATATGTACAAGGATATGACTCGACTTAGCAACCATGTAATCAATTAGATAATTAACTTGGGGTTTAAACAAATGTTGTCACAATAATGCACTAAAAATGAGTGCATACAAGGTAGGCTAAGGCGATTTGGGTGTACATTTAAGTGGGGTGTAAACAAATTCTTCCTTTAAGTAAAATGCTTAAAGGTCGAAACGAAAAGATAGGCTCTGAGGGGTGTACTAGGGGTATCGTGTACTAAAAATGAGTACAACGCAAAGGGTGTGGGAGAATTACTTAACCGATGTAGCCAACGTAATTATAACAAAAACACAGGTGTAAAACAATGGGTTAATCCTAATGCCTCTTATCATGTAGTAAATCTAACTACACGAATGTAGTCTCACTTGTGGCCTCGGAATGGTCCTAACGCAAGTTCTAGAATCTAAGTGCTACCGGTACACACATCATAGCATAAATGCTTTTCCTACCAATTCTAGGGGCGAACCTCACATATTTGGGGGTGGAAAATTTTTTAGTGGTACGGTTTTTGTGCTAGTCATATAACTCCTATCCGTGAGACGCTCATTAAGATCAAAGTTTCACTCCTATATGTTGTAAAAAAATTTAAATTTGGCACTAAAATTGCCCTAACAGGTATTTATCTCAGTTTTATTACACATCTACCATTAAACAAACAAAAATCAAGTGCAATTGCATTCTCTAAAGTATCATACTTTACCCCCCCCCCTTACACTTAAGATGAACATTGTCCCCAATGTTCAAATAACAAGATGTAAAAGTAAATAAGGTAAAAGAATGAAATCAAATACTCCCCTGATTCGTTCGGTGGATAAAGAGGTAACATGGTTAGATCTTCTTCCAAGAGAAAGTAGAAGCTCCAAGACTAAAGCATCGCCAAAAGCTAGATTCTACATACATCTCCTTGTCCAAAATAACCTGTTAAACCTGAGAAAACAAACACGAAAACCTGCATAACATCGGCGAGATAAATCTATATAAGGATATAATGCTTGTGGAATTATTATTTTGCAGATTCTTGGAGTTTATAAGTTAGAGATTTAATAAAAACTTTTTATAAAAACAAAACTTTCAAAATTTTCAGAAAATTAAAACCTGACGCCGTCAGGTTGTAGAGCCTGACGCCGTCAGAAATGATCTGACAGAATTCTCTTGTTAAGTTTCCGGAAAATTTTTTGAAAAACCTATACCTTACTTCCTGGAAATCCTGCAAAACATCATTATGACTCGATACAAGCATTTGACTCAAACAATTACTAATATGCATGTTAATTTATTATTATTATGATTCATGTTCATTTGTTCTAATAAACCGATTTGGATTTCCCTTACACTTAACTTTTGCAAAATACCTTTATATGTAGTTAAGACGAAGTTAAAAACAAGATAAAGCATTTTCACAATTTAGTTTTGAACATGAATCAATAATAATAAAAATTAAACCTACATACGGAAGCAAATAAAATCAAACAAACAAACAAATAAACACACAAAGCAAATAAAGCTTGGGTTGCCTCCCAAGAAGCGCTTGTTTTTGTTCGAGTCACGAGCCTGACTCTACCCTTATTTAACGGAAATAGGGGAGGTTTTCCCTACACTTAGGATTATGTGTGGGTGAAAGTAGCGATACACACCCTTAGGGTGGAAATATGCCACGTGAGGAAAGAGTGACGGGTGAATTATATGCTCAAAGGTGCGGGATCCTATCATCATAACCTTACCTAATTCAATTGGGTTAGTGGGCGGATTAAGATTTTCTCCTAGAAAGGGATCATCTTCTATCAACTTCGAGAGACTCCAAGTTAAGAATCCACTTTGACCTAATAAACCCGGTTTAAACCCATAATGTTTCTTGTGATCAATCATGAATGGGTGATGTAGACATGTAAGGTCATTTTTCACTCCTATATTGTCTTCCTCACTACAAGGCTTAGAGTCTACTACCTTAATCTTAACATTACCCGGACTACATGGTTTGATGGGTGGATCGGGACCTTTTTCAATTCCTAAATTCACATCTAAGGATGGAAGATTAGGTAACGGTTTTGGCTGAGGCTCCGGTTCATCAAAACTAGGAACTTCCATATAACTAAAAGAAAGGTTATGACTACAAGTATTCAAACCTATATCCTCTAGTTGTGTTTGGTCCAAGGGTTCTACCTCTATTGGGGTTCCTATAGTCTCTTCTACATCTTCCGGGTAAGTCAAGGGCGGTGCGTATGCCTCAGACAATGGTGGGACTTGTGAGGTACTTGGTGGGCTTATGTTACTTACCTCATCATTCCTTATGTCAAGATCACCTATATCCTCATCATGTGTTTTAGTAGGATCTAACCCTAACATTTTCCCAAGTATCTCAAGTGCTTCTCTAGGCATCTCAACTTCTATGTCCGAATCATAAGGATCATCCTCAATATTCTGACTGCTATATTCAAATTGCCTAAAAGATTCATCATGTGTTTCTTGAGATTCAACGTCATCAATCATAAAACCTAGGTCTTTTTGATTAATGTGATCATGTTCGGCTAAATCCTCCATCACATCAAGGTCACCTATGTGTTCATCCTGTATTATGGTAGTGCCTAACCATGACATGCAACTAGGTGGCTCAACTCTACCCTCATCCCCAAACAAACTTGTTTCATGATCCTTGAAATTTGTGGTCAATTGACTTGTATTAATGTTTGTTGGGTTGTCTACTATATAATAATATTGGGCACAATTCTCAATAGCTTCCCATGCTTCCTCAGCACTTAATTCCCTAAGATCCCTGCCGGCAATATGGTAAATGTCCCTTTGGGCATGTCGGTCGACATGATTGTAAAAGATTTGAGTTAGGGACCAAAAATCGAAGTTATGATGAGGGACTTTTTGGAGTAAATATTTAAAACGAGTCCATGCATCATAGAGAGGTTCATCTTTATGTTGTTTAAACATCAAGATGTCATATGGAGTGGGTGAATTACGTGGTTGGTAGTATGGTGGATTCGCGTTCTCCATAATGGTGAACGGAAGAGTCAATGGAAATTACGAACAAACACACAAAGAAAAATAGATAGACTAAAGAAAACCTAAAAAAAATAAAATAAAAATCTCACTAGAAAGGAATCTAGTGAGTAGACCTAATAAAATAAAAATTCAACCTAAACAATAACTATTCCCCGGCAGCGGCGCCAAAAACTTGATGCGTGGTTTTGCGACCTTACAACAGGTTTTACCTCTCGAGGGATCTCAAGAGGCTTGCAATCCCCACCAGGCAGTGTACCTGACCGATGTAGTATAGTGAAGTGGCAAGTACCGGGGGATTGATCGTTCTCTAGGGGAATAGTGTCGTTAGGATTGAAAAACTACTCTAATAGGTCTAAGGGTGAAGGAAGATTCTTTTTGTATTTTTATATTTTTTTTATGAAAGCAAGTAAAATCTCGGGTTTGAAGGAATGGGCGGAATTAGTTGCTAGTCAACTAACCCAAATAACTACAAATGCAAATAAAATAAAATAACTGAAAATGAAAAGGCCGTGAAACTTATGTGGAGAGAAATGTGTTTACTTAGATTTCCTTACTCCCTAACTATCTTTTACCGGTTGATTAGTGCGTATTAATTGCGTGGATGACGGGTGTATTCCTTAATACCAATCATGGGGTGGCGTACGTACTTCCCCAACTCTACAAGCTCCTACTTCACTCCTATGTCGAGCCGGCTAGGAAGCTCCTAACATGGGATCACTAGAATTCGCTCATGCATTAAATACAACCATAAAAACCTTAGTACGCATTGGTTCATGTTTCTTAAGACGTTCAAGCAAGTTACCGTATAGGAGGTTAGCCAGTTTTCTTAAGCCTAACATCGATGAACAATCATCCAATACAATTAATAACACACTAATAACCAATAATCAATAGTTAGGTTTCATTAGATCTAAGTAAACACAAGATAAATCTAGCCTAGCATGTTAATAAAAAGACAAGAACAAGATATAATCAAACAACACATAGACATATTGATTGATTAAGTGATTACTTATCTTCAATTAAACATGGGAGATCCAAGGGTATGGAAACCCTTAAAAATGGCAGAAATTCATCTTAGGGTTTCTCCTCACAAAGTTGCACACTAAAAGTTGCACACTAATGACAAAAAATTGCAAAACTATATATAGAACTTAGTGGCTGACGGCGTCACGTTATAGATCTTGACGCCGTCACCTCGCCGTGGCTAGGGTTCCCGGATGGTCTTCCTGACGCCGTCCCTCTTTAATCCTCCAAAATCCGCTCTGGCCTATCAATGGTTGACGCCGTTAGAAATGGGTTTGACGCCGTCTCTCTTTAGCTTAAACCGTGATGGCCTTGATCACCTTAAAGGGTGACGCCGACAGACTTTCCATTGTAAAACTCTCTGGCGCGTCACGTGTATTTTTCATATCCACCTCTTTTGCCAAGCCATGACGCCGTCTGGAACAATTCTTGACGCCGTCAAGTGTACTTTTCCAGCAACTTTGAAGACTTTGTCATTTTCTTCACTTTTATGCTCCAAAAACGTCCAAAATGCTTCCTTTTCTAGATTTCTTCTCCAAAGTACCTAAAATGACAAAAGGAACGATTTAGGGCAATATTTGATCAAATAAATACGATTTAGGGCTTAAATGACCCCCTAAAAGCGGTACACTTTTCGCTTCATCATTTACACTTTGAGAGTTTTGCATTTTTCAGAAATACTCCCCCTTAACATATGCTTATAAGTGTTTAAGGTAAATTTGCACATGTTGGGTGGAGTTAGCACTTTTAGAATTGATTGATTTTTAGTGAATATGACCGTTGCGAGACACGTTTACATCACTAGTTAAACTAGCTTGAAATTATTACCCGTCCAGGTCATATTCAAAGAAGAATCTCTCGAAATTGGTACACTCTACTCAGACAAGTCCTTTGCGAGACACGTTTACATCACTGGATAAACCAGCTTGAAATTATTACCCATCCTGGACAAGTCTTTTCGATTAATGACATTTGATTTTCGTCAATTCGAGGGTACATTCTGAGTCAAGCTCATGCGAGATTCCATATTTTCATTACCATATTTTAATCATATACTTATTCTCCCCCTCAAAAATAGCATATTCATGTTGTTTTTGGAAAACTTTTGATTAAAATATACTTTTTGAGGTTTATATGAAGAATTTCAACAAGAACTTTCGTGATATGAACAAAGATATTTGTTTCAAGTACTCCCCCTTAACAAGGGAATACTTGTTCTTTTGAGCAGAATTTTGAAAAACTTAGAAAATTCTGGTTAATTCTGCTCAAAAGTAAGAAGCTTTCGCTCCTTAGTTTAGGATTGAGGCACTGAAGCGTGCCTCAGGATCCTTTCTTTACAAGTATAGGTTGTGCACTTTTATTTGTGCAAAAGCCATAATATACAATCACACAAGCAAGATATATCAATCAAAGAATGTATTCAACTCTTACATCATTCCATACTTCTAAAGATGTTGTAAACTAAATAAGGTCTTTGGAAATTCCTGATCGGGAATGATGGCCTTCCTCCAACATAGCTCTCAAGCCTCCTCATTTTATCTCTGTGAAACAGCCTTCTCTCAATCTTTAGAATGAACTGACGAACTTCTCTTAATTGAGAAGCTGTCCACCTACTGGTCTTGTACAACTCCCGATCTCGTACTCGTATCATCAACCTATCACGAACTTTCTTGAGCGTGTGATCGTAGAACTTGTGAACCTATTTGTACCGCATGAAGCAGTTGATCGTATGATCACTCTTGTAAACAAATCCAAAAGTTGGTTCTTTCTTCATGGTGTACTTGGGTTCATTGTTGATCCCAGGAAGAGATAAAACTGGTGCGGTTAAATTCATCTTCTTTTGGTAGCTCTCGACCCCAAGCTGCAAGTCTTCTACTCGTTCTTGTATAATCTTCCTTCTGATGAAGTGTAGAATTGAAGTGTTGAACGCGTAATTCAGATCAGTAGTGAAGTGTTGCATCTTCCCTTGAACTTTAATGAGATACATGTCTTCAAGGTCATTTAGGTTTAAGTCTGTGAAATCTGCTTCTGAAAATGTGTAGATCTGCTGATCGTGTCTTCTAACCTTGATTTCAGTTAAGAAGGTATAATCATACCTCTTTTCTCCCTCTAGACTGACTACAACAAGGATCCTTAGGTCACTCATCACTGGAGTTGAGGACTTCTTTATGAGTTTACTATTGTACCATGTCTTTCTCTTATCAAACCAATGATAAATACCTAGCTGCGCATCTTGGTCATACTGCACTCTGTTTGAAACAAAGAGTCTTGTGGCAGTTTCTTCGATGGCTGGTTGTGTGTAACTTGCTGCAGGGATCAAGGTTATGGAGGTTGCGTATTTGGGTTGACATTTGATACCGTGCACGAGTAGCTCGAGATCATGGTTGAAGAAGAACTTGTAAGGAACGACAGGTTGATCGAAGACTCGAATCACTGGTAAAGGCTTCATCCAATCCTTGATGTGTGGTTGGTTGGGTGAGAAGTGCTGTCAACCACATGCACATCTGGATTGGTCCAGCTGAACTCATTAGACATTGCTCGTGCAATGTTCTCCAGATGATATTCAAGCTCAGCTGCACTAGAGTACCTGTCTTTGAGCAAGTTAAATGCATCATTCTTCATACGAGGAAGTTCTACTTTAGTCATCTTCTTGATGCGTTGGTCACGTTTGAGTTTTTGCGTGAACTTAAGTGTGCTACCTTCCATCACGGAGTCTTCTTCTGTATGAGGTTGAGCACATACAAGCTGATCGAACCACTCATTACCATTTGTTGTATCTTCATCTAGCCAGGAGACAACAGTTGGCTGTTTGGATGTTGTCTTCTTGCCAGATTTGGATGGTGTTGCTTTTGTCTTGGGAGGAGAAACTGGTTGATCTTCATGTTGCTGAAATTCGAATTCCTCAGTTGCAGTGTACTCAAATTGATGCTCCATTGCTTTAGGTCTAGAGCTTGAAGCCTTGGGTGGGTAAGTGGCTGAGGTTGTTGCTGCAGGACCGACTAGTTCTTTGAATTGTGAAGCAAATCTGCTAACACCCTTTTTTTTTCTTGGCTTGGGAGTTTGGATCTGGGTCTTCATCCTTTCTTGGACGTTTACCTTTGTCGGCCTAAGCTTTGCATGACTCCTTCTCAATATTAGCCTTTATAGCCTCAGTGATGGCTATTTCTTCAGGAGTTGGTGAGGTAATGTTGATTAGTCTATCAAGGAGTTTGAGTTGGAGTTCTTCAAGAGTTGGTTCTTTAGGCTGTGTCGGTTAGGATTGAAAGACAAGTGGAACCGTAGCCACAATGTTCTTGACTATGTCTTCGATGTTAGTATCGAGATACTCTTCTACCTTCTTGGATGCAATCTTGGGCAAGTACTTCTTCACGTACTCTTTAGTATTGCCCTTGATCGCTGTGAGCATCTATTCTTGAACATCGTCGATCAGGAACTCATCGATACGAGCTTTCGTTTCTTGTAGCTTGTTTACTTGTCCGACAAGGCCAGTGACCACATTTGTTAATGTTTCGACTTGGTCACGTAGCTGGTTGTCTTTCTTGACACGTGCTAGTTTTGCAGCCTTTTTCACCCTTTCGGATGCATGGGAGATAACATCATCCCTTCTTAGCCTAGTTATTTTCCTTGTCTTCTTGCTTGTTTTGATTGTTGTTGCTTTAGTTGGTGGTGGTGAGGTGTGTGTGGATGATTCAGGAGGTGGTTGAACCTTGGGTGGAGATGCATGCTGAGATACCGGTGGTGATTCATGAACAATTG
This sequence comes from Artemisia tridentata subsp. tridentata, assembly GCA_021014915.2. Taxonomy (NCBI): domain Eukaryota; kingdom Viridiplantae; phylum Streptophyta; class Magnoliopsida; order Asterales; family Asteraceae; genus Artemisia; species Artemisia tridentata. Next base: position 170,752,145 of record CP139507.1, on the reverse strand, counting down.
GTGGAGAATGTGGAGGAGTGATTGGTGGTATTTGAATGTATCTGTCGGCTTCCTTTTCTTCAGCCAACCTTTCTTCTTCTTTCCTCTTCATTTCGAATTCCAGTTCTGTAGCAGCTTTATTTGTCTCTTCCTCATCAGTTAACACCTTTTCTGTTTCTTCCTCCTCATCCATATCGAAGTCTTTCATCTGTTCATCTTCCTTCTTTTCCACATCATTATTGGGTTGATTAACCGTATCTGACTGAGGTGGGATAACTTCTTTTTCAACCCCAGATCCACCGGGTTGATTAACCGGATCAGGATGGGGTGGAGTAACATCTTTAACAACCCCAGACCCCCTCGGGTTGATTAACCGGATCGTCATAGTTCTGGTCTTCACCAAAGTCTCTGGCTCATCTGCTTTCGCCTTTTCTAATTAGCTTTGTAGGACTCACGACTCTCTTCTAGCACAATTCGTGTAGCTATTTCTTCTTTATAGATTGTAGGTACTTCATCGGTCTCTGTTTCAGAATCGGATCCCTCTTCCTTAACAATCTTTTCTTCCTCTGGTTCGGGCTTAGCTATCTTAACCGGAACTCTCCTCTTAATGCTTTTTGGGAGAAGCTGGTTTGATTTTCTTGGATACGCTAGAAGTACTGCCTGACTTGCTACTTTCTTTCGATCGAGTCCTAGCTGGAGCAGGCTCATCATCGTACTTGCAAAAACTGACATGTCCCTCATTAAAGGCTTTTTCATAAGTGATGTATGCCTTTGTTTTCATAACCTTTTCTGTCAGAAGAGCTTCAGGAAGTTTCATCCCTTGTTTACGTGTGATGCCTTTAGGGATGTAAACTGAACTGATGGTCTTGTCCATTTTAAATAGATGCATTTCTCGGTCTTCAAGACGTGGAGAGATTTTTGTGTTGTCGTCAAGTAGATGACAGACGAGAAGCTTGGTGTAACGAACAAACGGAATTTTGGTTAATGGTTTCCCGTAGTGACTTTGGATTTGGTAGACAATATCATCCCAGATAAGTTGAGCCTAGTCAATCTGTTTCTGATTAACTATACCCCAGAAGATTTGAAGATGACACAGACGGGGGTTCTCATGACCACTTTCCCTTCCAGAGACAGATCAGGCCAAGATGTAGTATATAGTTCTCCAAGGTTGTGGGATGAGCTTAGCTTCAATCCTTGAGAATCTTGTGAATGGTTTGTCTGGTTTTACATCGTAGCCTATCTCTAAAAGAAAGTTGAGAACTTCTTCTTCAGTAGGTGTTGGATAGAATTCCTTGGCTGGTTCAGGAGCTTCTGGTAATTGCAAAGCCTTGCGAAGGTAGTTTGCATCAACGGTTACTTCCTTTCAGTCCAGCTTGCATGTGAAAAATTCCTCTCTCAAGTCTAGCTTAATAGTGTTCCACATTTGATGAATGTAGATTTCAGGAATTGAAGCTGACTTGTCCAGCATACTCCTGCACTTGTGTAGCTTGAGAACCTCTATAGCTGTCTGATAAGTTGGTTTCGCACACTTAACCTTGTAAAATTCCACCCTTGCATTGTTCTTGCCAATTTTCACGCCGTAGTCTTGTGGAAGGATGTCAGCCTTTGTGAGCATTGGAAATGGTTGTTGTACAGCCATTTGAGATATCTGAAACATCAATCAAAAACAGATTTGCAGGATACATGAAAGTTAGCAAATGGTTAATTTTGTTATCATTCATTTGACCCTTTAGTTGCTTAATTTGATATTACATGTTTAAGTATAGCAATTAACATCTTTGAATATCATGTTGATTATTAGTTAAAGTTGATTTCATGTTATTGTCCATTGACCAATTTTGACAACTGCTGACTAATATGAATTTTGACAGTTGAATTGCAACGGATGACAATTTTGACCAATTCCGATAGATTTATGGTCCAATTTCGATGAATATTGAATTTCGATGACTTTTGACCGATTCTGATGGAAAAAAAAACCTGAATTACGATAAGTCATATCCAATTGTGATGGAAATCTGGAATTGCGATAAATTTGCCCAATTGCGATGAAAATTTTGAATTTCGACAAGTTTTATGCAATTGCGACAACTTTATCCAATTTCGATAGATTTTGCAATTCCGACAAAACTTATCCAATTTCGACAGATTTTTCAATTTTAACAATTTCTTATACAAGAAATTGCGACAAACACTGTTGACGTACATTTTCTTGGTTCTTTGTCTAATTTTGGTTTTCCTGTCCAATTAAATCAATTTCACAAGTTATATTCTGCTTATCTAAACTCTGTTTATCAAATTAAAACGCAACAGTTCACGCAACAGTTCACAATTCCGACAAACCCTATTCTACAAATTATCAGAATTCACAAAAACTTGTTAGAAGTTTGTTTGATTGATTCCAAAAGATTCTTATGATGTTTCTGAGTTCTTTGGTCCATATCTTAACACTCTTTAACCATAAAATCGAAAGATTGAACATGTTCGAGTTCATCTTAAACCCTGAGCATCTAAATTCCTTCAAAGGTATTTTTGGGTTCGATTCAATGGTTCAACCAGGTTGTATGACACAAATAAACACTAACTCAACACTTTAATTAGGCCACAACACTCCAATATCAATTTCCCCTATTTGAATGCATAAACCCTAATTTATGAACATGCATCAATTCGTGTTTCTGGGTTCAATTAATGACTCACAACATGATTAGGACACAATTTCGACCATTTCCCACCATTCAATTTCATCTTAAACACACAAAATCGTATAAACCCGAATCGACATAAACCTTAAATCAATAAGACTCTATATTGAAAGATTTAGCCGTTGGATCTTAAAATCCTTGAAACCCATGTCTTAAAATCATATAAACAATATGTATGAACTCACAGATTTGAAGAATCTTGATCGGATTAGCAAGTACAAGTTTTAATGAAAAATTTTAAAATTTTGAATTTCATTCTCCCCCTCAACACTTGTTCAGAAAGACTTGGTAATGTTTTGAAATGAACAAAGTGTTGATGGAAATTTTGTATTTGCATTTTTTTAAGTGAAGAAAAAAATCTTTTTGTGTTTTTGATAAAATATGTAAAATGATAGTTTTGGTGTTTGACATTTTTAATTGTATGTAATAAAGTTGTTTAAATCTTCTGGAGTCAAATAATTCATACCAATCTGGTGAACTAATTCTACAGATCTTGCATGGGGCAAGGCTTTGGTGAATAAGTCTACCAGTTGGTATTCTGTACCCACAAAATAAAGTTCAATAGCACCTTGTTTCACATGCTCCTTGATGAAATGGTATCGAAGTGCAATGTGTTTGGACTTCGAATGCTGAACGGTGTTGCATGAAATGGCAATGGCACTCTTGGAGTCGCAGTACATTGGAATCTTGTTGAAGACATAACCATAGTCCATCAGTTGTGATCTCATCCAGATGACTTGAGCACAACAAGATGACACGGCTACATATTCAGATTCTGTAGACGATAATGATGTACAATCTTGCTTCTTTGACTGCCAAGACACAAGTTTGTCTCCAAGGAACTGCACTCCTCCAGACGTACTTTTACATGTATCTAAGCATCCTGCATGATCAGCATCTGAAAAAGAAATCAGTTCAAAGCCAGAATCCTTCAGATACCAGATCCCCAAATGAATGGTTCCCTTTATGTATCGAAGGATTCGTTTAACCTTAGAGAGGTATCTTTCAGTAGGTCGAGACTGATAGCGGGAGCAAAGATATTTTGCAAATACAATATCTGGTCGGCTTGCTGTTAGATACATGAGTGACCCAATCATATTTCGGTATTTGGTAGGGTCAATTGGTGTCCCATGTAAATCAGCATCTAGCTTTGGAGATGATGCAGACATAGGAGTATTATATGTGTCAGAACTTGTCATGCCATGTTTCTTTAAAATCTCTAGAGCATATTTGGACTGGTTGAGAAAAATACCACGGGGGGATTGATGAACTTGTAGTCCTAAGAAGAACGTAAGTCCACCCATCATAGACATCTCAAAGTTTTGTTTCATTAGTTTAGCAAAAGCATTTGAGTACTTTTTATGTGTTGAACCAAAAATGATATCATCAACATAAATTTGAACAATCGTGATGACAGACGGTAAGTGCATAGATGCATGTTTCACCATCTGTGTGGTGTCTTTTCCGTGTCATGACTGGATTGTCTAGATTACCAATCACATTCACTAAAGGGTGATCTCTTGTCCATTTGTGGGTAGAAGGGTAATGTTGAAAATTGTTGTGCATATTAGACGGATCCAAGTTGCTCGTTGATGGCTCAGCAATATCTGGAACGGTTGGAGCCGGAGCAAATGGATTGAAGAATGCATTGCCGTCATAATTTGTGGGTGTGGGTACTTCTTGAGGTAGGAGGGGATCTTCAGTTGCATTCTCAGTATTAGAAGCTGTTTGTTCTACTGTTGATGGTGTTTCTGTTGGAGGTGCATCTGCAGCAACTGTTGTTGTTGTAGTTGGTGTATCAGGTACTAGAATATTGACAGGTTGTGCAGTGGAACTGGTGGATACATCTGGTGCACGACTAACAAGAGAATCATCGAACAGTAGAGCAAACAAATCATCCAAATCCTTACGGTTGAGAGAGAGTGGTGCAGCTGATTGGTCAGGAAAGTTCAGACGGTTAGTAGCGGGTCCTAAGCTGTTTTGCTTAAAAGCCATTTCTGTGAGTTCATCAAAATTAGCATGTATTGTCTCTTGAATTTCCTTAGTTCGACGGTTCCAGATGTGAAAACCTTTTGAATTTTCACAGTATCCAACAAAGATTCCAATGTCAGCTTTGGCTTTCAGTTTTTCAAAGTCATCACGATCATTATTTGGGTAACAGAGGGCCCCAAATACATGAAAGTAATTTATGTTCGGTTTACATTTGTGAATAAGTTCATATGGAGTTTTGTGGTGCCTTTTTTTGATCATACAACGGTTTTGAGTGTAGCAAGCGGTTGAGACAGCTTCAGACCGGAGGTAATCAGGTAATTGAGCATTTATTAACATCGTTCTTGCAGCTTTCACTAACGTCCTGTTGCGTCTTTCGACCACTCCATTCTGTTCGGGACTTCTAGCAATATATGTTTGGTGTTCAATCCCTACTTTCTCAAAATACTCACGAAGAGTGTGATTCCTAAATTCGGTTCCGTTATCTATTCTGACTTTTCTAATTGTATTGCGGAGCTGAACCGGAATTTTAGTGAGAAAGGTGATGATCATCGAGGGAGCTTGATCTTTGGTTCTTAGAAAGTAGACCTAAGTCCATCTAGAAAAATCATCAACGATTACCAATATGTAGCACTTCCCGTTGATTGTTTGAACACGCATCGGGCCACATAGATCCATATGGAGAAGTTGGAGAACATGATCAGTACCGTGCTCGGTTTTAGAAGGAAAATGAGCACGAGTACTCTTCCCTTGTTCACATGCTGGACAAAGGTGATCTTTAGCATACTGAAATCTTGGAAGACCGTCGACTAGTTTATCACGAGCAAGATCTGTCATTGTCTTGAAATTGAAATGGGACAGTCGTCTATGCCATAGCCATGATTTTGTAGAGTGTGCTTTGGAGAGTAAACAAATTGGAGAAGAAGCGGTCATGTCCGACATAGAAATGGTGTAGAGACTCGTTCCGCGTTTGCCTGTCATGAGGTCGTTTCCTTGTAGATCACTAACGAAGCAGGTATGTGCTGAAACACATACCTTTTCTTGACCAAAACCGGACCAAAATGACCGAAAACCCGTCCATAATGCCAAAAGATATAGTGTTTTTGTGTTTTGTTTGTGCAGGGACGGATATCGAAGAAAAACAATAAAAGACACGGAAAACCTGAGAAAACGAGCACGAGATGCGGAAATTACTATAAGCCGGAGCGGGGAAGAATATATGGTCAAAAAGTCAACCGAGATCCTCATATTATCAGAAAAGTCAAAAATCACCCTTGGATTTAGTTTTGAAATATGGCAGCAAAGGTCCCTCCAAAAATCCAAAAATGACACATTTAGTCCCTATTATTAAAACCCTTAACCTTTTTAAACCCTTAAACCCGGATCTAAACAAACCCTTAACAAATAAACTCAGCCCATCCCACAACTTTCCCAATCCAACCTCTAGCCGAGCCCAATTGTTAAAACCCCAACCCGCGACCCATAATCTAACCCGGATCCCATACCATTTACCCAATACTATCCCGGTCAATCTATTATAATAAAGAAAAGTCAAACAAAAAAATAAATAACACACACACACCTCACCCGCCCAACATTATCCCCAATTTACCCAGATAAATTCTCCCACGAACCCTAAAATTACCGTACAATTTCTTACTGAGATTAAGGGTATTAAAGTCCAATCATTGGTTTTCAGGAGTGTCAGACGCACGGATGGGACAGATGGCGGCTTTCTATTGGACCGAACACATCACCAATTTGATCTAACGGATGTGAGTGATGGATTGGAGCTCAAGGTGATCTAAGGGTGAAGATTGGCTAGGAGGCACACGGATTGCCAGGGTGTCATACCTAGAAGGTTCAATGGAGCTCTATAAATAGGAGGGTCTCTCCTCAAATGAGGGAGTTAGTTTTTTTATTATAATTTCTGAATTTGTTTGTTTAATTTTTCAATCCTTTAGTTTGTAATAGGTTTTAAGTATTTTCTGAATTCTGCTTTGTAATCTCAATATTTTTATTAATGAAAATCTTCATTTGAGGTCCATTTGATTCTGATTATTCCATAATTAGTTAATTTGATTCAGTTTAATTTAGTTTATTGAGAGTTCTTATTGTGGATTATTTTCAGCTTTTATTCAAAAATATTAAGTCCAGGTTATATATAATCAAATAAAACTAAAAAAAAAAAAAAAAATATATATATATATATATATATATATATATATATATATATATATATATAAATATTTTCCAGCTTCATTAAGCTGTTTTCTATTGTGCATAAGCTCGTATAAGCTTAATAGCTTACTGTGAGTATTTGGTTGGTTCAAATTCATATCAGTCTCTCAAAATCACAAAAAGTCAAACATAGTCAACTGTTTCATTGATCATTGGATGGCTGTTTGGAGTGATAGTCTAGGAGGGGAAATGGAAGCCTCTAGCCTGTCTAAAGACAGGCAAGCTTAGTGAACTCCCTCTGTTCCTGCTGAGGGAGAAGTAATTTGTAAGGTTCAATTTCATTTTTATTACTTTTATGCATCAGCTGAGTTTGGTTTGATTCTGTAGTTTTAGCCTGTTGATTATTGCTTGATTAGTTGTTAAAGTAGCTTTGATAATCATAGATTAGTTTAGTTTAAATTTGGACAGTTGGTTATTATGTGATTAGTGCAACTGTTGGGTAAAATAGTTTAAGTAGGGACTGTTTTTAGCTATAAGTAAAAAAACTCTGTTCATGTGCCAAGTTCTGAGTTTGGGTGAACTGATTTAAGGGAATTCTAGTTGGTTTCATCAGAAGATAGGGCAATTTGATAGTTATTTAAAGGCTGCAATTGTCATTTTAGTTTTTAGCTTTTGACTGCTCTGATAAGCTGTAAGATAAGCTGAGCTTTTTGGAAGTCCAATTTGATATTTCTGTGTACCTTTTAAGTGTTTGAGTATAATTCCAAAGGTTGGTTTGCTGTGGTCTAGGATTGAACAAAGTTTGCGCCAAAACACTTTCCTGCTGCATCATAAGTTTGCTGTGCAAATTTTCTTTTTTTTAGCTGCTGAACTGGGAGGGCTTGTGGCTTATTCATTTAAGCTCAGACCCTAATTTCTGGTTTATAGCTAGTTAGAACATCAAGGATTAGGTGCATCATCTGGTATCTAAGTTTTGAGCTTATTAGATAGCTTATTTGGGGTCTAAAATATCAGCTCTTAAACCTGTTTTGGGCCTGCTACTATTTCAGTTTCAACTTCACTTGTTCTGAGCTTCAATTGGAGTAGTAATTGGTGTTAAATTTTGGGCAAATTTGGGTTTTAAGATAGATTTCCACCTAGGCTATAAGCTTATAATCTGGGATTTGACAAATTAGCTTATTAAGGTGCTTAATTTGGGTCTGCAAAGTAGGGTCATAGGCTGTTTTGTTTCTGGCTTGGTTATAATCTGTTCAGCTGATTTTCAGCTTTTTGCTTGTGCTTAATTTTCCATTTTCAGTTCCTTTGTGCTTCCAGTAGTTAGAATAACTAGTATTTAGCTTTTTATAATTTTTGGCTTATTTTTGCTTATTTTTAGCTTATTTCCTATTAGCTTATTTACTGTTTCAGCTTATTTAGTCATAATCAGCTTCTGAAAATATTTTTCTTAAATTTCTTATTTAAAATCAAAATTACTCAAAAAGTTTCAGATTTTATTAATCAGTTTTACTATTTTTAAAGCATTTAATTAGTTTTAATTAGTTTTTAATTCATAAAAAATTATTAAAAAGTCAAAAAAATATTTTTCTTTTTCCAAAAATTTTCTTTTATCAGTTTTAATATAGGAAAATTATTTTTATATTTTTAGGGTTTAAATTTTAGAAAATCACTTTTATTTACGTTTTTATAATTCGTCGCGTAACATTTTTAAATTCAAATTTTCGTTTTTAAGTTAAATGCTTAGATTAATTGTTTCTTTAGCTTAATTAGTTGCTTTCATTTAAAATTTTATTATTCGTAGTATAAAATCACCAATCAATCACTCTTATTCACATTCACTACACGAATCACAAATCCCGAATCACTAAATTCCATTCAATCTTCATCGGGACTACGACTCGGGTTAACACATATTTCTTTGTGTGTTTTCCTTGAACTATAATTGACACTAATCAATCACGAACGAAGCAGGTTTTCTCCCTAAATGCAACTTCCAAATCACCATCACAAAATTACCCTACTGAGAAAAGGTTATGTCGAAGGCCTTCAACGTAGTATACACGGCTAATCTCGATGTTTCCGTTGACATAATCCCCATAGCCCACTATAGCGGCAAAGTGATCATTCCCGAATCTGATAGTTCCTATGAACTTTGCAACAAAGTTTACTAGAAGTTTGAGGTTACCAGTCATGTGTCGGGAACATCCGCTATCAACAATCCAAAGTACAATTTGAATCACCTGCATCACATGAATACAATGCAGATGGAGAGACGGTAACGGTGGAACATGTTGGGTTAGTAGCACAGTTATTAAGTATTTTAGGTAACCAAGTAAAACTAGGTTTCCTTTGTAGCCAACATTGCCATATCCAACTAGATTCTGCTTTCTTCTAGGTAAATGTACTAGGTGATTGGATTGTTTTAGTAACAACTATGGTTTTGTCTACGGCAGTCTTAGAAACTATACTTGGCGGTTTTCCTAATATTGACTTAGAGGCAGTGATGGGCCTAGAGGAAATGCCATGTGTACGTTTTTGATTACGAGACAAAAGGGTCTTTGCAACATAGTTTTTATGATTACCAGATAATATACTTGAACGACAAAATACATAAGAAGCATCAACATTAAAAACATTCATAACATTCATAGTCTTAGCATTTGTTACATCACGATTAGAATTACACATTTTAAAGTTTGATTCTACATCAGACACAACATGCTTTTTATTCAGATTCCTAATGTGGTCTTCTACTTCTTGGTCTTTAGGTGTGCCGCTCTTACGTTTCCAGATACTAGTCTTCTTTTTGTTCCTTTTGGGCTTGGATCTGCTAATTCTCGGAGGGGTGACTATTCTTGTAGAAGTCAAAGCATTCACATTAGTGGTCTGAGGGGATGCTTTCTTAGGTGTCTCATCTACTTTATACATTCCTGGTGTAATCACATTTTTGTGAACAAATTTCCTTTTTTCAAGTAATTTGATTTTCTCTTTCAATTCAATGATGATGTGGTTCTTTTTTGAATTTTGGAATCCAATTCTCGATTTAAGCGAACAGCGTCATTTCTATGTTGACAAACTTCATCAATGTCCTTTTCATATTAAAAAATTTGACGTTTTAAAAGAACATTTTCTTTTTCAATATTCTAAATTTTGGAAGCATGACTATTTTGAAAGGACTTTGATTCTTTTTGACTTTGTAATTTTAACTCAAAGTCAAGACTCTGAGTCTGACACCATTGCAACTTTTGATTGAGTTGAAAATTTTCTTTTGACAATTTATTTTGCACATCATCATTGATTTTGTTAATTCTCTCATATTCTTTTTCAAATTCTTAATTTCAAGTCTCAACATCTCAGTATCAACAGAATGTTCATCAACAAGCATTGCATTACAAGACACATAAATGGAATTTATGAACACAGCTATAACATTAGAACGCATAACATTTTCCAAGAGTCGATCTGCTTCTTTTTGCAAAGCTTTGTTTTTACATTTTTGTTTTGAGATCGTTTTTTCAGTGGCATTAAAAATGTTCATCATGGATGTGACCTCTGATTGAAGTTCCTGTTCCCAATGTGTAGCACAAAGATGCAGGTGTTGAACGTGTGTCAAAAATTGGTTTTGAAAAACTTCTCTCTTTTCTTTTTCATAGGGAGAAAGAAAAGTAGAGACTTTTATCTCAGAGTTACGTTCAATTGCTTGTTCCAAAAAATTTATATCTTCCATAAATGTATTAAAACGAGTATGGGTACTCGCGCGTTGCTGCGGGGTTTTTGTATATGTAAGGTAGCTACAAAAGAATATATTAAATAGTTTCGTATAAAAAAAATTCAACACATATGTTAAAAGAAAAAAAAAGTAGTTGTGGTGTGGGTAAAGAGGGAAAACATTAACACGGGGAAAAAAATATCATTAACGGTACTATTGATAATACTGTCTGAATCGAAGATTCAAGGACACAAAATTGTGTGGGTGTGGTGTGTGTAGAGAGGGAAAACATTAACATGGGAAAAAAAATATTATTAACGGTATTATTCATAATACTTTATATCATCTCACAAACCAACTGTAGCTGTATTTCTAAGAGTTTGCCAGTGGCAATTTTTGCACACCAAACCCTTCAAATCAGTTATAAAAAGAGAGTGGGAATAGCAATTACCTGATGGACCGGGTTGCAAAACCCTTCAAATCAGTTATAAAAAGAGAGTGGGAATAGCAATTACCTGATGGATCGGGTTGCAAAATAAAATGGCCGGGTTGCGCCATTAATGTATAATAGATAAAAAAAAAAGCTTAAAAAAAACGTTGCATTTTCGTCAGATCGTTAAAACTGAAGAAGATAATCATCTTTTGTTCCTACAATAGAGACAAATTAGCAGCCGAAGGTCACAATCCAATCCAAGTGAGGGCCAAAAAAAAGAAAACACAAAAACCTTACATATCATAATCTCATACCAGTTATAAAAAGAGAGTGGAAGTAGCAATTTTTTACGGTTCGGGTTGAAAAGTAGGATACCTGAGTCATCCAACTTGATTCTATTTGGCACCTAATACGTTAACATCAATTATAAATGAGTGTGGAAGAGGAATAATATTTAAAAATGTGTTTATAAAGTGTTATTGCTGTTGTGATAAATCGTAGTATTTTTGCGTTGAAACTATGAGTGCTATTTTTTGTTTTGCAATAATTATTTATTTGTTGTTACATTTAACTGTGTTGGTGGGTTGTTTTTTCTGTTAAGTGCATTGGTGTTCGCCCTCAAATATGGCAACATGCATAAAAGAATATAATTTTTTTTTTTGAAAAATATACAATAATTAAATTAGCAATGTCAATAATAATATATAGAAGCAAGCATGCTTTTATTTACAATAGGTAAAATACTACAAACGTAACTATTCATGTCACTGTAGCAATCCTCACATATTCTTGTAACTGCATGAAAACTCAAAATCTCGGGTTGAAAATTTTCGGGTTGTGATACTGGATTTGTAGCTGTTCGATCTCAAAGGAATGAAAATCTGAGAGAAAATGAATAGGGCGGGCCACCAATAATAAAATTGGATTGTTGCAGAAGGCGGTATTTGCATCAAACAACTTGCGATACCATCCTTTTTAGTTTAGTATCTATCTTTGATGAAACATAGATGGGAAGCAAACCTGAAAAGATGCATAAAACAAAGGTTTTTGAATGATAGGCATTTAATGAAGACCGGTAAATTCTATAAATACAAAAGAGCTTATCTATCTAACGAAATGTATAAGTTCCAGCGGTTAATCTGCTACAGATCAATGGGCCCAATGCATTTTGTTAGATAGATCTGCTCTAGTAACCGAGATTTTCAAGATCAAGGTGAATGTACGATGTTGTGTATGGTCACGTAATTTTGCAATGGAAGCAAAAGAGAAACATAATTACTGCTTCTAAGACCCTTAACCTAGAATGCGCAGCTATGTTGAACTTTCATACTGATTTATTAACATAAACCGTTTATCGATGTTATTTCCAGTCTGTTTTTGGAAGACTTTTACAGAATTAGCAGACACAATTCATGAAACACCTTTGAGATGGCTAGTTATATTTAGAATCTCTAATTAACAAACCTGTTATAATAAAGGTGAATCCGTACCTTACTTTCTGACGATGTTTTTAGAACTTGGTAGATGCATCCAATTATAACAGATTGATCATAAGTAGGTACGGTGAGATGAGGTAAGGCAGATGATATACCTGCACACGAATGAACAGAAAAACATAAAATTAATTAAAGTAAGCAGATATGGGAAATAGAAATTTCTGAATATGGCAATAATAGTTCAGCTGAGTCTGCATACATGTTGAATTTGGCAATGAGCGAATAATGTGATGAAATAAGCAATTGCACAAAGATGGATAAAAGAAAAATATAAGCCACATAAGATTCAACAGACCTAAAATACTAAGAAAGCACAAATGGTTGTCTATATATAAAAGAAAGAACTGAGATAGTTACTTTTGGCCACAAAGCTGTTACATACCTTATTATAAGCAAGGGTTATTGACAAATTTAGAGTTGAAGAACCTAGCAGCTGTTGGATATACATAGTGTATTAGGACGCAAAAAAAAAAGGAAAACTCACCGGAACCAGTAAATTGTAGCAGCACTTATCTTTTGCTGATCTCATTATGAGTGGCCAATGCAGTTACTGGTTGTGACCAGGTAGGTACATTTTATTAGTGCTAAAAAAAATAATTTTGAGGGTGAAAGCAACAGTGGTTATAAAGCTTAAGCAAATAAACATTGTGAACTACAACTGCGTTTTACATACCTTGAATATATGTAGGTTGCATTTAATGAGAACAGCAACGATAAATGGTGCACACTGTGTATCGTTAAACATATTTGTAAAAATCGTTGGACAACAATTCGTGGTCAACAACATGACTGAATTTTTAAAGATCAGTGGCAAATGAAATAGGATGATGCGAAAAAGTAATTTGCACCAAATCATTTGCCACACCATCCTCTTCCATTTGGCACTGATCTTTCAAAATTCCATCCTGTTGTTGATAAGCGTGAAAAAATTCCAAACCAGAAAAGTGCAGCCCTCCGATTTGCAAAATAAGGAAAATATCTTTTGAGTCAAAAAATCTGCTAAACAATATTTGATTAAGCTTAAAGTTCAATCCGCAAAGAGTTACCTTATATTACGGAGAGCAGTAGACATCTTCTTTGGCTTCATGTTTGGTTTATTGTGTGTGGTGTATTAAAGACATATATCCACCAGTTATTAGGCTCATATTTGAAAAGAAGCAGAAACAACGGTAGGCTGCACCATGGCTGCAAAGAAACACGGTTGCATAATATTGCCATCCGGTTCTTGCCTGGCCAAGCTATGCAAACAATATTTTGCAGCCCACTTCATTCGAATCTGAATTTGGATGGCAATCATCATAGCGTTGGTGGATGTTTGTTTTGATATGGAAAATAAGGATAAAAAGTATAACTCTTAACCAATAGGTCACTAAATGTTAAGGCATTCAATAAAAAAAAGATTCTGACGATAACAAAGAAAGACTATTGGGCATTTTTTTTTTTTTTTTTTGGTTTGCTGATATGAAAATATATACATAATAATTAAGAGAAACAGGAATAAAACCGATGGTTTTAAAGATGATATGAAAAATGGAATGCCGTATGTATTTAACTATAACAGCAACCACAGATGATGTACATCGCTTGTCAATATTAGCAAATGAAAATCACCTGCTATTTTTTTTTTGCTCATACTAATATTTTACGCTCTGTATCTCTTACTTTAAGCTTGTTTCTACATGCTTATACCTGCAATGCGACAAAAGGTCCTGTTCAACAATACGATTTCAGTCAAAAAGATAGATGGGAAACAAAAGAGGATGGTGCGAAGAAGTAATTTGCACCAAATCACTTATCACAGCATTCTCTTTTGCTTCCCATCTATCTTTTTGAATTGTATCCTACTCATGACCAACACCTTTGGTGGAGTTGCAGGTACAAACATGCAAAAAAAACACTTATTATGACAGATACAGAGCATCAAATGTTAGTATCAGCAAAAATAAAATACTAGATGATTTTCAATTGCTAATATTGGCATGCGATGTACAACATCTGTCGTTGCTATTATGGTTGAATGCATATGACTTTGTTAGTATTAGATTCTTTTCTAAAACGATTGTCTAATATGTTCAATGAAAACTATAAATAACAAAGGCAGTTATCAGGCTCAGATTTTGTAATCAAACCTGGTGAAAAAGATGTATGATCAACCATCGGTGTTAACAAAAATGGTTGCACAATAATGCCATCCAGTCATCGATATGCCAACCGGTGATCATAATCTTTGAATACTGAGTCTGTTAGTTTTAGAAAATATGGTAGAATCATCATAGCCTTAGCCAAATTGAAATAATGTTTATTATATCTATTATACATTTATGGCGCGACCCATCCAATGTTTATTACACTAATATTGTAAAATTGGAACATGGGTCAGTCAGTTTGAATGAGCAAGAGTTCCAACCATAGTTCTGAAACTCAAATACATGTGCATATATTTTGGACTTTGCAGCGAATGCAATCATAGAAAACAAACACGGCTGCATAATTATGCCACCTAATGTTTGTGACAGCAACTGGTATTAGCGTCATTTTTTTAAACCAAACCGCCAGAAAAATAGGCAGAACCCAGCATCACTGCAAACAGACATCAAAAGTAGCTGCATCAAAGCATATGTTAACAAATAATATAAACAGTGTCAATGTAAAATGGTAAAAAAGGTTCAAATTCTGGCACGGACACAAACAAACCCATCTGCATAATAGCAAATAAGTTATTACACCAGCTGATTCTTGGTCTGGCTACCTACGGATGTAAGGTTGAACGACGAACATTAGGTAACCGCTAAAAAAAAGGGCAGTTGATCATCATAAGGCATTAATATTTTTGACCAAAACAAAATTGTCATATCCGCATACTAAACATTTTTTTTTACGCAAACCATCAGTTATCTCAGCTATAAATTTTGTTAGATACGTATTCACCATGGTTGCAAGCACAACTCAAAAGTGTGCTGCCATCCGATTGTGTGAAACGACACCTACGCCAAATCACCATAATGAATAAGCCAGAGCAAAGAAACAAAAGCACAACTCAAAAGTGCGCTGCCATCCAATTAAGCTAAACGATACCCACACCAAATCACCCCAATCAATAAGGCAAACCAAATAATGAAAATAGATCAACATGTTTCATTGGCTATCATAATTGCAAAACAAAAGCCACAACACTGAAAGAACACTGGCACATAAAAATATTTACGACACAAAATATCCTCTTATGGCCAATATCATTTGAGAGAACAAAATTTTCTTCCAACACAACAACAAAAAGCCGGGCAAACCAAATTCAGAGAACAACCACGATGCATAAATAGCCTCAAACCAAAAACAATAACAATAATGAGAAAAATAATATTAATGATCAAATACAATAGCAACACAGAGAAAGCAACATCAACAATTAACTATAGTATGCAGCAGCAGCAACATTGTCATCACAACAGCAGTTGAAACCAACGAATATTCAAAGGAAGAAGTCTAAATGAAGATAAAAAAGTTAGCTCACCAAGCAACATCATTCTTTTGTAAATATAGGAACTTTTAGCAGCAGCTGGTAGCAGACAATATGGATCCAAATATGTTTGTGGACCACCTACACAAACATGCCTGGAAACCACTAACGAAATAGCAGTCTTGCAAAAAGAGGTCGAAACTTCATCAGGGTTGCATAGAAACCTGGTTGCATGATAGCAAATGGTCTACCATGCCATCCAGTTCTTGCCCTCGCAAGATAATGTTCAGACCTCCAAAGGCCAACAACTGTAATCTGACAAAAAAAAAAAAAAAGGTTAAAAAAAATTAAATAAAGCACAACCTATGTAATAAAACAACAATAAGACAGCACAAAACGTGAAGCAGCAAATCAAAAAATAACGCCACAGGAAAACCAATACAGCTAACAAAAAAAGGAACGCACCAACACAGTTAAATACGACAACAAATAAAGAATTATTGCAAAAAAAAAAAAAAAAAAAAAAAAACCTAAAGTTTCAATAACACCTTATAACTAATCATTACCAGAAACAAACACATTTTCAAAAACCAATTTGCAAACACATGAAAGCATACAAAATATCAAACAAATATCGTAACACAACCGATTATGCTAACAACCGAACGATAACAAATAATACCCAGAAAACGTTTAAACATCAACTGACGAAATTAACAACAACAACAACCAAAAAAGCCATTGCCAATCCAACACCAGATCCAAAAGTCTGGATATACCAAACGACTAACTGTACATACAACAGGTCTATAATTAACAACAACAACGCAAACAACCAAACATAATAAAAAAAACAGAACCTACAACGAAGGACTGTATGCAGCAAAAGGTTAAACATCAACTGATGAAATTAACAACAACAACAACAACAACAACAACAACAACAACAACAACAACAACAACAACAACAACAACAACAACAAAAAAGCCAAACAA
This sequence comes from Artemisia tridentata subsp. tridentata, assembly GCA_021014915.2. NCBI lineage: Eukaryota > Viridiplantae > Streptophyta > Magnoliopsida > Asterales > Asteraceae > Artemisia > Artemisia tridentata. Next base: position 170,735,203 of record CP139507.1, on the reverse strand, counting down.
CCAGATCTATAATGAGTTCGATCACAAAACCTATTGGCAAACCTAAACCACATGCAAAAGTCCGGATATAACCAAACCACTAACTGCAGATACAACAACTCTATAATCAACAACAACAACACAAACAACCAAACATAACAAAAAAACAGAAATCAAAGCACCCGTTTTTTTTTTTTTTTTTTTTTTTTTTTTTTTTTGGGAAACAAAAAGCAGAGCAGCTAAATTAGATCCAAAATTAGATCCAAAAGTGTGGTTATAAGCAACCTAATAACTGTAGCAAAAACAAATGGCCTAAAAAGGACCACACATTTAAAAAATTAATAAACACACTATTCATACCACTGTAGCTCCCCTCACAGAGCACTGTAGCTACAAAATAACCCACAAAGTCAGATCAGAAAACTCAAAATAACCGTCGGGTAAAGATACCAGAATTAATCATCCCGGATCTCAAGGAAAAGAAGAGTATGTGAGTGAAGGGCAACAGTTGGATGACCCAACAGCAACCCAATGCCTAACCCAAACCCGGGCTCGAACGGGTAGAAACAAAATTTCGGCCTGGTCGCGCCATAAATGTATAATAGATATAATATCCAAGGACAAGATATTGTTTTGGCAATTGTGCAATTACACTCTAATTTCGTAAAGGACCATTGACTTGTGTTACTGTGTTCACAGGACCAACCTCAGAAGATTTATTTATTTGCATTAAAAACCACGACTGTTCTGTTTTATCTTGTTGAGGTACGAAGGTGTCGCTAATATGAGGTACTTTTGAGTAATCATATGGTTTATTAAATTTTACATTGCTCATTTTAGATCGACTCTCTTCGTCCTGTTCCATTTCTTCTTCGCAATTATAAACAACAACACGCATAATAAAGTCATCAAACAGATGTTCTGCACTATATAACTTCGGATTTTCCTTGAGTGCTTTATGTAAAAAATGTGGTTTGTCATCCCCAATAGCAAAGCCATATCCTTGGGGATTTTGCTTTAGAGTAAATTTCTGAATTGTTGTCACTGACTCACCAGTTTTATACACAACTTTTTGAAACTCTTTTAGTTTACATTCCAACTCAACGATTTTCTCAAGATAGGAATCAATCAGTTTCCTTGATACTTGTTTGTGTTCAGAAAAATTATGTTGACAAGTTGACAACTCTGTTTTTGTTTTAGAAAGTTCAGAGTATAGGTGGTCAACTTTTTTTTGAAAATCTAATCTTTCTTGTTTCATTTGTGAAATCAAGTCATTTTTGGAAACAGTTAATTCGCGTATCTGATGTTCTAACTCTTGTTCTTTCACATAAGATTGTTGGAACGCAACTTCAAAACTATTTTCCCGTTTTTCTTTTGTTTCATAGTTTGAAAGTTGAAGTTTATAGCACTCAAGATCCTTAGTCAATAATGCAACTTTTTCTTTTAAATTTCTATTTATCTCATTGCATTTATCAATTTAGGATTTCTGTGAGTCCAACTGTGTTTGGGTATCAAGAGCAAGGCCATGAGTTCTGGATCTGGACCAAGCAAAAGATCGTCTTGTTCAAGTTGATCATTATTATCATCATCAAGAGGATCATCAAATGTAACAACCGGGTTAATTTGATCTACATCAAATATAACTACTGTGTTCATTTGGTCATCAATTTGAGGAGATAAGAATAAGTCATCATGAATAACATGATCTTCGGCTGATGCAGATGCACATGGGGATACTATTTCATGAATGAGACGTGTTAAGTCAGGTACCTGAGACAAGCCATCAGTATCATATACTGGGCCTGTTTCACTCATGTGCATCTCTTGCATGTTGGCCTTCAACATCATGGCTGCACTAGCTTCCAGATCTTCCATATCATCATCAGAGTATGCATTAGCGATGAAGTTGTGCTCTTTTTCAGTGAGGGTGCCCCCGGCTTCATCCTTAAGAGCAAGAAGTAGAGCTTCCTTGTGGTACGCACTGCCTCTTGTCCTCGGTTTGGGGCATGCACTGGCCAAGTGAGCTTTCCCTCCACAGTTGTAACATTTCACCATTGTGTTTGCAATCCCTTGATTCCTTGTTTCAGCAATCTCGGCCCTTCTCTGTGGAGTACCAGTACTGTTCCTACTGCTTCCTGCTAAATTAAACCTCTAACCAGTTCCTGAGTTTCCCGTGTAGCCTCCCGATCCATTTCTTCCATAAGCTCTGTTCTGAATTTCAACTCTTCCATTGTGGACAACAGCTTGATTACGAGTGTTGGAAGTAGTACGAAGACGGTTGTTGGATTTGTTGGAAAACTTGCTGAAAGCCCGAGCAATTAAAGCAAATCCTTCATTCAATGAATTGAAAGCATCATCTTCATCACTGTTAACATTTGAGTAAAGCATAGTATCCGTGTTGTCATAAGGAACCAGTTGATTATCAGATGATTGTGGTGTAGATTCGTATGGAATGATTTGATTCGATGAGGTTTGTTGAGGATGAGCAAAGGTTTGTTGTTATTGACCAAAAGCCTTGTTTGATGGTGGAGCAAAATGTGATTGAGCTATTAATGCTAATGAGTTTGGAGTTGTTTACGGTGAATAACCCCTACGAGGAGCTCTATCTTTATCAACCTCTGACTGACGATGCTTCAAATAATCATACAACAACCCATAAGAGGTGTTGTGTAGATTATTTGCTTGATGAAAAAAGGTAACATACTTCTGCCAGTCAGGACCAAGACAACTAAGGAACTTTGTGTTTACTGCAATCCTGGGTAGAATAATGTTGTGCCTGCCTAAGTCGTTTATGATGTTGGTGAACCTATGGTAATAAGACTCTAATGATTCTCCAGCTTCAATCATGAACATGGTGTATTCTAGATAGGGTTTTGATTCCATATCTTCTTGGTTCAATTCAGTTCCTTCCATGAGAAGATGAATGTGTTCCCACATGTCCTTAGCAGTCTTCTATGCATCAATACTTCTGAAGATAGGATTAGGAATTCCTTGAAGGATGTAGGACATTGCAAGTTCATTGGCTTCTTTCTGAAGTACTTGTTCTGCTGTAAGCTGAGCATCAGGAACAGGAGTCACAGTTGCTTCTCTTAGAGGAATGGCATTTGGATCTCCAGAAACCGTTGTTGTAGGCACTGTAAATGGTCCTTCAATGATTGCCTTTTTCAAGTATTTTCCATGCGGTTTCTTGAGTTCAATGAACCGTAAAAATTGACTTGCCCATTGCACGTAGTTACCTGGAGTGAGCATAGGAGGTGTGTCTAGGGATCCAGCCTCGTGTCTTAATTGTTGACTATTGATTGCTTCACACATCTGATCAAACCAGTGAGGTTGTTTTGCTGGAAGTGGGTAGGACTGCATTGGTTGTTGTTGATATGGTTGTTGTTGAGGGAAAAACTGATGTTGTTGCATAAAGAGTTGTTGTTGAGGATATTGTGGTTGTTGAGGATATTGTTGTTGTTGATGATACTGATGTTGATTATAGAAATAGTTGTAGTTCGGTGGTTGAGACATTCTTGTGTGCTTGTGGATCTTGTAGATAATTGAAATGTGTGTTATGAGTTATAAATTTGGTTTTGGTTAAGTGTGAATTTAGATGTTTTACTTGTTCAATTCTGACAAATCACAGTTCACAATCAATTTTGACGAAACACTGTTCACAGTTGCCAATTGCAATGAGGTTACTGAATTGCGATGAGGTTACTGAATTCCGATGAAAATTTACAATTCCGATGGACTATTCAATTCCGAAGAATCTGGGAATTGCGATGGACTTTGCAATTGCGACAGAAATGTACAATTCCGATAACATATCTGAATTGCGATAGAACTTGGCAATTTCGATAACGTATCTAAATTGCAATTCCAATAATTTTCTCACTACCTTATACAAGATAGGAGATTTGCCTCAAAGTCGAAGTATTTTCACAAGCTTATACAAGCAAGGAATCTACTGAGTACCAATTGCGATAAACCCTTAAGTCTGCAAATCCGATAAACCCTTTCTGAGCAATTCCGATAAACCCTAATGAGCAATTCCGACAAACCCTCAAAACAAATTCCGATAAACCCTTTTTTCACCAATTCCGATAGAATGCCAGATCAAACAAATTACTTTTTGCGACTCAAGAACGATGTTTTAACTGACTTTCTTTGGTTCAAAACGTTTAAAAACACTTAAATAATAAGAAAGTTTCAAGCTTTAACTTTTTAAACAAAATTTGGTGAATTCCGATGAAGTGAAACTAATGAAATCGAGTGTAGATCTAAAGAATTTTGAACAAGATCTAAACTTTTGACTTGAAATCTGATATCTATTCACTATGATGATCTTTACACTTTACAATTTTGAAGAAAAGTAAGAGAAATGGGACTTTTTGTCATGTATAAGCTACAAAACCAAACATATACTAGTAAATAAGCTACGATCTACTCAAAATGCACAGAACAATTATCTTCTAGCGAATGATACCACTTTTTAGGTCCTAGATTAGATATAACACAAGATATAGAACACGTATAACAAGTAATATGAATCGTATAACACAAGATAATAAGAGAAAGAGATGAAGAGAAGGTTGATTATATATCACGCATAAAACTAGCAAAACTTCGGTACAATGTGACATAAACCAACAAGGAAATAAGAGATATATGTTTGGTATTTATAGGCGAGTGTTTCAGGCAACACTTGCCTAATTCCTTCTAGAAACTAGTCACTATACCACATGGCCCTTGGGCTTCTAATGAAGCCATGTGAATTATAACAAACATAAAGCCCATAATCGTGCAACTTTTTACATGTGAATGACCAATACTTGAATTAATACAAAACGTGTTCCCAACAGGTTTCGTCGTACTTCAACTCAACATATCTTGGTCGTTTTAGCTCCATTTCTTAAGTTCTATATATCCCCGAGTTCGTATCCATGTATACTAACAGGTTTTTAGTGCCTCGGAATGTCTAGTAAAATTTTATTGTACGATTTTACATTTCGAAAAACCCTTAACAGCATGTATAATTTCAGAAAATTCTTTTTCGTCACCTAACTTAGAATTAACGCATCTTCTTCGTTATAAGTCCGTTTTAATCTGTTCAAGTGGCCATGTTTTCGTTTTTGAGTCTATTTTCTAAATCCATAGGCTAATCATACTCCCAACCTACTTATTTTTCTGTGTGAGTCGAAATAGGAAAGCTTCTCGTCAAAAAAGTCAAAGTGCGTTTTTCTAGTTTTCTAACAATTCAAAACCACTTACAACAACTTCAGAACTAATCCTAACTCTTCAACCTTCTTGCCAAGATTATCAATTTATTAGAATGTTCCTAAAAATATGTTTAGGACTTAGTTAATTGTCACAAGTTTATTATAGTTATAAAGTATTTCAAACATGTACAAGGTGATATACATAAGTGTATGCAAACTTGAAAATGAGTATTAGGAAATGAAAGTAATACACATAAGAGTAGTATAAAAGCTCATGGAATTAGTAGTGCTTACTTGAAGTGATTAGGAGAATGAGGTGATGAAAACACAAGTTTACCCAAAAGTAACAAGCCTTAAACCCTTAACACTAGATTCTAGTACCCAAATGAACACCAATAAACCCTTGCACTTGGAAAGACTAAATTTTCTTTGCTTCCTCTCCTTGTGATCGAATGGTATGAGAGTGTGAGTGTGTGATTGTATTTTCTTTCTCTTGCAAATGAACTAAAGGTGTAAGTACACATACACACACACACACATACACACACACACACACACACACACACACACACACTTAGGTTGGTTTTATATATAGTAATTTTGGCACATGGGTAAAAAATATCTAAAGTTAGTCAAAATTATAGAGTTGGCTATGTTGTTGTATGTTGGCCGAATTTTAGGGGAAAGGTGAGACAAGAAATGGGTCAAGCACAACTTAGGTTGGTCTTATGTCTCCCCATGGTTGAATTTGGTCAAAGATTTAAATGTATGATGTTGTAAATAAAAAAAAAGGGTACGGTTGTATGAAAAAAAAGGGAAGTATGTGTTTAGTATTTGTGTAAAATGTATTTATTGAGTGTATTGGGTATTAAAAATAGGTATTGTGTATTAGTTTTGTGGTTAACGTTAAATACAAATAATAAAGTAGGCTTAGTAAGAGAATTATAAATATGTACAAAAATAATTTTTGGCACTTTTGTAGTAATTTAGGGAATGTGATAATGTATTAAAAATAATCGTTGGGAGTGCCAGGTACGTCGGGTGTTCATTTAAATTGTGAAAAGCGTTTATTAATTTAATATATGTGAGTAAGAAAAATGCAAAAGCATTAGCAATTAAATTATGAACTGGAGTAATGGCAATGTACTGTAATGTCGTATACTAAATATAGTCTAAAGTCGTAGTGCACAAGAGGGTTATTCCTAGTTTTATGTTTATTTAACTAAGAAGTTATACGTAAATCATTCTCGGGTAAACGTCAAAATAATTAGTTTGAGTTTAGCAAATAGTATTGACCTGTAAAATGGCGGGTTGTCATACAAAGAGTATCCAACAAAGAAACCTTCATCAACCATACCATCAAATTTTCCTAACTGATCTATGGTATTAAGAATGGTAACAGGACACCCAAATGGTCTCATGAAACTTAAAGTTGGTGTTCTACAATGAAAAAATTTATATGGTGTCTTTTTATGAGGCTTAACTACTAACACCCTATTTTGCACATAGCAAGCAGCACTAACTGCTTCTGCCCAAAAAGCTGTTAGCAACTTAGAATCATCTAGCATAGTCCTAGCAGCCTCAATTAGTGTCTTATTTCTACTCTTAGCAACTCTATTTTGTTGAGGAGTTCTAGCTACACTATATTGTCTCAAAATACCTTTCATCTCACAAAACTTATTCATCTCTCTATTTTTGAACTCAGTCCCATTATCACATCTAATCACCTTAACCTTGTGATCTACTAGCTTTCTATTCTATTTTTAAAGGACTTAAGAATGCCACTAGTCTCATCCGTAATAGCTAGAAAGAAAACCTATGTAAAACTACTGAAATCATCTATGAAAACTAGGTAATACATTTTCTTCATAAGGCTTTTTACAAATGTTGGACCAAACAAATCCATATACAATAAATGTAAAGGTGGACTGATTGAGTTCTCTATTTTGAACTTACAAGATGCTCTGTGCGGCTTTCCCTTTTGACTAGCAGCACAGGTTTGATCATTTTCAAAATGTTTAGAAGGTGAACCTCTTACAAGATTTCCCTTAACCAGTTTATTCATAATTTTAAAATTGAAGTGACCTAGCCTTCAATGCCAAAGTTTAGATTGTCAGATGTGGCTTTTGCATAAACGCAAGTTAAACCTCTTTTAGGAACTATGTTCTTTAAATCAACACTATACATATTGTTCTTTCTAGGAACATTATGTAAAATTTGACTTTCTGTTAGGAATATAAATATTCGTACGAAAGACTCGGTCACCACGAGTATCCTTTAGCATTATAATTATCTCGTAGGATAATTAGTATTAGTTTAGTTATCGTAGTATTCGTAGCGTTGGGTCGGGTCTTTACCCACTGTCACCTCACTCTACAGCCCAAGTGGGGCGTCTTATGTATGACTATAAATACCCTTTCCTACCCAAGGGAAAGGGTTGGATGTTCATCTGATTTCATGCTAATATGTTATATTTTCTCTCTCTAGAAAATCCCACACTCTCTTTCTCTCTCTAGGTAATTCGGCTAACACTCTAATCTAACCTTGTGTTATGATATCCAATATCTAACAATTGGTATCAGAGTTCATGGTTTGATTAGTTTGATTTTGTATGCGTTTTCTTGGTTAGTTTAGATAATAATCTTGGTGTTTGAAGGTTTTTTTTTGGTCTTATTCTTGGCTCTCTTTGATTATTAAGTTTGTGGTGTTTAGAGTTAGTGTTTTTATGGTTGCTATAACCTTCTAGGATCAAGTTGTGCAAAAGAAACCAAGCAAAAACGTTCAAAAGGGTGATTTTTAGGTGATTATAGGTGATGTTCTTCACTGCGTTTTGACATTCTGTGAAGATTTTTCGGCTGCGTTTTGAGGTTGCTTGGGAAAGTCTTGATTGCGGTTTGGAAAAGAATCTGACTGCGTTTTGGTTTTTAACTAAAATGGGAAAGAAGACAAAACGCAGTGAAAGTGACACTTTGTCTTGTTGTGACTACGTTTTGCCCTCCTGCGTTTTGGGTCTCTGCGTTTTAGACTCCTACGGTTTGAGCTACTGCGTCTTGACTCTATTGCGTTTTGTGATGAACTGAGTTTTGAGGATATTGCGTTTTGACAGTTGAGGTTTGCCATTTCTTGATGGCGTTTTGATCAAGCATTCTTCATTGAGTTTTGGTCTTGGCCTTTTGACTGTGACTTGTCCAATACATCACGTAAACTCTGAACAACCAAAACAAATCACAACAGAACTATAATTCATCTAATCGTACTAACAATCATCGCTTTGAACATACAATCACTAATCATTGTAACGATCCAACGATTATCATAACACAATCAATCTATCATTGTCTCACGGTTTCTTCTTGATTTTGTAAAATCCCGCGAAAGAACCTATTTCTCGGTTTAAATCATAGATTTGTAAAATCCCGTGCACGTTTACATCATGTCTACTACTTCAGATTCTGCTATATCTGAGGTACTCAGATTGTACAATATGATTGACAAACAAACGATTCCCAACGATTTGAGTATGTTAGTGCCAATAGGGACTGTGTGTGCCCGAATTCTCAAGAGAAAGAGCTTCATCAACCACAAAAATTGCACGAAGATGCAAGGGAAAGTTGCATAGAATGTTTTCAACTACTTCATTCACATCTCAAAGTACTTTTTGAAAGACCTGGATACATGGGAGGATACAAACGTGCATTTGCATCCCTGTTTAGTCAAGATGTTCAGACTTTCACAGGCAAAATGATACTGTATTTAGATCAACTAGAACAACAACTTGACAAAGGAGAATTCTCCGAAGATGGATCCATGGCTGCCCTTTGTGTAATCAACAAACAACTCCAACTGTTCATTGATTCGAAATTCACTAGGGATTATGACTATGACAGTCAAATGACGAAAAAGTGTTTTGCTAATTACACTAGAATCGAGGTTGACATGTTCAGAGATGCACTACTCCAACTCATGGGTAATGTTAAGAAGTTCATTAATGAAAGAGCGTAGCAACAACAATGCAGTGACTCTACTTTTGATAAGCATGATATAAACGACAGTTCTGGGACTTATACCACACATGGTATGGATACAGATCACAGATCAGAAAATGCCCAAGTCCCATCTGCTGAGGTACATGTCACTGATTAACACAATGTGCTTTCTAATGAACAACTGCATACTAATCAAATTAAGCCCACTGATGACACATATTTGTTGGAAAAGACTGATATCAATACCATTACTAATTCAACAAATACGAATCATAAAGGGGAAGAAATTGATCATGATGCTGAACATGATGATGCTTCAACTTCTCTGCTTACGGCTGAGTCTTTCAAATCAAATAATATGGTTGAAAAAGAAGTTTATAATGAACTTTCAAATATATTTTTACAAATTGAAAAACATTGTATTTTACTTGAAATCTCAATGCAACAAAAGGATGAAAGTCTTAAGACAAACCAACCCTATAGGAATCCAGAATTTCCTGAATTTCGTGAATTTTTTATGATAAACGATTTGAAATCTCAGCTACAAGCCAAACAATCAACGATCAACAACTTGGAAAAATGTATTACTGAGATATGTAATACAAGAAATGAAGTAAATGATAAACATGATAGAGATGCAATTGCAACTAGAAATAGTGAATTGGAACTTAAAGTGGCTGAATTACTTAATGATATTGAGACTTTGAAATTTCATTGCAAAGAACTGTGTGATTCAATCAAAGAAACAAAAACTAAGACTATAGTTCAGACAACCTCTTTGATTGCCAAAAATGATGAATTCAAAGCTCAAATTCAGGAAATGGGTTTTACAATTGTAGCTTTAAAAAACGAGCTAAGAAAAATAACAAGAAATTGTGTGAACACTAAGTTTGCATAACCATCAATCTTGGGAAAACCAACTACACAACCAGTTATAAACCAATCAGTTGTTAGGCAACCGATTGCGTTTAGATCAGAACGACCAAAATCTTCAACACAACGGTTTGCCCCCCAAGTTGATGCGAATCAAGTTTTATCAAAACCAGTCACTTCACAATCAAGACCTAATGAAAAGATAGCAGATGCTTGTTCTAAGGCTCAATCTTCTAAGGCTAATGAAAAGGAAGAGAATACTAGTGCTCAGGTTCAATCCCCTAAGACTAGATACATCAACTTGCCCATAGGATCTAAGAGCTTTACTCAGAAAACTGGTAGGAAAATTGATGTAGGAAGTAGGTCCTCTGTCAACAAGTCTTCCACTGTGCATGAGAAATCAAACACTCCTAAGTCTTGCCTTAGGTGGATTCCAACGGGTAGAATTTTTAAAATGGTTGGGCTTAGATGGATACCTACTAGTAAGTTGTTCACAAACTGCAAAACCAAGGTTGACAGTGAAACCCCAAATGGTCTGGAGGCTGATATCACTAACCCACATAAATACAAACAAAATCGTCATATTAGTGCAGGTCATCCTTACCAAAGTGCAGGTACATCGGTCATTCCTATCAAGGAAAGACTCAGAGTTTGGCGGCCAAAAGAACTGAAATCTCCTAATTTAGGGGTTCAGGAAACTCAACAGTGATGTATACGTGTAATGACTCCTGAATACATCTGTTCAGGACTCGTGCAACAACAATTTTTTATGGAAGAATTGTGATGGTAATTCTTCATGTATCCTTTGCATATACATTTATTCATATACTTTCACAAATTAGTTCTATTTTTGTACATATTTAAACAAAAAGAACTTGTAAATTATATATTCTCAAAAATCATAAAAACCTGAAAAACAAAAATTACCAAAAACAGTTTCACAAGGCATGTCTTCTGGTATCGATAACATTTACGGTCCTAGAAATGTCATTCAATAATGACACGGGTCTTTTAATGAAGTTCAAGCAGAAGTTCATAAAGTTTTCAAAACATGTCTCATGGCTTGCAGTTACTTCAGACTGCAACCCTTTCTTCCAAATGAGGAAAGCATGTCTACATAAGGGACGGTTGTTCCTGACAACGGGTGACGACGTTCTCCCGGGCATGGATTACTTCATATCCTTGCATAATCTGTCCCAAACAAGTATTTTTCCGTCTATGATTCTTCAGGAAAGTATTTGTGTTTCACATGGTGGTTTAAATATTGTTGCATAATCAATTGGATTTGAATGTTCATAAATTTTTCACACTCAATCAATGACTACAGTATGTCTAATTGAAAGCGGATCATTGATTGAGGGGGAGAGTAATGTTCAAAATTTCTCAATTAGGCATCTACAACTCATTGATTTAAACTGGGGTGTTTAGCTTGTGTTAACTCCTAATTGGGCATATGTGTTGGGTATGTGTTTGCATTTGTCCCTACTTGCTACTCGCTATTTGATTCCAAGGCTCGCATAAGTTAGAGGAACATTTGTGTTTTAATGAAAGTTAAATTGTCCGTTTGTGAAACTTACACCTTTAAATAGTTAGCTATATTACATGGACCACTTCTCCCATACTTCAAAATTTCTCAATGAGGTACATATACTATTTGCGGTTTCACCAAGTCAAATGTATCACAACCCAGTCAAACAAAAAATCAAAATTTTCTCTCATACTCAATCCGCAACATCTTCAATCTCATTTTTTTAGGGCTATTGTGTGATTTCTTTCCTAGGTATTGCGTGTTTTTCATTCCATATCATGTTTCCTTGCCTCGTCTTTAATATCATTTTCCTAAACTCGTTATTTCTTATGATTTGAAGGTGTTCGTGTGTACTCGACTGCGAATTCGTGGTTAGTGTTTGTTTATGGTTTGTGTTTGCTGGGATTGATGCAATATCATGTGTTGTTGCTTTATTGATTGTTTAATGGCATCCTCTTCCCCTCTTGCTTAAGTCCTTTGATTGTCGAATGTAGGTTTGACTATTTAAGTCAAAATTATGTGTGTTGATGTGGGAATATGTTAGGATAGCTCAAATAGATCAGGGAATCTCGTGCTGATTCATTCATGTAGCCTTGACTCCATGAGATGCAGTTGGTTGGTTGATTAAATCTAGTCGTGATTATGTGGTCCTAGTTACGATTTTCGAAAATGTTCTTAACTGCGTTTTGTGGTTATTGTTCTTGATTGCATTTTGAGTTAAAGCTTTGGACTGCGTTTTGTTTAATTTTCTTGATTGCAATTTGCTATTTAATTTCTTATTTGCAGTTTGACTAACTATTCTTAGTTGCGGTTTAGATAATGATTCCTGGCTGCGGTTTGCTTATCCTGACTGAGTTTTAGCTAGATATTCTTGGTTGCATTTTTCCCCTTGCATTTTGGTCTTATCACTATTATTTGGTCTCTGCGTTTTGAGCTTTGCAGTTTGCTTTACTGCATTTTTCTTGCTGTGTTTTGATTATTGTGGTTGGTCCATTGCGTATTGACCATGTCACATTTGTATAGTCACTACGTTTTGATGTTGCGGTTTACCTCACTGCGGTTTGACTATTTTCAAGAAATACTCATTGCGTTTTGAATCATTATTGACTGCGTTTTGTGGTGTGAGAATTGGTTTTTGCGGTTTGATGTGCCATGACTTATATTAACTGCATTTTGATTAACTTAGTAATATAGTCTTTGCATTTTGCCTGGTGAATGACAGTGTTCTGACCATTGAGACTTGTACATTGTGTCTTGCCTTTATTTTTGTGCCTTGCCTGATTACATTATGATCATGGTGTCTTGGTCACGAGATTATGTCCTCTCATTGATGAGTTGACTTCCGTTAACTATTGAGTTGACACTATCCTGTGATCATTACACCCTCATGATCTTTGTGCTATTATGTCTTGGCCTTTGCTTGCGTATGTCATAATCTTATTCTATAAAACACACCTAACACCACATTTCTATATAGATATTTCTTGTGGTGGTGATTGTGTAGTAACAATGGCTGACGCTAATGCACCTGCTGACCAAGCTCCTGTTATTCCTCCACCTGTTCGCACAGATGATCAGATTTTACCTCATGACCGCTGGGTTGCTACTGGAAAGAGCAACTGTTATCTGGATATGGACAAAACTCAACTTAACCCAATTTACAAGATTGTTGTAGACATTCTGAAGCAAACTAATTTCTTCGGTGCGTTTATGACTCGCTCCACTATTCCAACCATCTACATCCAGCTGTCAGCTCGATGAACAATGGCTGGATCTCACCAAAGACACAATTAAAGACGCACTTCAGATCACACCGGTTGTTGCAGACAAACCTTTTACTTCCCCACCAGCACCAGAGGAACTTATCAACTTCGTCAATGATCTGGGCTACCCCAAAACCGTCAACACTCTATCAACAGTGATAACACACGACATGTATCAGCCATGGAGAGCAATCTTAACTATCATCAACCTATGTCTCACGGGAAAGACTTCAGGCTTTGAAAGACCAAGAGCTCCAATGATATAGGTGCTTTGGGGGATCGTTAATCGTGCCAACATTGATTATGCTGAGAGGATTTGGGAAGAATTCACTCATTCCATCCATTCATTCCTTGAAGACAAGAATAATCTGGCATTACAAAAAATTGGAATGAAGAAGGGAAAGAAGAAGATAAACTTTCTTATGATTTCAAACATCCGGTTTACTAAGTTGATAATCTTCCGTCTCCAAGATTTGTACAAGTTTCACTCAAGATTGGATTCCCCACTCCGCATGCCAGATGATGAGCATGTCCTTGGAAATCTCAAGTTCACTGCAAAGGGAAATAACTATGATGTATTTGGGAAGGCCATACCTGGAGCTCTCATCACGAATGACATTTTTAATGCTCCATATTATCAGGACTATCTGGATAAAATGACTGCATTTCAAATATACTTTGTGGGTGAATAAGTTGCTGATGTTGAATCCCCTGTCTCAAAGCCAAGCAAATCAAAACCCAAGAAGCGTAAGGAGGCATCAACTACTGACGATGCTCTGGGACGTACTAAGAAACCCAAGAGGGGTGATGTGGGTAAGAAACAGGGATCCAAGAGACCGAGAAAGTTGGTAGATGAAGAAGTTCCCCTATCTAAACCAACTCTGCAAGATGAGGAGGATGATGTCCTCCAAAAGACCATGGAAGTTAGTGCAAAAGAATACGCAGAGTCAATGGGATAATCTACCAAAGGTGTGATCCTCAGAGAACCTGATACCGAAAGACTTCAACCACTGCCTGAAGTGGAAGGTAAAGGAAAAGGGATTGCCACGGACGAACAGGTTGCTCAGACACTTCTGGATATCTCGTCTCCAGCATCAAAGACAACCACCACAAAATTCATTCTCAAGAGATGAACCTCTGAAGCCTCTAAAGAGACTGAAGATTCTAAAGCTGCAAGGGAAAAGTCACCAGGTCAAGAGCTTGATCTTGAATCTAGTGACACTGAATCTGATGAGCCGGGAACCAAGGAAGTGAATGTTGGGAAAGGTGAGATGCATGCTAAAGATATTGCAGGCCCTGATTCTGGCAAAACTGAGAAGGAGATTTCTCATCATGAGAAGGATTTCATATCTGATCCACCTATTGAGAAGTTAAATGATAAGTTCGTGTCCACTACTTACCCGAATGTACTAGAGAATCTAAAGCTAAGAACCGATGATCATTCTCATTTGGAGGAACTCGCCAGCTCAACGGGTACTTTGTCATCTCTCAAGAATCTGGATCATGACCCCACATTTGGGGATTAGTTTATTTCTGACAAGCCTGCTGATGCGGAAACTAAGAAGCCAAATGATGAGAAAGATTTGGTGTCAATGGTGTCCGTCACTATTGAGCAAGACACTTCTGCAATCCCTATAATGACAATACCGACTCCAACTGCAACAACAACCACAACAACTCCCTCTGCTGCAACGACTACCACGGCAACAACCACAACTACAAGTGCAATTCCACCAACTCCGCTCTCCAACGAAAGCCTCGAGTCACGCCTTGAAGAGGCTCTCAAACGCATTGCAGTTCTGGAAGGTCATAATCTACCTAAGATTGTCAAACGTCACGGCTCTTGGTTATCCAAGCTGGAATGTCTCAACATTGACAATAAGGTAATGATTGCTGTCGATGAGCACGTAGCAGAAGCCGTGAGTCAGGAAATGGAAGCACCGCTTAGAGCACGCTTCAGAGATCTTCCCACCACTGATATGAAAGAGATTCTTTTACAGCAAATGTATGAGACAAACCTTGACCAAGGTCATGTAGACCATAGAAGATTATACGAAGCTTTTGGAAAGATCAATTGACCATGACAACTCTGATCAACTCATGGAGGACCTGGCTGAAACCCGTCAAAAGAAAAAAGGGAGCCAGGACAAACCCAAAACACCTCCTGGGTCTCCTCCTCATCCACCCCCTCCTCCTCCTCCATCAGGACCATCTAGAGCTGCAGGCTCATCTGGGGCATCAGGATCACATCAAGCACAACCACCACCTCGTCCTCCTACATCATCTACCAAGGAAGATCAGACGAAACAATCTATAGGTCCATGCTCATCGAAGAAAGCTGAGTCTACTGCATACACTGCTTGGACGACTATTGACACTAGATTCAAGCCTTCTGTCTCGTCAATTCCTGAAGATCTTATTATGAATGAAGAATCAGCTATCAACGATCAAGATTCTTATTCTGATGATGATGAAGACACTGCAAATGCTCATATTCCCAAGGTTAATCTGAAGAAAGACTGGTGGAAGTCCTTCTCAGAGGATGACAGATCAACAACTCCTGAGATTACTCCTACAGATGAGATGATGAAGACATGGTGGAAGCCCACATCCGAAGATGACAGTCCTCCAACACCTGAACCAGCATGGTCCATCCCTTCATCTGATCAGCAGGTTCCTGACAATAACTAGGCAAATGCTATTGTGTCCAGCTATGTGCCTCCTCCGAAAAACTCACTACTTATACAGACGGGTGACATAGGAGCTTTCATGGACTGGTACTGCAAGTAGCAAGGAATCACCAAACTAACACCAAAAGACCTGGAAGGCCTAGCATATGAAATCGTCAAAGCCTTTCATCCTAATGTGATTCATCTTCAGTTCCAGATGGAAGAATGCCACAAGCGTCTAACTGATCAGGTCGACGAGGGAATTCTTAGGTACAATATCAGCAGACCACTCCCTCTGGGTGGTCCACCTGGTCAGGTCACCATCCAAACTGACTTCTTCTTCAACAAAGATCTGGAGTATCTCTGACTAGGCAGCAAGGGGTGTAAACAAGCACTGTCAATTACAAAGATGAAGGCTGCATACTATCCAAATATCGGGTTAGAGCAAATAGTGCCAGATCAGATGTGGGTTGAAGAAGAGTGCAAGTATAACATATTTACTTTGTTTGGCATATCTTACTGGTGGTTCAAGAGACAATACTTCTACATTGACAGACATACTGCGGAAGGTGATCGCAAGGCTGTACGTACTCGAATGCAAATCTTGAGCATAGTCAGTGTTGAGATTTTCTCAATATATGGCTACGATTACTTGAAGAAGATTGTCCTTCGCCGCGCTGATCTCAAGGAGCATATCATTGCGGAAAGTGACTTCAAACACTTACACCCTGGTGACTTTGAAGATCTGTACCTGCTGTATCTTCAAGGCAAGCTACACCACCTACCACCTCGCGAAAAGAAGACTCTTGCCACTGCCGTCAATCTATGGACCAGGGGATTAGTCATCAGACAATAGGTAGAGGACTTTCAGCTTGGAATTGAGAGTTATCAGACTCAACCCAACCTCAAGAGGCCTCAATGGGATGCAAATAACATGGAATTCAAGCACGACTACACGGTTCTTGAGTCTCCAAAGGCTGTGTTGTTCAGGGGTAGGTATAGGGTTCAGATGATCATGCAACTCAATGAAATCCACCAGTTCAGTGATGGTACTATACAGCAGATTGAAGAAACACTGGACTACAGTGTCAAAGAGTACAAGATCAACAAGGCAAGACCGGGGCGGTATACTATGTTCTGGATAAAGAAAGATCTGGAAATGAACAATGAGTTCATCCATACCATTCAGAAACGATTGAAGACAAGGAGGATCTTCCACAGTCTGGAAAGTTATGTTGGTGGATGAGTTCGAGAGGGTGATTACAAACTTTTACAAAGAACCAAATGAGAACATATTCCTCTTTTGGTGTTGTGTAATTAAGTAATGTTTTGAACATTGTACTATTTAAGTAGTGATAAACATATGATTTGTGTGTAGTCTTAACATCCCTCACTAGTTGAGGAGGAGCAGTATGAGGTACGCTTCAGTGCCTCATTCTTGATAAAAGAAGCGAAAGCTTCTTACTTTTGAGTAGAATTAATCTAAACTTTTTCAAACTATTTCTTCTAATTCTGCTCAACAGAACAAGTATTCCCTCTCATGAGGGGGAGTATTTGAAACTCCTTGTACAAATCAAAACAATCTTGTGGGTTTCTTCCCGTAAACCTCAAAAAGCATATTTTAATCAAAGTTTTTCAAAAACAACATCAATATGCTATTTTTGAGGGGGAGAAATATAAAAGGCGATTAAAATATTACTAATTTTGATATGACATCTCATGTGAGCACGACTCAAACTTCACCAATGTATTGACGAAACAACAATTGTCATTAATCGAAAGGACTTGTCCTGGCCGGGTAATAATTTCAAGCTGGTCTAACCAGTGATGTAAGCGTGTCTCGAAGAGGACTTGTTTGAGTAGAGTGTACCCTTTCGAGAAACTTTATGTGGACTTGACCAGACTGGGTAATAATTTCAAGCTAGTCTAACTAGTGATGTAAGCGTGTCTTGAATCGGTCATGTTCACTGAAAGTGGATCAATTCAAAAAGTGCAAACTCTACCCAACATGTGCAAATTTATAATAAAAACATCTGAGCACATGTTAAGGGGGAGTATTTGAAAAATACAAAACTCTCAAAGTGTTAGCAAAATGTGTTTTATAACTATAAACACTTTGAGAAATTTTTCAAAGATTTGGTTGACGGCAACATAGGATACATGAAGTTATAAGGTGGCTAAAGTTAGGAAAACCGTCCTATGATCCGCCAGAGCCGGAGGGATCTACCCAAGGACAATACCGAATAGTTAGTATTAGAAAGTCCTTAGGTATGATTATGAAAAAAGGAGTAATATGAGAAAGGAGAAAGAAGGGATTGAAGAATTAAAAAGAAATGTAATGAGAAAGGGTGAAAAGAAATAGCCCTCCAATTATTAAACCTTAGGGCAGAAACCGGGTTCAATTCATATGTTATTGGTGGTTACTAAGGTAACACCGGTATTGAAGACAAGACGTCATGGACCCAGCGACGCACTGCACTAAACCTTCTAGCCACTCAAGTTCTCTTAAAAGGACTTGTTTCATTCTCACGGGGAACCCTGCATAATCTATCGACCGCTCTTTACGAGTTATGTTGATATTGAAACAGGAGACACCGCACCAGTCTCCGACTACCAAAAATGCACTTATCGAGTCTAGAGCCACGAGATGCATCATAAGATCTCATAGGAACACGTGATACTTCTACAGCTGGTGCTTCAATGTGACGAACACCAGATGTAAAATTAAGAGTCCTACGTAGATCTTAGCAATCTGCCAGAACATTTATGAGAGAAATTACTTATTTCATTCTCAGTAATTGAATGGAAATTCCTGCCAGGGTCAAAATCAAACAGCCCTGACAGCAGGTCACTTCGGTAATTCCTTGTGGATTACGCTTAGTGTTCGCGGCGGTTTCAAACGGTCTACAGTCGTGGAGTGATGCTACGGTATACTTCAGTGACTCACCTGAATCGTTGATACACTTCGGTGTATCTGTGTAAGCTCTCTCGGGGGTATCCAGTTTAGGAACGGCCTTGGCAAGGATTTGAGAAAGTTTTCACACTATGTTGTCAACGATCTCGAAATCCAAACCTATAAGTGCCAGATGTTTTGTTGCTAACTATTGTTGGCAGGAATCAATGGCTGCTGCTGCTGCTGATTGCCAAAGAGATGTCACTTCAACACCCCATGCTCACACATCACAATCATTATCGAAGAAATCGTGATATTAGAATGACTGCCAACAACGCTTCCGCTACTCTAATGACATATATCATGGTTCAGAAGGTTGTGAGCATGTCAGTCCGATAATCACTTCATTAGGAAAGGAATTATTCACAGAGAATGACACACGAAGTTCTAAAAAATGCTTATCTCAATGTATGCTTAATGATCACACATGTAATAGGAACATTCATCATAAGACCACTTCTTGAAGTAGTAAGGTTGCTGATTATAAAAAATCAATGACTAAGAGATTGGAAATTAAATTCAAAAATTATAATGCTAGTATCTAAATTGTAATTTTTAGGGTGACCTCCCTTAGGGGGAGATTGTTAGGAATATAAATATTCGTATGAAAGACTCGGTTACCCCGAGTATCCTTTAGCATTATAATTAGCTCGTAAGATTATTATTATTAGTTTAGTTATCATAGTATTCGTGGAGTTGGGTCGGGTCTTTACCCACTGTCAGCTCACTCCACAGCCCAAGTGGGGCATCTTATGTATGACTATAAATACCCTTTCCCACACAAGGGAAAGGGTTGGATGTTCATTTGATTTCAAGCTAATATATTACATTTTCTCTCACTAGAATATCCCACACTCTCTTTCTCTCTATAGGTAATTCGGCTAACACTCTAATCTAACCTTGTGTTATGATATCCAATATCTAACACTTTCATCAATTAACTTAAAGTTTGGAGATAAAACAATACAGTCAGTGTCACTAAAAAGAACACTATTCTTTTTGTCACATATTTGTGAGACACTAAAAAGATTAAACTTTAACTATCTAACAAAATACACATTTTCAAAATCTAAATTACCAATTTTAATGGTACCTTTTTCCTCTGATTTTCCATCATTTGGGGTTCCATCCAAAAGCAACATATCCTCTATCTATCTTTTCATAGTCTGTAAGATAGGACATGTTCCCTGTCATGCATGTGCCTTGAGCATATACTATTAATTACTCCTTGATCCTGTAAATCTATTTGTGGATTGCCCTGCATATTTGGTAAGAAAATCAGTTTCTTTTGGGGACCTAAGCCATCACTGACTTGGATCTGCCTTGTGCATCAACATAATCAAACTTTCTCAGGGTGATTGATGTACTGTTGTGTTTAGAAACATGGTCTAAAACTTTAAGCTTTGGTTTCCAAACCCAACAAGCTGAGGCCTTAACAGCATTAACATTATTTTTCTTAACAGCATTAACTACTGCTTTTGGCCTAGCAATATTAAAATTGTTACCCCTAACAGTATTAACCCTTTGATTAATACTACTGCATTTAAATGCTGTGTTTTTATGAATGGAATTTTTAACAGTTGAATGTGCTATTTTAGAAAGATGTGACATTGATCTAGCAGCATTCACAGTTGTTTTTGTGTGAGCAGCATTCACTTGTCTAGCAGTATTAACAAATACTGCTGTTTTTGAAATATTTTTTCTAGCAGTATTAATTGATACTAAGCCAGACTTCATTAGTACAGCCCTTGGAACCATGTTCTTTGTTGGGAATTATAATTGAGTTGAGAAGACAAAACACATGAAAGATGAAGGACTTATGAAGACAAAGATGAAGGACTTAAAATGTATTATGTTAAAAGTCTTTATAACCCTAATCTCTATTATATAAAGAGATTACGGGGTGTTAGTTTATTAAGCGTATCAAAGATGTAATACCAGCAAGAAGGGATAATGACACGAAAAGGCCCATACTTGCCACCTTTTGTCATTGTATGTTGCGACCTTTTTTTTTTATTTTGGCACAAACTTTTCAAAATCGTGTCATTGTGGGGTCTGTGTGACTATTTCAGCCATGAAAATGACCATTTTACCCTTACTTTTTTCAAAATTTGAAGGGTAAAATGGTCACACAGACCCCACAATGACACGATTTAGAAAATTTTGTGCCAAAATCAAAAAAAAAAGGTCGCAACATACAATGACAAAAGGTGGCAAGTATGGGCCTTTTCGTATCATTATCAAAGATGTCCTACCAAGAAAAAGGTGTGTGTGTGTACCTAGGCGTATGGTCTAGTTTAGACGCCTAGGGTTGGAGTTTTTGTTAAGCCTCAAGGATCTTTGATACCTGTTAGATTAGGTAACCGTACTACACTTGATCATGTAGTATTGGGGCTGTGTGTTTTGTAACTAGTTGTTAGATATGATGAAGAAGAACCTTGTTCAATAATAATGATGTTTTAGTTTATTCCATTGTGTATCATGTTTATCATTGTTATTATTGTTAATCCTTAGTGCTTAAATGATCCATGAAGTTTTTATTAACTTCACAATTGGTATTAGAGCCTAGGGGGCTCGGGATCAAGGTATGATACAAGTTTTTGTCGAAGAAAAGAAGAAAAACTCGAATCTGGTTTTAATTTTCGTAACTCACTGCAGAGCTGTTTTCAAAGGACGATAACTCATTCGTTAACCATTCTATTGGGTTGAGCTTTTATATAAAGGTACATTCTCACTAGATGGATCTTCAATCAGAGCTTTTAATTGTCAGGTATAAATTTTTGAAAACTGCTACAGAGGAGTTTAAGTTTTTCGAATTTTTAGGTTTTTTGGAATTTTAAACTGCATGAATTCATGCTTACTCATTTTTATTCATCCTGGATGTTGGTTATATGTTTTTTGGTGTTTATTATACCCAAAAGAAGGGCAGCTTTAGATTATGGTTTAATCGGTTTTAGGGTTTCTAAACCTACTCTTAACTGGTTGCTGCTATACATGATCAACAATTTTGCAATATCAGAAACCCTAGGTTGATTAACTTGCTTAATGATTAGGATTTGTGTATAAACCCTAACTGATTAGGGTTTGGAAAGCATTAATTTGTTAATGATCAGTTCTACGCAAAGGGTTGTATGAAGATTCACTGTTTTTGTTCAAGGTTTGAATTTGAATAAAGTCTACTTGTGAGTGTTATTACTGGAAGCATGATTAAGGAGAATGTTCGAATAGAGTTACTGGTAGACATACGAAGAATGCAAACCCTAGCTCCCACATTTATACTGCTAGTATTAAATTTTTGTACTGATTGTTGTAAAGTGCACAAGAGGGTTCTTTGTACTGCTTTTGGTCACAACTTAGTACTGCTCTTTATGGGTTAGTACTTCTTATGCTCTCTTAATACTGCTCAACATGAACATTAGTACTGCCAGTTCACGGCTTTCATGTTTGTACTGCTCGGATTTAGTTTGTACTGCCAGTTACGTTTGTTTATACTGCTGATTTAAGCTGCTCAAAAAAGCAAATTAGTATCGCCATTATAATTTAGTACTGCTACTTTCACGCTGCTCTTTTGATGCTTGTACTTCATGATCATGGGATGGTGACTTTATCTTTACACCTATTCGCTTTTGGTATCCTATTTGAAATTATTATTCTACGTGCATGATCTTATATTTGTATTGTAATATTAATTCAAGATAGTGGGTCGGTGGATTTTATTATTGCTTTGGGAATGCATGTGTGAGTTAATTGGGTACAATTAGAAGGGATTATAATTGGATATTGTAAAGAAGAATTTGATTGGTCCGAGGTTTGAAAGTTATTGGATGACACACACAAGGAAACTTTATGGTTCTCGGATGGATATTACACACACAAAGAGAATTTATTGGTTTTTGTTCATGATTTATGGAGCATGGATAAGACACACATGACAGGTTTTTGTTATTATTGAATACTCTTATGAATCTGGTTCAAGGTAAAGGACTATTCTTCATTCTACTACTACTTGGTTTCAAATGCTATTGTAGTCATTTTCCGTAAGCTATTTGGCGATCATTCATTGAAGGTACTACATGGTGTTTGTTGCTATGGTGGTGAGTTATTCGAAAAGTTCTTTTAAATGGTTAACATATAGGTTTCAGGGGAAGCTTAATGTTCAAATGATTAACCATTTATATGTTACATCAAGGTGAAGGTTTTCACAACTACTAGTTGTTATTCTTACTGATGGTTTAGGTTTCTTTTGTCTTGCGTTCATTTATAGTAAGCATTTTGGTGTTCTTAATGGTGGGCAATTCGAGACATTGGAAGACTAGATTGGAAGTATGATAGTGGTTCGTGGTTATGAAGATCAAGGTTGCTTACTTTTGTCCCCTAATTGATGATGACCAAAAGGGGAAGAATATTTACATAGAAGATTGTAACTTATAGAGCCTTGGTGATATAGCATTGATTAAGGGGAAGCCTATATCTTTCATATATTTTAACTTCAGGGGAAGTTCGTGCTTATTTGGTTTTATCATTATCAACTAGGGGAAGATTGTTGGGAATTATAATTGAGTTGATAAGACAAAACACATGAAAGATGAAGGACTTATGAAGACAAAGATGAAGGACTTAAAATGTATTATGTTAAAAGTCTTTGTAACCCTAATCTCTATTATATAAAGAGATTATGGGGCATTAGTTTATTAAGCGTTTCAAAGATGTAACACCAGGAAAAAGGGGTGTGTGTGTGTACCTAGGTGTATGGTCTAGTTTAGACGCCTAGGGTTAGAGTTTTTGTTAAGCCTCAAGGATCTTTGATCCTTGTTAGATTAGGTAACCATACTACACTTGATCATGTAGTATTGGGGTTGTGTGTTTTGTAAGTAGTTGTTAGAGATGATGAAGAAGAACTTTTTTCAATAATAATGATGTTTTAGTTTATTCCGCTGCGTATCATGTTTATCATTGTTATTATTGTTAATCCCTAGTGCTTAAATGACCCATGAAGTTTTTATAAACTTCACATTCTTTTTAGCACAGGGGTGAGTCTTTTTAGCAAAGTTTTGATGATTCACCCTTTGAGAATTGTTCCAAACAGGTTTATCCATCCTTGAATTTTGAAACTGTTTTTTACGGTAATTGCAATCAAGCTCCAAATGATCAAAGATTACACACACATAACAGGCCTTATTAAACATCTCAAAATTACTTCCTAGTTTTTGAGACATTATATTGTTCCAGTTTCTTTGATTACCTCTTGGACTGTGAGTGTTTTGCCTATTTTGCTCATCTTGTTGAACAGTTTTCCTAGTAGTTTTTCTTTGGTCTTTAGATTTGAAAAATTATGTCTTTGCAATTCTAGGCCTAACTGTTTTCCATTCAATTTTAGGTTGAGACACATCCTTTTCCTAATCATCTAAAACCCAGTCTTCAATATGCATGCGTTACTTGCGAAACATCACGGTATAAAAAAGAACCGAATGAAATTGATGATGATGTCACAAAAAAAGGACCTCCAGCTAAGCTATTGTGGTATTTTCCAATCATATCAAGATTGAAACGGTTATTTGAAAACAAAAAAGAGGCTAAATTATTGCGTTGGCATTTTGATCAGCGTAAAGATGACGGGAAACTAAGGCATGTGGCATACTCCCCTCAATGGAGAAAAATTAATAACAAGTTTCCATAATTCAGTGGGTATAATCTTCAACTGGTAGTAATATAATGGTTTCGTGGTGATCAGTGATTAGTTATCATTATGATTTTTGGTTAATTATAACATTATAAGATTGCATGTTTGTTATGTTGGTTAGTTATATAATCCCCAAATATTGTAATCCGATGATTAGGATTTTTTTTTTTAATAATATTATATTATAGGATGATCCTTGTGCTTTTATATAATATTTAGTTGCATTGAATGTGTATTTTAAAATGACTGATTTTTGTTTGGCGGGTTTTTTTTATTTTTTATTTATTTTTATTTTATTTTTATTTTTTTTGGGTACAATTTCTTTAGTTAAAATTGCATACCTGGATCATTCCTCTTTACTCGCTCTGCATGTAGTACATCAGTAGCCATTACTTCCCATGTCTTTTCATAAACAATCTCTGGTTGAGACATGCTGCCTGTCATAATTAGTATAACATAAAACTTTCTCAGATAGTTTCCTGTTCCCATAAGTTGGCTTCTAACAACCAATCAACATATTCCTTATCATCTTCCAATAGGCCCCGTGCTTGGCAAGCCTCTTTGTATGTATTGTATGTAACACCTTCGAATTTTTTAAAATCAATCCAATCTTGTGCGCCTCTCACTTTGTTAAGCAAGACTCATAAATAGAACATCTCCCCAAACGAAGGAGAGACATGATGTACACGTCCAATGCATGTGCCATTTTGTCTTTTTTCCCAAATCCTCTCTTCTTGCTTCCATAAATAGTGTTTTGGAAACTCATGGTAAAGTAGCTTTCTTGCATCTACATCCGTCTGGTTTGTTTACATCCATTCATTAACAGATGCTTTATCCAACGTACAATCAATGCCTTCCAAAGCATCAAATATAACTGATTGTTCACCTTCTAAATGAAATGGCAAGCGCTCAACAGGAGGGAATCTGTAATGGATGTCAAAGCTATAAACCCTCCATGCCACTTCACATGCTGAAAGGTATCGACAATCGTAATAATCTTTGATTCCATCTATCTCTTCTTCTTCTACAGCAGCTGTGACCCTATCAGGACCCTTGCACTGGTACAGAAACTGGCTTTCGTCACACCAAAAATGTGTGACGATATGCATATAGTCACACATGTTTTTTTGGGTGTGTGTCACGAAAGTTCGCGCCACCGTAGGTAGCATATGGTCACATTGTTTAGTTTGTAGCCGTTTTTATTGAAAAAGAGTGACCAAAACCCGAATATGTGTGACAAATTAGGCACAAGTTTTGTTGGATTAATCAGTATGTGTGACTATTTCCCGTCCTATGGCCACATGAATATATAATGAATATGACGTTTGTAATGATTTAGTCACACAACGTGTGTTGTTTTTTTCGAGTTAGTCACATACAATTTAAAAAACAGTGGCCAAAAGTGTTAATAAGTGTGACCATATGCTGTTTAAAGTGAAGAAATGTGTATTTTGTGTGACTATTGATCATCCAATGGCCACATGAATGTTATGTTTGTGTGGCCTTTTGTAATATTTAGTCACACAAAGCATGTTTGTTTTGGGTATTTAGTCACATACAATTAAGCATAAAGTGGCCAAAAGTGTTAATAAGTGTGACCATATGCTGTTTAAAGTGAAGAAATGTGTATTTTGTGAGACTATTGATCGTCCAATGGTCACATAAATTTTTAGTTTGTGTGGCCTTTTGTAATATTTAGTCACACAAAGCATGTTTGTTTTAGGTACTTAGTCACATACAATTAAGCATAAATTGGCCAAAAGTGTTAATAAGTGTGACCATATGCTGTTTAAAGAGAAGAAATGTGTATTTTGTATGACTATTGATCATCCAATGGTCACATGAATTTTTAGTTTGTTTGGCCTTTTGTAATATTTAGTCACACAAAGCATGTTTGTTTTGGGTATTTAGTCACATACAAAAAAGCAGGAAGTGGCCAAAAGTGTTAATAAGTGTGACCATATGCTGTTTAAAGTGAAGAAATGTGTATTTTGTGTGACTATTGATCATCCAATGGCCACTTGAATTTTATGTTTGTGTGGCCTTTTGTAATATTTAGTCACACAAAGCATGTTTGTTTTGGGTATTTAGTCACATACAATTAAGCATAAAGTGGCCAAAAGTGTTAATAAGTGTGACCATATGCTGTTTAAAGTGAAGAAATGTGTATTTTGTGTGACTATTGTTCATCCAATGGTCACATGAATTTTTTGTTTGTGTGGCATTTTGTAATATTTAGTCACACATCGAATTAAACAAAGAGTGACTATCACAACCTGTAAAATTTCAGGTCAATACTATTCACCAAACTCGAATTTACTTTCTTGACATTCGTTTTGAAAACAATTTACGTGTGACTTTTTACTTGAACCGATGTGAAAACCTAGAATAAAATCCAAGTGCACTAGGACTTAGGTTATATTTAGTCCACAACGCTCCAGTATCTTGCTCCTGCTCCACTTCACAATTTTAAACTATAAAACAATTTTCTATTCTTTAACTACTTACGGTTTTAAATTCAACAAACGATTATTTGTTATTCAATATTCAACACCCGACATACCCGATTCTTTCAACGACTATTTCTAACCTATTTTTATACTTCCTAAATTATTACCAAAGTTCCAAAAATATTTCCTGACACATAAAGTAATTTCTTTATAACTTACGTTTAAATACGTATAACTTTCGTTAATCACCAAACTAACAACCAATACCTATTTTTAACACCCAATACATACAATATATACACTTTTGTATCAAAACTACTCATCTAATCCCATTTTATGCTTAGTGCCGCCCCTTCCCCTCTCATGTCTTTTAGATATTAAACATGTTATACATAATACATACTTAATCATCATTACCCAACAAAAGTATGCTAAACTTTTTCACTTTGTGGCTAAGCCACCAAAACATGTCTCCTTGCCCCCCCCCCCCTTAGCCACCCTAACCGGCCAACCCCCCCCCCCCTTCTAGCTAAAATTAATGATTTCGATTACACTATTGAGCATTTGACAAACCTTGGCTATAAATAGACGTAAACTATCCTTATTTTTGCTATTAGCTAAGTAAGAAAAAAGGATATCATCCTCCCATCTTATACATAAATTCTACCCACTTTGGAGCCAAGGAGAGGAGAAGAATTTGTTGTGGCTAAGATCAAGTATATTAGGACACATTAGCAAAGGTTTTGGAGCATAAGTCTTGTGGTTAATCTAGTACTTTACAACACTCATTTCACTAATCACTCTTGTAAGTGATCGTACTAACACTTCGTGATTTTCATATTTTATATGCTTGTCAAGTATTGATACTCATTATCACTTAGTACATGTTGATAAGAATTTACATTTATAATGATCCTTTAACAAAGTTTAAGTTTTAAACAACCTCTTATTATAAAATAAACCCTATATGTTCATATATGTTAGTAAATTTGTGGAGATAAAGATTTTGATTATCATTCACATGGACTTTGAATATTGTTAAGTTTATGTTTAGATCACTATTATTAAGTTGAGGAGATCATGGGTGAACTAGGACAAGGTTTGGAGTGATTTGGAATGGAATAGAAACTAGAAAACACATTTTTGAAACATCTATATGAGCTGCTGTCCCGTTTTGTAAAAACTGGAGAAATCAGTAGTTTGTGAGTAATTTTTGGCTAGAAATATAGAAAATAGACTCAATAACGAAAATATAGCCGCTTGAATGAGTTAAAACGGGCTTATAATGAAAAAAATACGCTATTTTCAATTTAGACGACGAAAACTATATTTTCATAAATAAAAGCATTTTGTCCAGAATTTTAGAAGATGAAAACTGAGATTAAATGAAGTCTAGACTAGCTGAGACCTTGAAAACCCTAGAGTATACTTAAATACCTTCGTGGGGATAGGTCAAACTTAAGAAACGAAGCTACGACGCGAAAGTTATGACCAAAAGAATGTTTGCAGCAACATATAAATTTTGACAGCCTAATAGTAAGCTGTTAGGATTTTAAAAGTGGATTTTTGGACCTTTTAGTGTACATTTTTGTTAAAATGAGGTATACGAAAATGGTAGAACAATGTATATACTTATTAGACACGTTAGAGAATTTTGAAATACATATTAACACGACGATTAAAACTTGGTTATGAGATAAACAAGTTATGTTTCTAAAAAGTGGTGAAGTCTAATAAAGGATCAAAATGACACAATTATATTTTGACAACAAATATTACAACAACATGTACAAGTGATAAAGTAAAGTATGAACTTGCATGCTTGACCTTGTTTTCGAAGCCTAAGACATATGTATATTTAGGTCGCAATTAGAGTTATTGGACCTATATTTCCGTTTACAAAATATCAAACGAGAATTATTGGACCTATATTGCCGTTTACAAAATATCAAACGAGATTTGCTTTTGCTAAGGTGAGTTTCATAGCCCCGATTTTACATTGTTTATATATATGATTTCTAAACCCTCGGGGTGGGAATACACTGCTTGTTTTTACATACGGACACAAGTACTAAAACTGTTTCTTTGCCTAAGTTACCGCATTGCCATTAAAGTCCCCTTTAAATCATGAACCGTTAATTACTTGTAAGCGCGGATGTTATGAATAGATCTATTTGGGTTGACACCCCGTCCGGGTTGGTCGCGCCAACTAGGTAAACGGACGCATATCATTCGGATTATTTCCGAGTGTCTGGCAAACACTTATTTGGGGCATTTATTATTGTGCTTAATTGCATACCAATTTGTCGAGATTCTGGGTCATGAGCTTAGAGCATTTAATTTATATATTTTTGGCTATGACGTTATATTTATTGTGATTGTCATGCTATTGAAATCTTGTGGTCCGCACTTTAAATATTTACTTAAACCTATGACTCTCACCAACAATTATGTTGACCCTTTTAGCGTGTATTCTCAGGTAATTAGGCGGTAATAATCGTCTTTGTGTGGAGCACTAAAGTCACATTTTGGAAGCACATCATGATGAAGATGGTCTTTGCACTACTTAAGCATTTGATTATGTATTAAAAATCTTACATTTTGATGGTGAACTCTGATAACTATGTTTTGTAAAACGTTAACTTTAAATCAAACGCTTGTTTTTAAAACGACTCACTTAGAGGTCGTTCTTTATTCCTTGTACTTTTTTGACCATGAGCATCACGCCCCCGGAATTCCATTCCGCTGCAAACACAGATTTTGGGGGTGTGACAGATTGGTATCAGAGCCAGGTTATAGAGAACTAGGATGCATCATTGACCCTAGACTATAACCACTAGGTCACGACACTTCACAACATCATGATGTGCATACGATTTTGATACTTGTTTTACTTACTTATTTTATATAAGTACTTGTACTTATATATATTTGTATTGACCTGGTTCACAGCGATATGTCTTCACCCAACCACCCTATTATCATTCCAGCAGACTCGGATATCGAGGATGCTTTTTCATCCACTAATACACCTACATCACTACTCTCACCTTCCTATACCTCGACATTCCCATATCACTCACCATTGTTAGATGATAACTCCCACACATTTGAGGTATTAGCACCACTTGAGCCAGACTTAGAAGAGACTACCAGATATGACACTGAGAATTTTGAGATTCAAGAGACTGCCCCTACCTTCCCACTATCACCATTGTCATTCCCCTTTTCCATTCCCACATATCGGGAATTAGATGACACTCTGTGGATAGTACCAAGATCACCGACTCAACAGGGACAACAACAAATTCCTCAAGAATGGTTTGGGATCTATACTATCTCGGATATTATCGATGCACAACTCCAGGCCCCACACCAGAACTCATCACAACACTATGATGCCACAACCCAGGATCCAATCAGAGGAGCACCAGGAAGCCTCTAGACTAGACTTATATCTTTACTAGCTTTTACTATTATCCTAGCCACGGGATGTGTGGCATAGTTCAAAGAAACTTTTAGTATTTTGGTTGTTGTACAACGAACTTACCAAGTGTTGACTCTACTATATGGATATAGTTGTGCTATGGTATGATATCGGTCGATGTGAACCGAGACCTTTCCTTTTGTATTCATGTATGTGGTGATTATATTATGATTGACGTGATCTATTCTTATTGTGGTTGATTCTTATCACGCCATATTCTTACCATGATTTGTCCTTGTCGTGATGTATTTTTATCTTGTTGTGGTTGTACCTACTCATGGTGAAAATATATTATGGTTATTGTGACTTGTTATGGATTATTCTTATCACGTCATATTTCTATCATGATTTATTTTGTCATGATCTATTCCTATATTGTTGTGGTTGAGCTTGTTGTGATTTTCACATGTCATGGTTGCGTATATGTGATGCTCCTTACTACTTATAAAATCTCATGGTCTCTTAATATTTTTAAGGAGTTATGTCGAAGCAAGCCGCTCCAGCCATGACACAAACCACTGTTGAACAAATCTTAGCCAAGAGCATATCCACAACCCTCGCCAAAAATCTTACTCACGAAGAATTTATGAATGGAAATCCCATCACCTTCAGCGGAACTGAAGGCGCGAAAGGATTTTGCAAATGGTTCGAAGAAGTAGAAACAATATTTCTAAGTGGTAACTGTCACAAGGGAGACAAAGTTAAGTTCGCCACTTGCACTTTTCGGGATCGTGCCCAGGAATGGTGGACCAAATATGTTCAGTTAATCGGGGTCGACGCTGCTTACTCGATCTCTTGGGAGGAACTAAGGAGGATGATGATTTTAGAATATTGTTCAAGGAGCGAATTTCAAGCAATGGAACAAGAAATCCTAGACTTTACCATGGAAGGAGATGATGTGGCCAAATACACTGATCGTTTTTACGAATTAGCACGGCTATGCCCTGCAATAGATGAACTGGAATATAAGAAACTCGAGAGGTATATCGGAGGACTCTCTCATGAAATTCGTGTGTTGGTCACCCCATTAGAACCCGATAACATGCCTAAAGCTATCCGTATGGCGCTCCAGGCAAGAGAACACATAGCCCACACCAAGGCCGTAGGAAACAATAATGACAATAAACGAAAATGGAACAACAACAACAACAACAATCAGGGTGAAAGTGTGGCACAACAACTACCTAAGAGACAAGAGTTTGCTAAAGCCCATGTTGCAGGCCCAACTAAGAAGAAAGGGTACCTTGGTACTCTACCAAAATGTAACAAATGTCAAAAACACCATAACCCTAGTCATTGCTCTACTCCATGTGGTAACTGTAAGAAGAGCGGTCACCAGACCAAGGACTGTGGGAATCCCATAAATTAGAGGATCCCGGGGAGCTGCTTCGAATGTGGAAGCATAGGACACTTCAGGAAGGACTGCCCAGAGCTGAAGAACAAGAAAACCGAAGTCTAAACCCTCTAGAGTTGTATTTTCCTATAGTACTTCACCTTAGGAAGTTAGTGTAACCTAGTTGTAACAAGTACCTTTTATCTAATGTAATCTCTATCTTCCGTTATATCCGCGATACTCACAACCCTCATCTATTACACTTTCTATTCTATTTATCTTATTCCTAACCATTTCACAACAACATACCGCTATCCTATTAAGGGTTAGGCAAATTTCGTCTTTGACCATAGACTATTACCATTCCGTAAGATTCTCCCACATCCTATAACCCATTCAACAGGATTTTATCCCAAACTATTTTACTACCACTTTATAGAACTGTTTTACATAATTTTAATACAGGATATTCTATTACCACTTCATAAAACTGTTTCACATAATTTTACTCAAAGCAATTTTACTACCATCTTAGAAAATTATTTCGCAAGATTTTAAAAGATGTTGTATTACCATCACCTCATAAATTGATTTACTAGCACTCTACCAACTATTTACTCCCATATGAACCGATTTTTCTTGTTAAAACAAAATTTAAACTACCCTTTTACCAAACAACAAGTTGAACACCATCTAAAACTCTTGAAAAACATAATACTATTTTGACTAAACCGAGCATCGCATCATCAGCCCTCAATTATACATAGCCTGATCACCTTTGTCTAATTCAGGAAGGATTATGCCATGAAGGAAACAATCATCTTTTCAAAATTCTTAATAACAATCTTCATTCAAAACAACCAAAAAGCAAAGCTTTGTAAACAAATAAATTTTTCATAAACATCCCTTTTGACAAACCCTCTCTAGATACTTACACCACTTGTCACTCACTCAGCCGTTAAGTTGGATTTTTACGGTTGACCTCTCTAGGAAAGACTTTCCATCTACGAGAAGTATTCCATGACATAAGAAAACAATGAAAGGATTACGAAACCACAAACAAGGACTAGAAACATACAGTAAGTTGATTCATAACGCAACAGAAATCTTAAGACCTCACAAGGCAATCCAAATCACTATCTTTGGCATAGTCACCAAATCCTATCATTTTAGAAGTACTAGTTAGACCAAGTAAGACAACAAACCTAAGCCATGATCCATTTTAGAAATAACCAAGTAAGTTGAATGCTCATATCGGTAAGACTTACCTAATATTAACCAATAGGCATTATCCGACACCAGAAACAAGACGTTAGACCTCTAAGCATTCATGCGGACATACCTACCCGACTATTTCATCCTTTTTAATGCTTTCAATTCAAATGAATCTTCTTTAAAATGCGAATATACAAATCATATACCCTGTAGGAAAATATTTTTCTAAAGTACCTATTTTGACTAGTAAATTTCTTTCGGTCAGCCTTTAACAAAACTATCATACGTTAAGAAAGGTATAACATCAATCTTTACTAAACGATTCTATTCACAGCATGTCAAAAACCCGTCTATAAAACTTTGGGTCACGTTTGAAAACAGTCCAATCTTGCATAACCATTGAAATTATTCAAACTGGTAAATTCATTTATTTAGGGAAAATTTTCAAACAAAACACTTTATATCGAGAGAAAGGTTTCATTTATTCAAACTCGTAAATTCATTTATTCAAACTTGTAAGTTCATTTATTTAAACTTGTAAATTCACTTATTCAGAGGAAGATCTCAAATAAAACGCTCCATATCGAGTCAAATTTTGAAAATCAACCACCGTACTAAAACACTTCATACATTTAGGGTCTTTTGATTGACAAGCAGTAGCATGGAAAAATTAGATGAAGGAAATCTAGGAAGATACTATTGAATATTAGAATCTTAGTAATAAATACTAAGCACCGTAGGCGAAGGGAGACTCTTATCGTAACCTTAGTTAGAGCAAGACACGAGGAATCAAAACTATTACCATAGCTTTACCCTTCAGGTAGCGTCCTTTTCGACGAACTTATGATTGTAGAATTAGTCACAAAACATGTTGTGCCAATTTCAAATACCCCAATAATAGGTAGCCGATACACCTCGAACTTCTGGCAATCCCTTTAAGATATTTTTATCCAATCAGATATAAGCACGATCTACCATCCTCGGACCAATGAACATAGTAAGAGAACTATCCAAACGCTATAGGATATGCTCAGTGCCGTAGGATCAACTTTGAATTGTTTAGAGTAATCTTTTGACATTGACATATTTTACCTTCAACAAAAGTCATCACACGAGTATAAAGACTGCACACTTTAAGGCACTCTATGGTCAAAGTACCAATCACCTATTGACAGGCCGAAGTCGAAAAAGCCCAACTCACTAGTCTAGGACTTATTCATGAAACAGCAAAGGAAAATCATACAGATCAAGAATCAGTGACAAGCGACAAGAGAACGATAGAAAAGTTATGTCAGTACATGACGTAAATCATTGGAAATTAGGTCTCCCTAAGCCACGAACCATTGGGAATTTTAGAGTTGGGGAAATGAATTATGTTGAAAGTCTTGCCTTGGGAAGGCGTGATACAATTTGGGAAACGCGAGAAATTGAACACTAGGCATATTGGACCATTTAAGACTCTAACTAGAATCGGCCGAGTAGCCTATAGACTTGAACTTCCACCAGAGCTCAGTAGTGTGCATAATACATTTCATATTCCAACCTTAAGAAGTGTTTATCCAATGAACCCCTCATCATTCCATTATGAGAAATTCAACGCAATGACAAACTTAACTTTATCAAAGGGCTAGTAGAAATTACAGATCGTAATATTAAGCAATTGAAGCATAGTAGAATTCCTATCGTCAAAGTTCGTTGGAATTCTCAACGAGGTCCCGAGTTCACTTGGGAACGAGAAGACCAGATCCGTCAAAAGTATCCGCACCTCTTCACCGACAACAATCCAATGACCAACACTGGCTGAATCTCGAGGACGAGATTCATTTTATGGGTGGTAGACTATCACAACCCGCAAAATTTCAGGTCAGTACTATTCACCAAACTCGAATTTACTTTCTTGACATTTGTTTGAAAACAATTTAAGTGTGACTTTTTACTTGAACCGACGTGAAAACCTAGAATAAATTCCAAGTGCACTAGGACTTACGTTATATTTAGTCCACAACGCTCCAGTATCTTGCTCCTGCTCCACTTCACAATTTTAAACTATAAAACAATTTTCTATTCTTTAACTACTTACGGTTTTAAATTCAACAAACGATTATTTGTTATTCAATATTTAACACCCAACAGGCCCGATTCTTTCAACGATTATTTCTAACCTATTTTTATACTTCCAAAATTATTACCAAAGTTCCAAAAATATTTCCTGACACCTAAAGTAATTTCTTTATAACTTACGTTTAAATACGTATAACTTTCGTTAATCACCAAACTAACAACCAATACCTATTTTTAACACCCAATACATACAATATATACACTTTTGTATCAAAACTACTCATCTAATCCCATTTTATGCTTAGTGTCATCCCCTCCCCTCTCATGTCTTTTAGATATTAAACATGTTATACATAATACATACTTAATCATCATTACCCAACAAAAGTATGCTAAACTTTTTCACTTTGTGGCTAAGCCACCAAAACATGTCTCCTTGCCCCCCCCCCTTAGCCACCCTAACTGGCCACCCCCCCCCCCCAGCTAAAATTAATGATTTTGACTACACTATTGAGCATTTGACAAACCTTGGCTATAAATAGATGTAAACTATCCTTATTTTTGCTATTAGCTAAGTAAGAAAAAAAGATATCATCCTCCCATCTTATACATAAATTCGACCCACTTTGGAGCCAAGGAGAGGAGAAGAATTTGTTGTGGCTAAGATCAAGTATATTAGGACACATTAGCAAAGGTTTTGGAGCATAAGTCTTGTGGTTAATCTAGTACTTTACAACACTCATTTCACTAATCACTCTTGTAAGTGATCTTACTAACACTTCATGATTTTCATATTTTATATGCTTGTCAAGTATTGATACTCATTATCACTTAGTACATGTTGATAAGAATTTACATTTATAATGATCCTTTAACAAAGTTTAAGTTTTAAACAAGCTCTTATTATAAAATAAACCCTATATGTTCATATATGTTAGTAAATTTGTGGAGATAAAGATTTTGATGATCATTCACATGGACTTTGAATATTGTTAAGTTTATGTTTAGATCACTATTATTAAGTTGAGGAGATCATGGGTGAACTAGGACAAGGTTTGGAGTGATTTGGAATGGAATAGAAACTAGAAAACACATTTTTGAAACATCTATATGAGCTGCTGTCCCGTTTTGTAAAAACTGGAGAAATCAGTAGGTTGTGAGTAATTTTTGGCTAGAATTATAGAAAATAGACTCAATAACAAAAATATAGCCGCTTGAATGAGTTAAAACGGGCTTATAACGAAAAAGATACGCTATTTTCAATTTAGACGACGAAAACTATATTTTCAGAAAATAAAAGCATTCTGTCCAGAATTTTAGAGGATGAAAACTGAGATTAAATGAAGTCTAGACTACCCGAGACTTTAAAAACCCTAGAGTATACTTAAATACTTTCGCGGGGATAGGTCAAACTTAAGAAACGAAGCTACGAAGCGAATGTTATGACCAAAAGAATGTTTGCGGCAACATATAAATTTTGACAGCCTAATAGTAAGCTGTTAGGATTTTAAAAGTGGATTTTTGGACCTTTTAGTGTACATTTTTGTTAAAATGAGGTATACAAAAATGGTAGAACAATGTATTTACTTATTAGACACGTTAGAGAATTTTGAAATACATATTAACACGACGATTAAAACTTGGTTATGAGATAAAAAAGTTATGTTTCTAAAAACTGGTGATTTCTAATAAAGGATCAAAATGACACAATTTTATTTTGACAACAAATATTACAACAACATGTACAAGTGATAAAGTAGAGTATGAACTGGCATGCTTGACCTTTGACCGGATCTAAACACACTCCTTGTGTTAGATAGATACTTTGAATAATGTTAACTAGCACGCGGAATTTACTAGCAAACACTTAGAAGATTGTGTATGTATGTTCAATTAATGAAACAGTGTGTATATATGAACAAGAGAAAATTGATTAACTTCAACGATTCTATATTATTAAAATAATAATACGAGTGATCTCTTATCAATAGGGTTTACAACCTTGGACCTTTTCTAAGAACTCACGTACTATATGCATACTCTATTCATTAACCTAGGCAATCCTTTTATAGATCAATGATTATTTTACAAGATAACTATCATCTATATTAATAAGATATTAACAAAATCTTTTCTATATTTATCTTCTATACGATTACAAAAATTATAAGCAGTACTAATCTTTCTAATCCTGACCGTACTAACTGACTTTGTACTGTCAGTTATATCTTCAATCTCTTCAGCAGTACTAAATTATGTATTAACAGTTCCAACTGTTACCCTTAATTCCTATCAATCCTCCCCTAAACTTATGATTTATGTGCAAATCACTAACTTTCTTCGAATTAAGCTTCATCTCCTATGATGAGGAGGAATCTTCCAAACATCTATCATGTCTGTCTCTTGTTTCTGACTTTATTTTGCTCTGTAAGGTTAAATATCTTTGTTACTAACATATCTGCCATCTCAGAATCTTCTTTAACCTTGAGTGTTACTGATAGCATAGCCTTTAAAACAACTAATCTGAGTGGATATTCTTTTTCCACCAACATATAAATTTCTATTCCATCTTTGGTAGAAACTCTGTGCACTCCACATGTATCAAATAATTTCCAAGTAACATCCTTGACTTCAGCTTGAAACCTCCACATTGATTCTCCATCATCAGGTTCATAAATCCTCTTCAATTGAACCCATAGTTCTTTATCTTTGTCTTCAAGTGGATCTTCAATTCTGAATTTTTCTTTTACTAATGTCCACAACTGATTAAGATCTTCTCTGTCAAATCCTTTGAGTAAATCTTCAAACAGCTTGTATCTTTCAGTAATTTCACTAATTCTCATAATTTTCCACCCTTTCATCCTACCTTCTGTGAATACTTCCCAGCCAATGATGGGATGTTTTGCTTGCAAAGGCTTGATGTTTGTGGATTCAGGGACTATCACCATCATGCTCTTGAGTTGTTCATCAGTCAATCCTTCAGCTTCCTTCTTTTGTTTCTTTGTTGCATCAGATTCTAACAACTCTGCATCTCTTTTCCTTCCTTTTGTGGTATCCCTTTCAATTAGTGTATTCAAACTTGCATAAGCTTCATAATAAGCCTTTTCAATTTCAGCATCTGATGTTCCTTTAAAATAACTTGTCTTCCAAAGAACTTGATTCTTTAAATAGCTTTTCATAAAACTGATCTGTTCTTTCTTTGTAGGCATCTTTGTCTTGTAACCTTCTTTTTGCCTATCTCTAATCTTCTGCATAAGATCATTCCATGCTACTTCTCTGTTCTTTGTTAGTATAAAACTCTTAAGCTTCTCTGATTTCTCTTCTTCACTCAAATCCTTGTCTTTAAGAATCATCACTGCTTGACCTCTCACAATTAAATCTGAATCTAACAAATATTGTAGATGTTCATTGAATTGTTCTTGATCAACCTCAGTATTTGAAGCTACCTTTTCCAACCTTGTTCTCTCCATGAATTCAACTATATTCTGTACATCATCCTCAGCCATCTTTCTTGCTAATTCTGCATCAAGATTTATCTGGTCTTGTTCATCTGCTTGATCTTTTTCTTGAAGTTTCCTTGCTACTTCTTCATCAAACTCTAACTGTGTTCTTGGTTTTACTTTCTTGAGTCTTTCTTGTTCTTGTTCAACTTCTTCAGGTGTCATTGGCTTCTTTCCTTTTGCTGTCCTTTTTCTCTCATATTCTTCATCAGCAGTACCTGGAAGTGAACTAGCAGTTTGTACGGTTTCATGTTCTGTCTCAGCAGTTTGAACTGCTTCAGCCGTATGAACTGTTTCTTCATTCTCAGCAGTTTCTTGAGTTTCTTCATCTTTAACATCCATATCAGCAACATTACCAGTATCCATACCAATCTATTCACTAACACCTTCATCTTGCCTCCCCTGAACTTTTGATTTATCCCCTTGCCTTTATCTGATTTCCTCCCCTGTTTGGGAGAATCACCATCATCATCATTATTTGAATCATCTGAATAATCACCATCTGAAGAATCTTCATCCAGTATAGCTCTAGCCCTTTTCCTCTTGAGATGATCTTCCAACTTCTTTACTCTACGAGTCAACCTTGAGTAGACTTTGGCAAAATTTTCTTTATGACTTTTAAGCTCCTCCTCCAAAGAATCTACCTTGGCAGTTAACTTGGTACATAAAGCCATCAATTCAGTTTGTGTAGAGCTACCCTCATCACTTCTAGCTGTGCTACCTGCTAGGAGAGGTGAATCATGGGGCAAGGATCCAGTTGCAACTCTAGTTTGACTAGGTTTAGACCTTCTCCTATAAGTTGTGATGGTTGGGGGTGTTTGGGTTATTTCAGGATTTTGATTGAGTATGTGATGGGGATCAGTTGGGTTGACTGACCCTTCACCCAATTCAACTTGAAGCATTTCAGGAAACAAAGGTATTTCTACCCCTTTGAAAAGTCTACTAGCCATAGCCATATTTTGAAAAACCTTTGATTGTAGGCTAGGAGTAGGAAAAGTTTCTGTTGGTTTCGTAAGCAAATTCTTTTTCTTATTCAAAAGAGTTTGAACAAATCTTGGGTACATAAGAAACTTGGTTTTGCTGTTAACATTTGCTGCCATACTCTCAAAAATAAACTTTGAAAAGTTAAAAACCTTATTTTTGACAAGCAAATGAGAGCAATAGCAATATTGCTACTGAATTGCTCCCATGCCGTCTTCTTGGGACTTAAGCAATGTAAGAGAGTATGTATCAAAAATCTCCATTGTGGGGAGAAACATCCCTTTTGAAAAGTGAGTTTTTGGTTGGATGTGTCATACCCCATTCTGGCAAGTTCTTGCCAAATCTCAGTGTTTAGCATATTGATGATACCATCTGAATCTTGCAGCTTAAGATGTCTCCTAAGTGCAGACTTGGTAACAACAAAAAGTATGACATCCACTTCAGAATGAATTTCTAAGTCTCCATCTTCACTAGTCAAGACAGTTGCATTCTGCCAGGACTGTGTGATGTGCGAGACATTAAGAGTAGGAGAGACAGTTAAAGCATACCTTATGTGAGAGTGGTTGAGGAAATCCACAATCTCATAAAATTTTGGTCCATCTCCTTCCTCTGTTTTCTCTAGAAAAGCGACTTGGTTGTGCGTCTTGACAAAATCCAAATTAGCCATGATATTCTTAGTAAAGTTTGATTTTAACTGTGGTGAATAATGAAGATTTAGGTTAGAAAGTAGAAGATGAAAGTTAGATGAGATATTATTGAGAGAATTAGGATTTTTAATTTGACCGACTTAAAGAATATGGTAACTTTTATTTTAGAATAAGAATATAATAGAATAAAAGTTAAAATATCTTGAAGAGGATCCCTCGAAAATCGTAATTCAATCAGTAAAAATCGCAACAAACCACCAACGGCTAGTTTTTAACCGAACATTAATTACTGACACATCAGTTATAACGGCTAGTTCAGCAGTACTAAGTTTACACTAGCAGTATAAACTTTGCACTAGCAGCACAAACCTTTATCAAAATTTTCAAAGAATAGTATGAACTTATATTGATTTCAAAGACATTATTGCACATATATAGTTTTTAGCAAACTATCAGCTATCAACGGATTTGATATGTCTTTACCAATAGCCGTTTGCTTTGGACTAGCCAACTCTTCACTGTTAGATATGGTGAGTTGATAACCATACAATTTTTGGTAAATTGTCAACCATTAACGGATTTGATTAGTCTTTACCAGAAACCGTTTGCTCTGGACTAGTTGGTTCTTATGTGGGTTAGACATGGTGAACCAATAACCATTTGTTGTGTGCACAGATAACACACTGAGCTCCAAATCACCATATAGTCCAAAACACAAAGCATTCAAAACTCCAATCATCCTGCAATTGTTAGTCCAACAATAGAAAACAAAGTGCAAAGCACTTGTCTCATAACATATAAGCATATGACTAACATTGCACATAAAAAGAAAAGTTAATTCCTTTGGTGTACCCAAGCCATTACAGACTTAGGCTTTCCTCTTGCATCAACATAATTAAACCTTTTTAAAACAGTTGGAGTACCATTGGATTGAAGTGGTCTCCAAACCCATGATGCAGATGCATTAATACCATTACCCATATTTCCCTTAGCAGTGTTTTTAAAACTTCCAGTGTTAACTGCTTGCCTAGTAGTATGAGCTGCTGGGTGTGCAATTGCAACTTTAGGTTTCCAAACTTGTTTATTTATTACTGCATTGTTTTGAAATGGTCTTCTAACAGTTGTTGGTGCTGATTTAGAAAGAGTTTTTGCACCTTGAACTGTTTGTCTAGGGTAAAAAGGTCTATTTGGTCTAACAGTATGAACTGCTGGTCTAGCAGTGTTAACTGTTTGTCCAACAGTATGAACTGTTCTTGTTCCAGACCTTAACAGAACTGATCTAGGTATCATTCTAGCATTTGTAGGGTGAGTGGGAGGTCTTACTGAGTTCACCCTAGGGGTTGAATACCTAGTTACCCTGTTGGAACAATGAGCAGACAAAGTCATCACCTAGTTGGTGAGACTTGAGGTTGTTCCAATTCCTTTGGTTACCTCTTGGCTTGTTTGTGGTTCTATACATTTCTGCATACCTAACTGTTGGTCTAAAAGGTTTTGCATTAGCTCTAGGCCTAACAGTCTCAGTCTTAACCATCTTTGGAACTTTTGGTTCCTCTATCTTAACACTAACAGGCTTAACCACAGCCTGATCATCCTCATCATCAGAAGTCCAGTCCTCTATGGTTGGAGCATCTGAGTCCTTAGCTGAGGACACCTTATCCTCAGAAAGTGAGGCATCACTTGCACTCTCATACACAGGTTTATCAACTACATTCTCTTTAGGTTGAGGACCATATTTAAGCTCAGGTAGTTGAAACTCTGGTAGTCCTGTGTGTTCTAGGTCAATGCCTGGAGGTGTTGGAATTCCCCTATATGTAGGTGGAATTGATTTGTATCCTAGGCCTGACTTAGCTTTATTGAGGATTTGACACTCAACTATCTTACTAACACCCTTAGATGCAAACTCTAATGTGTCTACACTCATCTGAATGTTTTCCTTTGCCTGTTTTATCTTTTCCAATTCATTTTTCAACACACTAATTTCAGCATCCCTAAACATTATATCTCTCTTAAGTATAGCTACAGTATCACTAAAAGTAGACTCATTTTCCTTATCGTGAACTATCTGTTCTTCTAATACAACCAAAACCTCTCTTATGATTTGTTAAATTAAAAGCAGTCTGGTTTAGCTCTATTCTCTGATTATCATACTGTTTTCTAAGTGTTTCTAATTCTTTTAAAGCATCACATGATTTAGAACATTTAGAAATTTGTACCTCAGAGTCTGAGAAAACCATAAGTGCCATCTCTGTAGGTGCTTCTGCTTCCTCCTCTGCAATGTAGCTCCAGTCAATCCCTAAGCCATCAATAGCAACCATAGCCTTTGAGCTTGAATCTGACACTTCCACAACCCTTGATTTGCTTCCAAATCCTCTGCTTTTTCCATCTTGTTGTCTTGGCATTCTGCACTCCCTTGAATAATGACCTTTCTTGTGGCAATTATAACATTCAATTTTTGACTTATCATACCCAGCAACATCATTGCTGTTTATGATTATCTTCTTGCCAGTCTTCTCTAAGAATCTTCTAGCTCTCAAGCTGAGAAGAGAGAGTTGCCACTTGATATCCATCTCTTCAATATCATCTTCATCAATCTCTTGAAGATCTGCATGAGTCAACATACTTCCATTGTGCTGAGTAGTCAAGAAAGCACAATAAGTATTCTCATCCAAAAGTCCATTAGTACTGCTTGAGGTACTAGCAGTACCAATATTTGAACTAGCAGTTCCAACTGCTCCAGCAACTTGAACTTCTTCTTCTGGATTAGAGATACTGGGAGTTGACACAAAGGCCAAATTTCCAGAGCTTGAGCTTGAACTTGATCCAGCAGACTTCTTCACTTCATGTTCTACTATCTTGAAGTTGCTGTAGAGATCCATCAGACTCATAGAATCAATGTCTGGCTTGTTCTTCCAGATAACTACATGCATAGCCCATTCTGATGGTAGACTCCTTAGGAATTTTGAGTTGAGATCTTCCTGAGGCATCTCAATTCCTAGAACAGCAAGTTGACTCACTAGCTTTTGAAGCCTATTAAACATATGATATAGTGACTCATTGCTTGTTGCTGTGAAATTCTCAAACTGTTGCTTGAGAAGGGTCTTCTGTGTTTTCTTGGTGGCTTCATTCCCACCATACCTTGCAACAATAGCTTCAAAAAGAGTTTTGGCACACTTGTATTTACTGAAGTTCAGTAATTGGTCATTGGGGATTGTCATCAGCAGCATGCTCCTTGCTTTAACATCATTCCTGTGCTGAGCCTTCTCTTCAGTAGTCAATGGCTTGGTCTGCACAGTTGTTTCAGTCTTGCCCTCAACAACAGTAGTAGTGGTTGTAGGCTTAAAAGAGTTCCCATCTTCTATAATCTCCCAGAATGCATAATCCTACACTTGAAAGAATTGTTTAACTCTTAGTCTCCACATATCGAACTCATTGGGTTTAAGCATTGGTAACTTAGCAGCAATGTTGGTTTGGGTTGTTGTCTCCATGTCCATCTTCTTCTTAATCAAATTCGTCTGGATCTTCTAAATCAAAGTATCAGAAACCTGTCTCTGATACCACTTGACCGGATCTAAACACACTCCTTGTGTTAGATAGATACTTTGAATAATGTTAACTAGCACGCGGAATTTACTAGCAAACACTTAGAAGATTGTGTATGTATGTTCAATGAATGAAACAGTGTGTATATATGAACAAGAGAAAATTGATTAACTTCAACGATTCAATATTATTAAAACAATAATACGAGTGATCTCCTATCACTAGGGTTTACAACCTTGAACCTTTTCTAAGAACTCACGTACTATATGCATACTCTATTCATTAACCTAGGCAATCCTTTTATAGATCAAGGATTCCTTTACAAGATAACTATTATCTATATTAATAAGATATACATAAAATCTTTTCTATATTTATCTTCTATACGATTACAAAAATTATAAGCAGTACTAATCTTTCTAATCCTGACCGTACTAACTGACTTTGTACTGTCAGTTATATCTTCATTCTCTTCAGCAGTACTAACTTATATATTAACAGTTCCAACTGTTACCCTTAATTCCTAATAACCTTGTTTTCGAAGCCTAAGACATATGTATATTTATGTCGCAATTAGAGTTATTGGACCTATATTGCCGTTTACAAAATATTAAACGAGATTTGCTTTTGCTAAGATGAGTTTCATAGCCCCGATTTTACATTGTTTATACATACAATTTCTAAACCCTCGGGGTGGGAATACACTGTGTAACACCCCCAAAATCGGGTCCAGCTGAAGCATACATGTCACTGGGGTGCTACTCAATTGGTATCACAACACAAGTACAAAGAACTGTTTTTATCTCAATCATTTAGAATAAGATTTATTTATAAAGAGTGTTAAATTTATATTTT
Organism: Artemisia tridentata subsp. tridentata; assembly: GCA_021014915.2. NCBI lineage: Eukaryota > Viridiplantae > Streptophyta > Magnoliopsida > Asterales > Asteraceae > Artemisia > Artemisia tridentata. The sequence continues at coordinate 170,690,499 of CP139507.1, read as the reverse complement.
TCAAAAGTAGTGCGGAAACAGGCCTAAAAAAGGATTGAAGCGGTCCCAAATAAATATATCAGAGTCGTCTATGACCATGCCCCTTGCCAAGCGCCTTCAGAAATAAGCTATCACCTTAAACCAGAAAATAAATGCTAAAAAGGTCAGCTTATGCTGGTGAGTTCACAGGTTTTAGTTTAAAACAGTATGGTTGAACCAAAAGGTTTTCGAGTTCAAATCGTCAATCACAAACAAGTCAAATTCAACGTAGGCTCACACTGCCTAAATCACAGGTTAAGAAAAGTATAACAGTGGTCCAAGATAAGTGATTTGCTACACTGGACTAAGATAGATGTAAATCAGAAGTTCCACAAATATCAACAAACACAATCAATCAAATATCAATTTGATAGGTCACAGTAGCCCTCTCTCATATTGACAAGCACAGTAGGGCCCTAGGATATATTTGACCTTAGCCAGGCACCACATTATAGCAAATGGTATCCGTGTTATTTGCTACCCTGGTTTAAGACAAATATCTTTCGAGTATCTAACCTTAGCCAGTCAACAAGTTATAGCAAATCAAAAACAACAGTTAGGTCTATTCAAAACAGTTCGAATGTTTTCTCACATGAATACCATTTAAATCACATAATGTCATCAAATAACCTGATCAAATATTTCAGTCAAATAGTCAAATATTGAATAAAAAGTTCGCGTATTTCAAATAAACAGTTATGAGTTTTGTTAAAAACGAGCATGTATTCTCCCCCAAAATAGTTAGAAAACAGGTAAAAGTAGGGGCCATGAACTCACCTTAGCCACAACAATGCAAAGATCACAGCTGACACGACTAGCATCGAGAAGCAAGACATAACAGTCTCGAGACATATGGCACGACGGTTCCAAGATATTCAAGCACAACGGTACACGGAGGTACAAGCACAGCGGTACACAACGGTCTAGGTTCGGCACAACCTAATACGTATACGATTATCTCAGAATATGTCTCGCACAATAATAAAGTCTATAAAAGACAACGTGTCGTAGTTTTCGTGGATTGCTCAATTTCAAAACTCATCAAAAGCTTAGTATCAACGTTTCGTGTGGTGTGGTAAGAAAACATAGACTCGCCATACAACTCACGCCAATGAGAATTAGACATCGACAAACTCGAGAGAATACTGACGATAACTCAAACCAAGGAAGAAAATCTAGAAGTTAACGACAAACAAACACCTCAAATAAAATAGGTAAGTTTCGGTGTTTACCCCATAATCCCAAATAGTTTATATAAAACGTAAACGTCTTATAAATAGAAATAAAATAAGTTTAACTAATAAAAATCAGTTTTCTCAAAACGGTTTAATAGGAAGTAACTAAAAAGTATACATTGATTATTAGACATTATTTCCTTATTGTATATTCGTTGCGAATCAAATATATTAAATTCGTCTAGAGTCTAATATATTGTATTCGTTCCAAGTCCAGTAAGTCCACAATTGTCCAATGTCCAATGTCAAAGTCCGATAAGTTATTACAAGTTCAATATTCAATTGTCCGTTGAATATTTATATTGTCCAAATCCATATTACAATTCCAAATACCCAAAACGTATCAAGAGCAACAATGTTGAAAACAATTAATCTCGTTAGTCACTTATATCCTGACACAACATTTTATTACCAAAAACGGCATTTAAACACATACTCAAACGTCACTTATATCCTGACACAACATTTTATTACCAAAAACGGCATTTAAACACATACTCAAACGCACCTTACGAGGTTCTTTATACCAACAAAACATAAGACCACCTTGTGGTTGTTTTCTGAGTTAAACCAAAAGCATACTTAACCAACAATATACAAACACTCCCTTTTTTTTTAATTATTAGTAAGCCAAGACTATCAACACCCTTGCGGTGTTCGTCGAGTCAAAAGAAAACCAACCAAATCGTGACAACTACACCCTTTTAAAATTTGCCCTGATGACTGAAACCACAACTATAAACACAACCAGGCACACCACAACCCTGGTGGTGTTCCCCTTTTTACCGAGACTACAAACCGTACAAGCACACTTATAATCTAATACGCTCGAGATAAGCTCAGGTTGAGCTTATCTCGTCTCGTACCCATGGTAACATAACCAAACTAAAACAAATCCGAGACCAGAATTAAGAGTGTGTATAACTAATCCGAGACCAGAATTAAGAGCTCACAACCTACATTTCGAAATCAAGAGTATATATAACCAATCATTAAACAATAAGCAAAACCAGAATTATCTACAACTAGCTATACCACTTATCAACAAGCAAGTCCAAGTGCTCGAAACTAGAGAAATAAGCAAATCCAAGCACCAACTGAGAACCATACTCGGGTTATGTTCTCGACCCGTGACTACAGAAATTTAGACATCGCCATTTTTGAGATTTATACCACACGAAACAAATATTTAAAAGTATAGAAACGTTTTAATCCATTTTCAATCACACAACCTTTTTCCAAAAATGTTTTTAATCAATTTCTTATCCACGAAAACTATAACGAAAACAATCGATTTATAACAAAGAAAAAGAAAGATAAACAACATGAGTGGTTTTTACCATACCACTAGGCGAACAAGAGAGGAGATGAGAGGGAAAGAGGCGGCGGAGGAGGTGGTGGCTGAGGTGACTGGAGACCATGGTACCTCGAACCAGAACAAAACTGACAACAAACCACTCGATCTAAAGCACCTTTAAATCTCATGAGTTATACAAACGTTAACCAAAAGTGATGGTGTTAACGTGGTGATGGAGGGAGTTTCTTGGCGCGTCGAGTATATGAAAGTGACGGGGAGATCGAGGTGAGTATGATGGTGGTGGCGGTGTATGGTGGTGACTGGTGGTGGCGGCTCAGATGGCCGGATATTGGCCGGAAAATGTTTGGGTGCGGCTGCAAATGGGAGAGAAGAGGGTGAAACCTTAGTTTATTATAATGGGTGTATATATATGGTTTAATGAGGATTAGTAACAAACCCTAGCGCGTCCATAAGGACCATTTGTGTCATTTCTATTATATTTTTAACGAAATGTGAACGAGGTCAAATTATCGTATTACAAATATTTCGCGAGCATCCGAAAGTTATTCCGTTAACTTTAAAATAATTTTTCCATTAAATTTGGTTATAAATACGTATATTTTTATTTTTCTTCGCCCGAATTAATTAATATTCATGTTTTATCTGTTATTGTGCCCAGTCACGCGTTGTGTACAAATTTCACGTTTCACGAGATAATTTCACGTTTTAGGGTCAAATGAGCTCGGAAAGGTTTATAAATGAGAAACAGGGATAATTCCTCATAAAACATATATCCGAAAAATTATGGGGTATTACACACTGCTTGTTTTCACATACGGACACAAGTACTAAAGCAGTTTCTTTTCCTAAGTTACCGCATTGCCATTAAAGTCCCTTTTGAATCATGAACCGTTAATTACTTGTGAGCGCGGATGTTATGAATAGATCTATTTGGGTTGACACCCCGTCTGAGTTGGTCGCGCCAACTGGGTATTTCCGAGTGTCTGGCAAACACTTATTTGGGGCATTTATTATTGTGCTTAATTGCATACCAATTCGTCGAACTTCGAGGTCATGAGCTTAGAGCATTGAATTTATATATTTTTGGCTATGACGCTATATTTATTGTGATTGTCATGCTATTGAAATCTTGTGGTCCGCACTTTACTTATTTACTTAAACCTATGACTCTCACCAACAAGTATGTTGACCCTTTTAGCGTGTAATCTAAGGTAATTAGGCGGTAATAATCGTCTTTGTGTGGAGCACTAAAGTCACATTTTGGAAGCACATCATGATGAAGATGGTGTTTGCACTACTTAAGCGTTTGATTATGTATTAAAAATCTTACATTTTGATGATGAACTCTGATAACTATGTTTTGTAAAACGTTAACTTTAAATCAAACGCTTGTTTTTAAAATGACTCACTTAGAGGTCGTTCTTTATTACTTGTACTTTGTTGACCATGAGCATCACGCCCCCGGAATTCCATTCCACTGCAAACACAGATTTTGGGGGTGTGACAGTGACCAATAATGTTGATAAGCGTGATCATATTATGTAACTGCATCTTTTAGTCACAGGGTTACTACCGCTATTACTAAGTTAGTACTGTTGGAGCAGAGTTGCTACTGCTAGTACTAAGTTAGTCCTGCTGAAGCAGAGTTACTACTGCTAGTACTATGCTAGTGCTGCTATAATGAGTATATATATATATATATATATATATATATATATATATATATATATATATATATATATATATATATATATATATATATATATATATATATATATATATATATATATATATATATATATATATAATTAATTAAAAACAACAAGAAATTTCAAATTGAATTAAACTCGAATGTATATAACTGAACAGAATATACAATTGTAATGTCGTACTTAATAAATCAAATTCTCAAGTACCATAATCTAAAGACTTTTGAATGTTCGGCGGCTTAGCAGCTTGTTGCTTTAATTCGTTAACAGATACATATTTTTTCTTTGATGGTACTGGTGGTCCACATTTAGTCACAGGGTTTGTTGGTGTAACCTGTAGTAAACAAAAGACGCTTCTATCAAACATTGAATTAAATATGAAGAATTATATATATGTAGGTTGAAAATACACATGTATGTACCTCCTCTTGAAAAACAACTTGATCCTTTGGCCAGGCAACGAAACTACCTTCGACTTTCTTAACTGTTTTGAACCCATTATTTGCTACGTCCGGTATGCATGCTGCATCAACTAACGATGAATCAATTGGCACTCTGTAGCAATCATTTGGGAGTGGTCGGTTATGCAGCATTTGCTTTCCAAGAGACTGGTATACGGTACCCAAAGCAACGATATTTGCTTTCTTTATGTGCCACAGTTTGCACTTAATTGTCTACAAATAAAGAATTTTTGCATGTATATATCAGAAATTATTTAAACGAAAGAATAACAAGAAACATGTTGAAATACATACTATTGGCAGTGCTTGTGTTGGAGACACATTTTGTTGCGATTGGGAATCCGGAGACGACTTAGGCTTTGTCTTGGGTCTGACAGTTTTAACAGGTTCCTATATGTATATATAAAATACGTTACATTATTTAAACAAAAGAATAACAAGAAACATGTTGAAATACATACTATTGGCATTGCTTGTGTTGGAGACGACACATTTTGTTGTGATTGGGAATCCGGAGACCCGTTTTGTCGTGACTTAGGCTTTGTCTTGGGTCCAACAGTTTTAACAGGTTCCTATATGTATATATAAAACATGTTACATTATTTAAACAAAAGAATAACAAGAAATATGTTGAAATACATACTGTTGGCAGTGCTTGTGTTGGAGACGACACATTTTGTCGCGATTGGGAATCTGGAGACCCGTTTCGTCGTGACTTAGGCTTTTGCTTAGGCCTGACAGTTTTAGCAGGTTCCTATACGTATATATAAAAAACGGTACATTAGTCGATCATGTATGTAAAATTCAAAAATCAAAGGGGGATGTTTTAATACTTACCATTGTTTCTGTTACCTTTTCCGAAGTTACAAGGCCATTGGACTTCTCCTGAATTCTCGCATCTTTAGCACTTACAACATCACTTGTCTGAGTGCCATCCACCTCATTAGCGCGGCTCTCTATATTTTCAATGGCCATTGGAGTCACCTGCAATATAAATTAAGAAATACATTGACTCATCAGTTTATGTTCAATGCCTGGTATCATTAGCATCAGTGGTGTTAGCATTAGAAAATGAAATTGTTAACAACATAAAAAATGGCTTACATCTGAGGCTAATGGCAATGGATCAGATGGCAAAGTTATATTGCTCCCTTGTTTATTCAACTGTGTCATCAGTAGAGTAAGCACTTTATTTGTCTGTTCCACCTCACCGGATAATTTCTTGACCATCACATCTTTTTCGGTCATCTCGGTGGACAATTTCTTGACCAATTTATCTTTTTCTTCACGCTCGCGTCTCTCATTATCCAGTTGAGTTTGAAATAACTCAAGTCTTTCATCGTTTTCTTGTTTTCTACGTGGAAGGCCAAAATATTTCTTGTATGATACTCCACCTCCCACTCCTCTTGCATAACCGCCCTTTTCCTTACCAAAGACAACTGTCATGGCATCAGTTCCATTATCAACACTCAAGGTTCCTTCCTTGATCTGGTCATCAGCTTGTTTCTGCACAAAAAATATAGGAAATGTTAGGATTAAAAGTCTTCTTGATGCTGTTAGAGTAACTGCTGCTCATATTTGTGTCAATGCTGCTCAGCTGGAGTTAGTGCAGCTCATGAACTTCAATGAAAAATATACTACTGCTGGTACACAGTTACTACTGTTAGTACGCAGTTAATACTGCTGGTATACAAGTTACTACTGCTAGTACACAGTTAATGCTGCTGCTATATAAGCATAATAATAGAATTTGCAGTCAAACTTACAAGTTTATCTCCCATTGATCTAATATCATCATCTGGGTATTCGCCGTCTTTGTTTACCCTTCTTTTCAACCACATTACATCACACGGGGGTTCTTTATCCGCTTCAATCTCTTTATTTTGGATCTAATAAATATCAAATGCATACACATGTAAAGTTAAACCAAGATAAACAAAAATATGAGGATGCTTACACATGTACACTTAAACCAAGATAATCGAAAATATGAGGGTATTAAATGCAAATGTGCAAATTGGGCAATGTAAACAGATTCATTGCTCATACTGATCATCTCTCAATTTTTAAAACAAAAATTATGTAATCTTACCATTTTCTCTTTGACATAAACATATCCACCTCGTACCATTTTATGCTGATAAATATTTTGGGAACGCTCCATTCTAGTTTTATCAGATTTCTCCTAAAAACACAAAATCATAAGGCGTTTAGATGCGGTAATGCTGCAAACTGAAAATTATGAAATGACATATAGACTTAAATAAAGATGACTAATTAAAACCTTGTATGCATCGGTGGTCGTGTAGTTCACAAACTCGACCCAGTCTGCTGAATCCATAATTGCACTATACTTGCCCGGGACTTCAGTCAGTTTGGAAGGTGTATTTAGGTTGGGCAAAATGCATTTTTCTCTGAGCTTCATTCTGTAATTCCTTAGCAGTTGACCAAGACGAGTCATTATCAATTTTCTGAATGTCACGTCAACATCAAAAAATTTCTGCAAAGATTAACACAATGTTGTTAATTAGTTGCACATAATGTAACTGCATATATAAACTTATGTAGTACTGGGTTACAAAATAGTATACCTGTACCGTGATTTCAGCCCATAGTTTATCTCTTGATTCTTTATTCACCTTCTTCCAGGAAAGAATCTTCACACCTATGTGCTCACGAACCAGATCTCCTAAAAAACTCACAAACACTGCTCTGTGTTCCCCTGATACCCTACTGAATGCATCGAAGGTTACCTTGAGCTTTATTCCACTAGGTTGGCCATACTTTGTACGAAATTTTTTTAGCCTGGTTATGGCCCTCATATCTAGTATCGTTTCTGGTTGGTTGGTTCCAGGCGCATCTATATCTTCATCATCAGAATACTTTTCGGATTCATATCCTAAGATGTTAACATCAAGTACAATATCATCAGGAGGAAGCAAAGTATGATTATCAACAATGGGTTCAATTTCCATGACTCTTGAGCAACAAAGGGTAAAAGAAAATGATTATGGCTTAGCTTGGAGAGTAATGGTGATAGAGGATTTGATTTTTGTGTTTTCTTTGCAGTCTTTTTTTTTAAGGAGAGAAAAGAGGGTATACCAAGAATATGAATCGTTGTTCTTGGTAACTGCTTGTAATTAAGTGATTTAAAAATTTTCGATCAAAAATTTGGCTCCAAGTTGTAATTTGAAATAAACAATTGAATTATTTGAAAATTTTGCCTTTGAACCTGTTAATTAAAGCATAAACTTGAATAAATCAAAATTTTGGCTCCAAATGTTATATATCATTATCTTAATAATCGCAAATGTACCACACTGTGAAACCATCACATCAAGAACAGAAACTGCTACCCATTACAAACCAAAATACTTACATAATTACCAGTTATTGTACCCTTACTAATTACATTTACAAAACACAAATTGCATACTTCTTTTTTTTTTTTTTTTTTTTTTTTTGAACATTGAAGACTTTTTATTAAGTAATATATTGAAACCCAAAACCAGCAAGTTACTAGGGAATACAGAAAGGAGAATATTTAAAACAGAATACAGTACATACATAAGGGAAAATCAGTATCCAAATTAAATGTCAGAATTGAACCAAATACCATTTACAAAACACAAAAGCTGTTAATGTATATCCTAAACCCCTAAACCATCTTAGTCTTGCCTTTCCCATGGCTGCTAGAAGGTGCTCCAAAACCTATAGGATTCTTCTTACACGGCATTCCCAAGACAATATCCTGAGTAAATTTCTTTTTGTGTGCCTTTTCAACTGGTATTTCAACTTGCACAGGGAGAGCCAGGATAGGAGCTTGAGATGGGAGCTCCTCTGGAGGTTCAATGGCTTGGATAGGTTCCACTTCCCAAGTATCAGTACTTGCATCAGAATGTTGCTCTCGATAATACCAAGCAAGGAGGCCAGGAAGGATGTTGAGAGCACCATCATTTGATTCTGAACTGCTTGAATCAGAAAAAATTTGTATGACATCTACAAATAACAACTGTTAGATCAGTTTTATTGATTCAAATGTTAAACTATATCACAATCAAAGAAAAACCTTTTGATGGTTTACCATTGCAGAAGAATCCATTGTGTTCTCATATTTGGTCCTCTTTTGTGGTATCCCAAACAATGAAGCAATGTTGCACAAACTAGGCTGCATTTCAAGTCTCATTGGTGGCCAACTAGGCTGCAATTGAAGTCTCAATTAGACCTCTCAGTGTACTCACAAACATTGGACCTCTCAGGGTACTCACAAACAGTTCAAAAGCCTATATTTGTAGTCTCAATGGACATCTCAGTGTACTCTAATAGGCTGCATTTGGACCTCTCATTGGTGGCCAAGCACAAACAAGTCTGCTAGGTACTCTCATTACTGGCCAATCACAAACTAGGCACATTCCAATGCTCTCATTGATTTAGACCTCTCAGTGTACACACAAACAGGCAACAAAAAATACTCAGACACAAAACACTTAATTAGACATAGCATAACAACCATTATGTATACGAAAATCAGAGTATGGAAAACAAAAAAAAACAGAGCATACATTAGACATAGCATAACAACCATTATAAAATACAAAACAACCCCATTTTACAATGGAATCGATCGGTAACAACCACTAACATCACCATTTATATATCAAAAGCCTGATACTAATTATTGTACAATCAATCATCAACTGATATGTGAAAATATTAAAAAACATACCTTTGTTGTTATTTGGATTCATTGTTTGCGTGCTTGTGTTTGCCAGAAGAATGTGTGTGTTGATTAGGGTTTATTGATTATTGTGTGTGTTTACAAATGATCGGGTAAAGGGATTAATTGACGGTTGACTATTAAATTTGTGGTTTGGTTTAACTATAGCTGACGTGGCAAGATTTGTAAAAGAAGAAAAAGAAAAAAAAAAAAAAAAAAAAAAAAAAAAAAAAAAAAAAAAGAAAAAAAAAAAGGGCTAATGTTGCTGACGTGGCGGTGAAATCCGGCTATAGCCGGTAACTAGGGATGGCAACGATTCGGGTTCGGGGCGGGTTTTAGTGTACCCGTACCCGAACCCGTTTATAATAAACTCGTACCCGCCCCATATCCCACCGGATACCCGATTAATATTATCCATCAGTTTTTCGGGTTTCCCCGCGGGTATCGGTTATCCATAATTGAATATTATATGGACAAAATTGGCGGTATTAAGAATAAGTCACGCTAAAATCCACCGACAAAACAAAAGAAAATACTCTAATATATTCAAATTTTTTAAAAGTTAAAGAAAATGAATATCGTATCAAACGATTTAACGCAACGCAACGTACTCGGCACGACATTCACCGAAAAAAAAAATGCGCAAGAGTTTTCAAAAGTTAATCATTCTTATTTCCAAAAATAATCTCGTTTTATCCTTTCAAAAGGGTTTGGTATCATCATTCGTGTAACGGTGGAAAACACGGACTCACGAGTACTCACTCCAAAAAAGCGAATAACCGAATAGTCGAGAAGAGTATTGACGATAACTCGAGTCGAGATGAGATGACGAAAAGAAGTCAAAGAGTTAACTAACAACAAACATATCCAAAAAGGAGAGTCGATTGGTAATCGTCGGTATTTTCCCATAATCCCATTTTTAAGTACAAGGTATATATACTTGTTTTATGATTCTAAACAAGTTTGGACTTACAACAAAATTAATCTTTGGAAATAACAAAATTTCGCCATGACTCTTTCATTTATCGAACGTTTCCAAGTCAAAAGACTTTATTGAAAATCAATTTCCCGAGTAATTTATAATATAACGAGTATTTATACAAACCCTAAACCCTAAACCCTGAACGCTAAACCAATCCGTAACTCAAACAATAACCAAACGAATAGTCCAATAAATCCAAATATGTTAGTCTACGGGTAGCATGTCTCGAATAGTCCAATAGCCCTCGTGTGTTCCGTTTTTATCCCAAATGTCTCACAAGGTTTTCAAAATCGGGATCCTACTTAGGATCGATTTCGTCTTTGCAAGATCGAGCTTGTAAGATCGGATCGGGATGTTAAGATCCTACTATAATGTCATTTTGTTAATAGTTTTCGTAATATTATACAAATCTATAAATTAATATATATCATAAACACAAATTATGTAAATAAGTCATAGAAATGTTGTCTTAAATTATGATTATGAAACTTTTTAGAGTATTAACATGTTGTTTTTTTTTTAATTCTACAAAATACATTCCATACTTTTTTAGTTTGTGGTTCGAGAAAAGTAAGATCGGATCGTATTAGTTCTTAAGATCATATGGTAAAGATCGGGATCCTATAAGATCTTAAGCTTTCAAAGATCCTTTGTAAGATCCGGATCATTTTTGCTTTGCAGTATCATAAAATCGTAAGATCCTAAGATCAGGATCGGAATCCTGACAGCCATGGTCTCACGTACACTTCTAATTTCCTTTCTTCGTTGTTAACCAAATTTAAGAGCATTACCAATGGTCACTGAGTGTTAAAGTTTAACACACTGCCACGTCAGCTTTAACCTTTTCACCTTTAACTCAAAAAAAACACCCGCAATCATAACTCACCCTTAACTCACCTTTAACTCAGCTATTTTCAAAATCAACCCCTAAACTATGATTAATACTTCATTTAACAACTGACACGAATTTTAAACACGAATTACATTAATCATTAAAGTTAAAACACAAATTACATTAAATATTAAACTTAAAACACAATACATAGTACGATTAATAGAAACTAAAACTACATATTAAGAAAAGGAATCATCTGAAACCCAACTGTCCTCACTCGAAGAGGACCTAAACTCCCCATCATAATACTTTCCTTCCATAATATCAAACCAATTTCTCTCCTGCTCCATACGAGCAGCTTCCTCTTGTAGTTCGCGTTGTTCTATTTCTCTCCTCACTTCCTCATCTTGCTCCAGAAGTCGGAGTTCATCCTCACTCAGTCCAAACGGATTTTCCGGTTGTTCCACAACCGGTGAGTCGTGTGTGACTTGTGTGTGTGATAGTAATACTCTGGTGGTGTTGTATATATATAGGCACCCTGAAATTTGAATTTGAAATTAAATTATCCCGCTTGTAGTTGAATTTTGAATTTTTGAATTTGAATTTGATTATCCAGCTTAAGAACCTAGGGGGTGTTTTGTAATTTTTTTTTAAACACAACGGATACATAGTACTCTAGAGGGGGTAGAAATGATATATATATATATATATATATATATATATATATATATATATATATATATATATATATATATATATATATATATATATATATATATATAATTATAGCTCACCTTAACGTGGCGTTAAGGGGTTAACGCACCCTTAACGCACACATTTCCAATGGTTAACACCCTTAACGCACACACTTCCTTCAGGTCAATAATAATGAACCTGATCCCGAATCATTCCAAACATTCCCTCGGTTTCATTTTGTCGAGTCAAACCCTAATCAGATTTAATATCATTAATATAGAAAATATCTTTAATATAGAAAATATCAATTACCCTAATCAACAAGTCAATTAGTCAGTCCAACACCAAACACACTTCCAAATCAACTACACTAGTCAATCCAAACCAAACATAAACCAAATCGAACCAATATTATCCATATGTTTACTTTTGGTGCATTTCCATGGTCCCTCTTCCCGCCTAAAGTATTGGGAACCGTTCATATACCTCTCCAGCCTATTTATACCTATCGATTGGAAAACCGTTCATAATCAACCGTTCATATACAACTCCTTTGTTATTTTCATTAGATATTATATTTCAAATTTCAATGGCTGAATCCTCTTCAACTCCTGTTTCAAACAAAAACAAACGCCCAAGGGATGATTCTCCTCCACCAATCCCTGAAAAGTTAAAGAAACATTTTAACATATCCCAAAAAATTTGGGATAAATGCAATTCTGGCCAGTATGGTACTGAAAAAACATTGATAGAACTTTGCAACAATCGTATAAAGAGGCTGGAAGAAAAGAACAAGGAAGATTTAAAGATCATTTTGGAGCATCAGAAGAAAGTAGATGATAGGAACAAAGAAATAGAAGAAACAAGAGAGAAAATAGTTGGTGTTTACAAAAGTATTGAAGATAGTTTATTTATTTCTTAATGTATCTTTTGTTTATATATTTTGACTATGTAAATGTAAACTTATTTTGACTTAGTTTATATATTACTTAAATTTTCCAATTCATACAAGTTTATGATATTTGAGTGCAGTTATTATTATTAGTTTATGATATCTGTGTTTCCCCTGATGTTAAAAGGGAGTTTGGTTTCTTGGATACTTAGAAGACTACTAACACTGAAACAGTAAACTGTGTTGTAATGCAAGAACAACAATATCACCAAAACTGATTAAGTGTCTTTCTTTACACTTAATCCCATCCAAATGTATGAGTGCAGTATGGTTTTAAAAGATAATTGAGTTCATACTACTGAGAAAAAGTTTTTCACAAAGTTTGTACTGCTATGCAAAAACTTGTACTGCTAGCGTAAACTTTGTACTGCTGGGTATCCGTTAGTACTGTTTGGGAGTGCAGGGTACGTTTGTGTCACTTTTTACTTAAAGGGTATAAATCCACAATTGCGGCACACAATCATATTCACGCACACATTACTCTCTCTCTTCCACGGCCTAAACGAATTTTAATCGTCATATTGCAAACCCCCCAAATCAAATCATAATGTCGAACCTAACTTTTACCAAACCTCATAATAATGTTGCCTTTTTAGAAAAATCCAACGAGTCTGTAGATTTTACTGAGATCATTGATTTCCTTAATGCAAGCTATATTAAGTTTGCATTAATAGTAAAACCTACTACATATACTTCTAACATTATCCAGTTCTGGTCGTCTGCTAAGGTTAAAACTATTAATGGGGAAGTACAAATCCAAGCCGTTGTAGATGGGCAGAGGATTGTCATTAAAGAGGCGTCTATTCGAAGAGATCTTCTCTTAGATGATGCTAATGGAGTTGAGAATCTTCCAAATACTACAATCTTTGAAAAACTTTCACTGATGGGCTATGAGAGAAAAAGAGATGTGTTGGGAATAAAATGTTCAAGTCAAAGAGCCTGCCAGATATGTCAAAGAGCCTGCTAGTTGATTTTGAAGAGTATGAAGATGTACTAACAGTACCTTCTAGGTAGAAGGTATTGCTGGTTGATAAAGGTCCTGCCAAGCTTTATGTCAAGTTGATAGATATTTTGTAATAGATATTTAGTTGAATTATTAGTCTTTGTACATTGTTATACATTATGTAGAAGTAGTTTAGTCTTCTGTGGTTTACAGAAGAATATTACAGAGTTGTTACATTGGTAGTTGTATTTAATTGTAGGCTAGAATAGTCAAAGTATCATATTATATTAAACCACTTGACAACTTGTAATAAGGGTACCTTATACTATAAAAGGTCCCTTAGGCACTCCTTCGTGCATGCAGCTCTTCAACTAATAACCAAAACTGAACAATCTCTCTAGTAACTTAGTTACTCATTTCACAAATCCTTTTACAATCTAAGATTCAAGATTACTTTGTAATCCCAGTGATAGTTAGATCATCCGTATTATTTCATTAATAATATTGAATCGTTTTGTGCAAGGTTGTCAGGATCGGGATCCTACCTAGGATCGTTTTCGGCTTTGCAAGATCGAGATCGTAGGATCGGATCCTACCTAGGATCGTTTTCGGCTTTTCCTTTACATATGTATACAAACCATTTTTAAAAACCTTCCTCTTAAAAAAAGTCAAAAAAAGTAAAAAAAAAAAAAAAAAAAAAAAAAAACAGGATCGGATCGTTCACGATCCTACGATCCTACGAGCGATCCCACGATCCTGTAACGATCCTACCTGAAAAAAGGGTTACCAACAGGATCGGATCGTTCACGATTCTACGATCCTACGAGCGATCCCACGATCCTGTAACGATCCTACCTGAATTACGATCCCGTAACGATCCTGCTCATTTTGTGTGTGTAGGATCGTAGGATCGTACGATCCTACGAGCAGGATCGCGATCCTGACAACCTTGGTTTTGTGTTAACTATAGTTGTGTTCCTTGTTCCTTACATACTCACGTTTACATAACTCACCACCTTTGTGTTCTTTTAAGTGTGTTGTAGTAGATTCCGCATACTAAACACATTCATACATAAATATCCCAAACACGTTACTAAGATTCACATCCCAAGTGTTTGCGCAATCCTTTCCACAAGTGGTATCAGAGCTAGGCTGATATTTACAAATTTAAAAGAACAATGGATGTTGAACATATTCAAACAAATGTTGCAGCTAAACTTCCATTACTCAAGCAAAATGAGTTTGATATGTGGAGACTGAGGGTAGAACAATACTTTCAAGTGCAAGACTATGCACTTTGGGAGATCATTGAAGAAGGCAACTCATTTAAACCCTCAATCACCACTACCACAGTAAACGATGCACTTGTAACACAAATACAAACAAACCCATCAAGTGCAGAAGAAAGAATTCAGAAGCGAAATGATCTAAAAGCCAGGAGTATGTTATTGATGACTATTCCAAATGATCAGCTTTTGATCTTTAACAAATACAAAGATGCTAAAACCCTTTTTGAAGCTATTGTGGCTAGATTTGGTGGTAATGATGCTACCAAGAAAACTCAGAAAACACTTCTCAAACAGCAGTTTGAAAACTTCACAGCCACAACAAATGAGTCTTTGGACAGCATGTTCAATAGACTTCAAAAGCTTTCAAGCCAGTTAGCCATCCATGAAGTGATGATAACTCAAGAAGACCTAAACTCCAAGTTTCTTAGGAGTTTACCCTCAGAATGGTCCATGCATGTCATTGTCTGGAAAAACAAACCAGATATTGATCAGATGAGTCTTAATGATCTCTACAACAATTTCAAAATAGTAGAGCATGAAGTGAAGAAGACTACTGGTTCAAGTTCAGGAAGCATGGCTTTTGTTTCATCTCCAAGCACCTCAAAAGTTGTTGATGAAGAAAAAGATGGCAGAGAAGAAGGTACTGCCAACACAAATTTTGGTACTGCCAGTACTTCTAGCAGTACCAAAATCATTCTAGATGAAACAATTGGGTGTGCCTTTCTAACATCTCAACACAATGGGTCCATATTAACTTTTGAAGATCTTCAAGAGATTCATCCTGATGATCTTGAAGAAATGGACATAAAGTGGCAACTTTCACTTCTGAGCATAAGGGCTAAGAAGTTGCTGATGAGGACTGGAAAGAAGATTATCATAGATGGTAATGAGCCTGCTGGGTATGATAAGTCAAAAGTGGAGTGTTACAACTGCCACATGAAGGGTCACTACTCTAGAGAGTGTAGAAGACCTAAGAAGCAGGATGACAAGGGTAGAGGGTTTGACAACAGGAATAAAGGAAGCTTTGAGAAGAAAGGAAGCTTTGAGAGCAAGAGTAAGGCAGTGGAAATCATTGAGCCCAAAGCAATGGTTGCTATTGATGGTATGGGTTTTGATTGGAGTTTTATGGGTGAAGAAGAGTCAACTTCAGATGAAATGGCTTTGATGGCATTCTCCACTCCTGAGGTACAAACTACCAAATGTTCTAATAATTGTGAAGTTTTTAAGGAATTAGAAACTTTAAGAAAATCTTATGGTGATCTGACATTAGAACAAAGAAAAACACATCAAAACTTAGTCGATTTTAAGTGTGGTATGGCCAAACTTGAAAAACAAATCATTTACTTTAGAGAAAATGAACTCACCTTTTCTGATGCAAAAGCTATTCTTAATAGACAAATATTTTTGAAAGATTCAGAAATAAAAATGTTAAGAACTGAGTGTGCTAAAGTGACTTTGGCTAGGGATAATATTCAACTGACTGTTACCAAATTAGAAATTGCTTCTGATTGTACTAGAAGCATAGTTGAAAATCAGATGAATAAAAGAATCAAATCTGGGATAGGATACAATACATGTCCACCTCCTTATAGAGGAATTCCTTGTCCCCCAGGATCAGATCTTGCTGAATCAGGTTTACATGAAATCATCAACAAACCACTAGCTAAACCTGTAGAGAAAAGTGAACCAGTTGAGAGTGCTAAGATTGCCTCACTCTCTAAGGTGCTCACTGATAAGAAACCAGATATTCTAATTATTGAAGATTGGGTATCTGATGATGATGAAGAAGAGACTGTTTCTATCAAAGGAAACAAAGTAGGACCAATCAGTCCTAAAAGAGTAGAGATTAAAGCTAAGGCTAAAGCTGTTTTGAAAACAATTGAAAGTTGTGAAAAATGTAATAACAAACCTAGAGGTAGCCAAAGAAATTGGAACAACCTTAAGTCACAACAACTAGGTGATAATTTTGTTATGTACAATAAGGCTTGTTATTACTGTGGTAGCTTTAATCATCTTCATGCTTATTGTAATAATTGGGTTTCTGGGAGTAAATCAAAGTCTAAAACAAATGTTACTCACCCCAGAAAAAGTTTTGTTAAGTCTAACAACACAAAAGTTAAACATACTGTTAGACAAAATAAGCCTGTTATTACAAAACCAACTGATAAGGGTGCAAGAAACACTTTCAAATATGTACCAATAGTTGTGAATAGTCCTATTCAAAAGAAATATGTGGTCAAAACACAAGTTTGGAGACCAAAACCAAAAGGTCCTGCTAGACCAAAAGGTCCTGCTAGACCAAATGGTACTGCCAAAATTGGTACTGATAGACCAAAGACCACAAAATGGATAAAAAGGGAAAATGCTGTTAAGTCCTCAGCATGTTGGATTTGGAAACCACTCCAATCAAAAGGTGCATCAACAATCCTAAAAAGGTTTGATTTCATTGATGCAAGAGGCAAACCCAAGTCTGTCATGGCTTGGGTACCCCAAGGAAACTAATATGTTTATTCATGTGCAGGAACATTCATCTGATATTGGTGATCAAGGATATGTAGATAGTGGATGTTCAAGGCACATGACAGGCAACATGTCTTTTCTCTCAGACTTCAAAACAGTTGATGGAGGATATGTTACCTTTGGGGGAGGAATAAAAGGAAAGATCACTGGTAAAGGTACTATCAAAACCAGTAAATTAGATTTTGAAAATGTGTATTTTGTGAAAGAACTTCAGTTTAATCTCCTTAGTGTCTCACAAATGTGTGACAAAAAGAACAATGTTCTCTTTACTGACAATGAATGTATGGTTCTTTCTTCTGATTTTAAAATGCCTGATGAGAGTCAGATCCTTCTTAAAATCCCAAAAAGGAACAATATGTACAGTGTTGATTTAAAGAACATTGATCCTAAGGAGAGTTTAACTTGTTTAGTAGCAAAAGCCTCATTGGATGAATCTATGCTTTGGCATAGAAGGCTTGGTCATGTAAACTTTAATACAATCAATACAATTGCTAAATATGATTTAGTTAGAGGTTTACCCAAAAAGATTTTTCAAAATGACCAAACCTGTGTTGATTGTCTAAAAGGCAAACAACATAGAGCTTCTTGTAAGCCCAAGACCCAAAACTCTATTTCTCAGGCTTTATACATGCTTCATATGGATCTCTTTGGTCCTACTAATGTGAGTAGCTTGAATGGAAAGAAATATTGTCTTGTTGTTACTGATGATTATAGCAGATTTTCTTGGGTTTTCTTTTTAAGATCTAAACATGAAACTAGTGAGATTCTTAAATCTTATATCACTGAGGTAGAAAACCAATCTGATAAGAAAGTCAAAGTCATCAGATGTGACAATGGGACAGAGTTCAAGAATAGGGTTATGGATGACTTTTGCAAGGAAAAAGGGATAAAAAGAGAATTTAGTGTAGCTAGAACCCCACAGCAAAATGGAGTAGCAGAAAGGAAGAATAGAACACTTATAGAGGCTGCTAGAACTATGTTAGTAGACTCTAAGTTGCCTATTTCATTTTGGGCTGAAGCAGTTGGTACTGCTTGTTATGTGCAGAACAGGGTTCTTGTTATAAAACCACATAGAAAGACACCTTATGAACTTTTCTTTGGTAGAACACCATCTTTAAGTTTTATGAGACCTTTTGGTTGTCATGTCACTATTCTCAATACCAAGGATCATTTAGGCAAGTTTGATGGAAAAGCTGATGAAGGCTATTTGATAGGGTATTCCTTGCAGAGTAAGGCCTATAGAGTGTATAATACTTGCACTAGGCTAGTGGAAGAGAATCTTCACATAGAGTTTCAAGAGAAACTAACAAATGTGAAAGGAATTGGACCAGATTGGATGTTTAATATTGATAGGCTTTCAGAATCTATGAATTATGTGCCTGTTTCAGGTACAAATACTAATGATAATGCAGGTTTTGAAGACAATGTTGAAACCCCTAAAGATCAAGATTACATCTGGATGCCAATTTGGAAAAGTTTGGATCTATCTTCAAGTCAAGAAGAACCTTCAAACACAACAAATGAAGGCAATGAAGATGATCATGGAACTCAGAATCAAGAGAATCAAGAAAGTAGTGCAAATGACAATGGTACTGCTAGTTCACCAGATGGTACTGCCAGTTCACAAATTGATACTGCTGAGCCATTGAATGTTCAAATAGATGATTCTTTACCAGAAGAAGTGGGGATTGGCAATCTTCCATTTACCTATGAAGTTCCTACAACACATAACACTAGAATTCTCAAAGATTACTCAACTGATGATGTGATTGGTAGCATTGATTCTGGTGTTAGAACAAGATCTCAAGTTGGTTTATCTCAAGTCTTGACCTCAGACCAAGAAGGGTTTATCTCCTCTATTTATGAAGAAAAGAATCATGATATTGCCAACATATGCCTGTTTTCATGTTTTTTATCTCAGGCTGAACCCAAAAACATAAACAAACCTTTAGATGATGCAAGTTGGGTAGAAGCAATGCAAGAAGAGCTTCTCCAATTCAAGGTTCAGAAGGTTTGGGTATTGGTTGATTTGCCCAAAGGTCATAGGGCAATTGGAACCAAATGGGTGTTCAGAAACAAGAAAGATGAAAGGGGTATAGTGATCAGAAACAAAGCAAGATTGGTATCCCAAGGATATACTCAAGAAGAAGGGGTAGATTATGAAGAGGTTTTTGCTCCAGTTGCAAGACTTGAAGCAATTAGGCTATTCTTGGCCTATGCTTCTTTCATAGGCTTCACTGTCTATCAAATGGATGTTAAGAGTGCATTTTTATATGGTGAGATTGAAGAACCAGTGTATGTTTCTCAACCTCTAGGCTTCATTGATGCAGAGTATCCAGACAAGGTTTATAAGGTTACCAAAGCTCTTTATGGTCTACACCAAGCTCCTAGGGCATGGTATGAAACATTGGCTTGCTTTCTACTAGAAAGTGGATTCCAAAGAGGCAAGATTGATCCAACTTTGTTCATCAAAAGAACAAAGAAAGACATCTTGCTAGTGCAGATTTATGTTGATGACATTATCTTTGGATCTACAAACCAAGACTTGTGTGTAGAATTTGAAAAACTTATGCATAGTAAGTTTGAAATGAGTTCCATGGGGGAACTTAATTTCTTTTTGGGTCTCCAAGTGAAACAATCCAAAGAAGGCATATTTATCAGCCAAGATAAGTATGTAGCAGAGATCCTAAGGAAATTTCAGTTTGCTGATTCTAAGGTTGCAAGTACACCAATGGATGCAGAAAAAGGGCTACTCAAGGATGCTGAAGGAGAAAATGTTGATTTGCACAATTATAGATCAATGATTGGGTCTTTGATGTACCTTACATCATCAAGACCAGATATCATGTTCTCAGTATGTGTATGTGCAAGGTTTCAAATACATCCCAAAGTCTCTCATCTAACAGCAGTCAAAAGAATCTTTAGATATCTCAAGGGTCAACCTAGGTTGGGTCTTTGGTATCCAAGGGAATCATCTTTTGAATTGGTGGCTTATTCTGATAGTGACTATGCTGGTGCAACTCTAGACAGAAAATCCACAACTGGTGGATGTCAATTTCTTGGTTGCAGACTCATCTCTTGGCAATGCAAGAAACAAACAATGGTGGCCAACTCTACAACTGAAGCAGAATATGTTGCTGGTGCAAGTTGTTGTGGGCAAGTTCTTTGGATCCAAAATCAAATGCTTGACTATGGGTACAATTTTCTTAACACCATTATTTATATTGACAATAGCAGTACTATATGTATCATTAAAAACCCAGTTCAACACTCAAAAACAAAACACATTGAAATCAGACACCATTTCATAAGGGATTGCAATGAGAAAAGGTTAATTCAAGTTGTTAAAATTGATTCTGAAAAGAATTATGCAGACCTTCTCACCAAAGCTTTTGATTTAGGTAGATTCAAATATCTTGTAGGAGGTATTGGAATGATAAATCTTTGACAAACATGTGTTTTTGTACATTAAATTAACTGGTATTGGCTTTTAAACATGGTACTGCTAGTTAGTCATTAGGTACTGTCAATTCATAATAGGTCCTGCTAGTATAAAAATGCTATGTTTTGTTCATATTGAAGCTTAAATGTTTAACATGCTATAGATCAAGTGCTTTGCACTTTGTTCTTTTGGTTTGCAACTAACACATTTCAGGTTGATAACAAAACAAGAGATCTTCCAAACAAAAGGGGGAAATAAAAGTTATTTAAATCTCAGGGGAGGTAACAATCTCAGGGGAGGAAATAATAGCCCAGAATGGAAGAAAAACCAATTTATGAAAGAAAAAGACAAGAGCATACAAGATGATGCAAAGGTTGAAAAAGATAGGATTAGATCACTTATTCAGAAGGGATGAAGCATTCCTAAAGGAGAAAGTTCTATCTAGATCAAACTAAGGAAAGTTTTCAACTCAAGGGCATGCTATTAGATGATTTCACTTGTTGAACCAATCATCCAAGATACACAGCATCATTGCCTTTTTAATTTCCTCCATCCAAGGAAATTGCACCATCTTTAGGTCAATATGGCTTTTGGTATTCAGTTCACCAAGTTTTTACAAACTTAAGAGCTGGCTAGTCCATAAGCAAACGGCTTTTGGTAAAGACAAATCAAATCCGTTGATGGTTGATAGTTTACCAAAAACTATATGGTTGTTAACTAACCATACTTAACTGTAAATAGTTAGCTAGTCCATAAGCAAACGGCTTTTGGTAAAGACAACTCAAATCCGTTGATAGCTGGTAGTTTGCTAAAAACTATAAGGGATTTTTGCAAAACTTTCAAAGGTACTGGTAGTTCAAAAATTGGTACTGCTAGAGTAAAATGGTACTGCTAGATAGCCGTTGAGCCTGTCAGAAAAAGTTTTAGCCGTTGGGCCTGGTAGTTAAAATTAGCCGTTGGGGTAGTTATGTAAATTACTGATGATTATATTATATTATATTTCACATATAAAAGATCTTTTTAACTGTCTTTACATTTACTTATTATAATCTTTCTTATTGTCGGTTACAAGTAATTCACACATATCATCTTTCATCACTACTTATCACAATTAACTTACACCTTTCATCTTCTACCAGTACCACCAACAAATCCCACCATCATAATCAAAAATTTCATTATCTTTCACCATGGATACCACAGTTGTTCTAACCTTTGTTCAACGTCACAATCAATTAGCCTTTTTGGAAAAGTCAGAGGATAATGCCTCTTTTCATCAAGTAGTGGACTTTTTAAATAACTCCTACATCAGGTTTGCTTTACTAGTCAATCCCACTATTTATGAATCTCAAATTTTACAATTTTGGAAAATAGCTAAAATTGAAACTTCTGAAAATGGGGAACAAAGGATTAATGCCAAAGTAGATGGCAAACATTTGACTCTTACTGAGTCATCCATAAGAAGACATCTTCATTTGGATGATTCTGATGGTATTAGTCAGTTGCCAGATACTGAGATTTTTGAAAATTTGGAAAGAATGGGGTATCATGCTACTTCTACAAAACTCACTTTTCTAAAGAAGCATCTTACTCCACAATGGAGATTTTTGATTCACACAATCCTTCATTGTTTGAGCCAGAAGAAAACCTCTTGGGAGCAATTTAGTGGAACCATGGCTTCTGCTCTCATCTGCTTGGCTACAAACAGAAAATACATTTTTTCCAAACATATTTTTGAAGGATTGATTAAAAATGTGGATAGTGAAACAAAGTTTTTGATGTACCCAAGATTTATTTCATCCATCATTGCAAAATCAAAACATTTGTTGCTTCCCCCACACTCACTTTATGAAACACCAAAACTTTCTCACAAAGTATTTTCAAACATGAGAATTGGTTTCAGAGGGGAAGAAATACCACTATTTGATGAAATGTTACCACAACATCCTGAAGAACCAATACCATCATCTGAATCACCATCATCTAGTTCTTCAACTGGTTACATCTCACCAACACATCAAACATCACCAATACCATCTCCAGTACCATCTGCAACACCATCAACATCATCACATCATGTAACACCACCCCAATCTCCTCATACAGTGCAAGAACTAAAAGAGAAGGTGAAGTTCTTAGAAGATGCTCTTAAAAGTCAAAACAATAAATTTTCTGAGATCAACATCAAGTTAGTCAAGAGGGTAAAGAAATTGGAGACAGAAGTGAAGAAGCTAAAGGGTAAAAGATCTTCAAAGGTTGTTTTATCTAGTTCTTCAAGATCAGATGCTGATAGGTTGGGACACTCTTCCAATAAGGGGAGGATGGATAGTTCTGAA
Organism: Artemisia tridentata subsp. tridentata; assembly: GCA_021014915.2. NCBI lineage: Eukaryota > Viridiplantae > Streptophyta > Magnoliopsida > Asterales > Asteraceae > Artemisia > Artemisia tridentata. Next base: position 170,667,046 of record CP139507.1, on the reverse strand, counting down.
GATGAAGAGGAGGCTCAATTTGAATTCCATGAAGGAACTCAGGTTTATGATGAAGAGCCTGCTGGTGCAGGGCAAGAGCCTGCTAGGCCAGAGCAAGAGCCTGCAAGGATTGAGAGGCTATTGGCTATGGACTACAAAGGGTCTGTTGAGAAAGTGTACAAAAGAAAGAGGGACTTAGAGCCTCAAGGAGATTTGTTTGTTCAAGGGAGATTATTTATTGCTGATGAGCAATCTACTGCTCCATCTCAAGAACCAACTCCAAAGGATAAGGGCAAGAGCATTATGGTTGAAGATGAGCCAAAGCCCAAAAAGTTAAAGAGATCAGAGCAAGCACAGATGGCTAGAGATGAAGAAGAGGCCAAAAGAATTCATGAAGAAGAACAGCAGAAAGCATTTGAAGCCTCAAGACTGCTAACAGAGATGAAAGAGCAAAAAGATGCTGCTCAGACTCTTCTTGAAACTCAAATTGCTCAAGAAACCTTTGATGCACAAATGCAATGGATTATTGCCAATGATCCAATTGTGAAGGCTCAAGCAGCAATAATAGTGAATAACAAGAATCTCAACTCTGATGAGAAAACAGCAGAGCTTGAATCCTTTATCAACAAAAAGTACAAGGAAGCAGCTCTAGCTGATATTTTTGAAAAGATGAAAGAAAGTCAGAAAAGAGGTTTTAAGGTGGGCAAATCATGGAAAGATCAAGTGTCTTTTATGAAGAAATTTCTAAAAGGTCAGGCAAATTGGACTGATTATCAACTGAAGAAGAAATCTGCTGATGAAATCTACTTCCTGTACCTACAAGCCTACAAGAGTCTTTACTACAAAGTTCCATCTGATGCAAAGCCCTCAATGAAGAAGCAAGATGCTCAGAAGAAAGAAGAAGCAAAATTGGACTCAGAGCAAGTAAGTAAGATGTTAATTACTTTGCCAACTATCATACATGCTGATCCAATTAGGTCTAGATACCCTATTATTGATTGGGAAATACACCATGATAGATTAGGAAAGTCATGGAAAATAACAAGGGTTGGGGGTCAGACTGCTATCTTTAAGAATTTTGAAAATCTAGTAAGAGCATGTGACAGAGCAGACTTAGAAGAATTGTGGAATCTAGTTCAGATTAGGCTAGACACAAATTCTAGTACTGATGTTAAGGAACAGGAACTATGGGTAGAATTCAATAGGATGTATGATCCTAGCCCAAAAGATGTTCATTGGAAGTTTCCCTATCATGATCCTTCAACAACATGGGAATTTCTAAGCCTTAGCAGTATTCATCATCTTTACACACAAAGTGGGATTGAACTCTTTATGTTGGCTGAGAAAGAGTATCCACTTAGTTATGAAGTGCTTACAACTATGATCTCCAAGAGATTAAGATGTGACAAAGATGAAGAGAATTCAGAAATTGTTCAAAGTTTGCTGAGGAGCATATTTGAGCAATGTGAAAGAAAAAGGAAGAACAGAGAGTGAAGGTTTTTGGAAGAGTTCTCTCAAATCCTCTAGGTATGTATTTTATTCATCAGAAACTTGTGTATTTTAAAGGAAATAACAAGTTTAGGGGAGGATTGTTGGGAATAAAATGTTCAAGTCAAAGAGCCTGCCAGATATGTCAAAGAGCCTGCTAGTTGATTTTGAAGAGTATGAAGATGTACTAACAGTACCTTCTGGGTAGAAGGTACTGCTGGTTGATAAAGGTCCTGCCAAGCTTTATGTCAAGTTGATAGATATTTTGTAATAGATATTTAGTTGAATTATTAGTCTTTGTACATTGTTATACGTTATGTAGAAGTAGTTTAGTCTTCTGTGGTTTACAGAAGAATATTACAGAGTTGTTACATTGGTAGTTGTATTTAATTGTAGGCTAGAATAGTCAAAGTATCATATTATATTAAACCACTTGACAACTTGTAATAAGGGTACCTTATACTATAAAAGGTCCCTTAGTCACTCCTTCGTGCATGCAGCTCTTCAACTAATAACCAAAACTGAACAATCTCTCTAGTAACTTAGTTACTCATTTCACAAATCCTTTTACAATCTAAGATTCAAGATTACTTTGTAATCCCGGTGATAGTTAGATCATCCGTATTATTTCATCAATAATATTGAATCGTTTTGTGTTAACTATAGTTGTGTTCCTTGTTCCTTACATACTCACGTTTACATAACTCACCACCTTTGTGTTCTTTTAAGTGTGTTGTAGTAGATTCCGCATACTAAACACATTCATACATAAATATCCCAAACACGTTACTAAGATTCACATCCCAAGTGTTTGCGCAATCCTTTCCACAAGATGCTTTAAAGTTTTATAAAGGTAATTTTTCTCCTCAGTGGAAATTCTTAATTCATACTGTCTTAGTATGTCTAAGTCCAAGGTGCCCGGAGGCGTAATACTCATTGTCTAAAGTTTTACAATTCCATTTTTGTCTAAATTTCGTTCCTCACCCTCCTTCCAATCAAATCTATTCTAAGGTGCCCGGAGGCGTGATACTCATTGTTTGGATCAAGAATACTTGAGAATGGTTCAGTAATGAAGCCAACAAAGTTGTCATCCATGTGATCAATTCAGGTAACTTTGGTTCCTTTACAAAAAGAAATTTTTCAATGGTTTGGTAACAAAGGTAACCTTCCAGCATTCTCTGCTACTCCAAAATTAGAGACTATATAACATTGACCCTCTTGTAAAATAGGCTCAAATTTAAACATAAACTCTTTTTTGATGTAAATATGAATACGGTCCGACTTTTTATACAATTCAAACATTAAGGATATTTAATAAATATGTATGAATATAAATAATTATTAACTTAATTGAAGTTACCTCTTCATCCTGGAAAACACAATCAAAACTGTAAGGGTCGTGTTCTTCATTAAGCTTGTGTGAATGCCATACGGAAATGCACCTTCCTTTAATGGCCATGTTTACATTCATCGGGTTGATATCTTTAATGAGAGTCATTGTTCGCTCTCTCATTACTAACCATGTAAAATCAAAAACAGATGATAATTTTGCACTCTATTAAAATCACAGTGTATAATGAATCAAACATTGTCAAAGAACCTGGTGTAGAACTTCTAATAGTGGACATACTGCTTCCATTATTTTTCTTTTGACGTGAATTCCCTCCTACAAATACACAAACATATTATCACCATGTAATTAATACAATATAATTAAATCAAAATAGACATTAATCATTATGTTAATAGAAAACCTGTTGAAAGACTTCCATAAGATGATGTATGCATCACACATTTTTTGCTTTGATATGTTTTTGCACTCCGTGAAGGTACATCCGAAGATGTTGTTTGGTATCCAAAATTTGTATTTGGATATGGATTAATGGTTCCTGTCAATTAAACAATATATTATTATTATACTATTGTATTAATAATTTTAAAACCATTGAAAACTAAATAAACTAATATCAATAATACCTCTTGATGGACTTCTCAAATCTTTTTGTTGATTTCTAATGTAGGATATCCTTTTAGATTCAACATTTGAGGTTGTTTTCCCTAGTAACAGACATAAAACAAAATATTGTATTAATAATTTATAGCCATTCTATATTTATACAAATAAATTAGTTGATTATGGCCAGATTTCAGACCTACAATTGTTTTTACATACCCTTTTTATGGGTGGAAACTTTTAAAAAATAAATAATGGAATTTCAGAAACACAATACCTGACTGAGACTCAAAATTGGAAGAATCAATCTCAGAATTTTCATGAGTGGAATATGCTTCAAAACAGGTTGATTGAATTTCTTTTCAATGGTCGACCAGATCCTGTTATTTAATCGATATAGACTTACCACAATTTAGAATATATAAACATAATTAATCAATATACTCTAAGCACATTTTATAATATATAAACAAATAGTTTATAAACATATTACCGTCATGAATTGTATGTGAGTCAAAAGATGATTAGCCTTGTCCAAAACTTCTCTTTGCGGGTGGTTTAGATACTGTGAAATAATTAACACTATATAAACACAATGTATTATTGTTTTAAATGAAGCGTTATTCAACATACTACCTTTAGCCTGGGTAACAACATTAGAAATAGGTATTCCAGATCTTCTAGCAGGTGTATCACTTTCAAACATGGAGTTTTCCATTACAGTAGAGGATGATTGATGTACCAAACTTCTCTTTGGTGCTAACTTAGAAGTTATAAATTAAGCAACACAGTATAAACACCATGTATAATGCATCTAGTCTTAATTTAGTGTAATAAGTAGTTTTTAATCAGATTTTAGTAGTTTTATCAAGTTTTGTTTAAGTTTACAAAGTTTAGAGTCAAAAACTGTTTGTAACAACTTATTTTGATATGCTCTTCAAAAGTTCTTTTTAGCTATTATTTTAGAGTCAAAATCAGTCTAAATTTTCATTTTCATTTTCTATTTAAGAGTCATAAGTTTTGAGTCATTTTAAGCACATTTTTAGTACAAAAAATCCTAATCAGTATACATCTTATGCATGCTGATCCATCAGCATAGGCTTTTTCATAGCTTATTTTTCAGCTTGTTTTTTGTTCAAAGTGTCTAAAAATTGTTCCTAGGTATTAATTAGTAGTTAAGCTTCATCTGTTTTTAGTTTTCAAGGTTTGCTTCTAGCTTATTGTAGCTTAATTTTTGTCTTAAAAAGTAGGATTTTCAGGTTTTAAAAAATTGAATCAATGTATACTGAATGATCAGTATAGGTTTTTCTCAGCTTATTTAATAGCTTATTCTTAGTTCAAAATATTTGAAAGTTGTTTTTATGTTTTAATTAGTAGGTAATCTTAATCTGTTTTTAGTTTTTAAGGGTTAGCTATCTAATTAAAACATTAATAAAGATACTACCTGCTGGTTGTGTAACAACATTAGAAACATGGTGCCCAAATCTTCTACCTGGTGTATCACTTTCAAACATAGATTTATCGATATTTGTAGATAAAGTTTTTCGAGGCTTAACTGTTACAGAATCATAAACGTATACGTCTAAATTATTAAAATTAACGAACAATGTATGTAAACCTTTCTAACAACACAATACCTAGTGAAGGGGTTTTAGAGTTTTTCTTCTGCTCTATGGTATTTTTTTGTGGTTCATCAACTGTAATCAATCACAAAACCAATATGCAATAAAACATGAGATGAATTTTACAACCACATCAATAAGAATATAACAACCTAATGAATAAATTATATGTTAAAAAAATACCTTCTAAAGGGGCATCAAAGTTTTTCTTCTCGGATGCTCTTGCAAGCCTTGTAGAGTGTCTATGTGCCTGCATAATGTAATATATTTTTCTGAATATAGCTTTGCGATTTTTGATGTGAGAATGATGGTTATATTGTGGTCTATATATAGTGTCAAATTAGGTTAACGGTGAAGAAACTTGTGATGATCTCCAAATGAACAGTTATCTTTAATTTGGGAACAAAAGATTTATGCAGAATACATTCTGAACTTATCCTCTAAATTATATCTACTATAAATTAAGCATATCTTTTTAAAAATACAGTATTAACATTCTCTCTGAACATTATATTTATAATTTTGGATGATATATCTCAACAAAAATAAATTTGTCTAGTGGTAAGCATCTTCATTACTCTACTAACAAATCCTAGGTTCGAATCATGATAATTACATTTTTAATTACGGATTAAATTACGAATTTTAATTATAAAAAGTTTATGAACAAAGGGTGCTTACGTGGAATTATGACGTGACATTTATTTTCAGAACCATTTTAAGTGCGAGAACTGCGGGAACCACATTTTTACAACTAATAATACACAATGTACATCATTTAAATGCTCCATAGCATTTTGTTATTTTTATTTAATTTAAAAGGGTATAAAAGTAAAAGACATTTTCATTTTTTTTAATAATTCCCGTTTTTTATAACCCTTAATTTTTGATATTTTTTTTGGCATGCATGTTTTTTAATGATTAAATGAACATGTGTTTTTTGGAATTAATTATTTTATTTTAATTTTTGAAATAATTTTTTTAACATATATGTTTTTCAAATAGTAAGGTGTGTTTGTTCTTTTTTAAACAATGTAAATTTATAACAAACTAAAAACATAACTCATATACACAAAATTCAATATTAATTATAATACAATTAAAATACAAATTTCTAAAAATATAATTAAAAAATATGGACCTTTATAAAAAAACAAGATGCATATATTTATATTTTACATTTCGTTAATTACAAATACAAAAAACACATATGCAATAATCGCATCGCTTCAAAAATCGCAAATTATCTTCATGTATATATGTGTTCATCAACTTCTAAGTCTTCAATGGTCATCATCTTCATCAATCTGAAAAAGCATACACAAAAGCAATTAAACAACAAATAAATAAGAAACAAAATTTAATCAAAATAACTAGGATAACACATATGCACAATATAATATGCATAGGCACAATTTAAAATATATATGCATAATTTTTTCCTTAATTTTGTATCAATCATAAAACACATATGCACACTCTTTCAGAAATTTTATACCAGCTCTAAAAACACATATGTACCATTTCATTCATTTTATATTAACCATAAAACATGTATGCATTTGAATTTTCTCATCAGATTCTTTCGAACATATGCGCACGCCTTCTAAAAACATACGTGTACGCCTTCAAAAAACACATGTGTACTTTGAGATTCGTATCAAATTCATTAAAACACATATGCACACCACTTTTCTTAAAACACATATGCACGCCACTAGAAACATAACCACTTTTCTTAAAACACATATGCACCCTAGAACACGTATGCACTATTTCTTAAAACACATATGCATATGCACCACTTTTCTTAAAACACATATGCACCCTATGATATTAAAAAATATACCAACAGGTTCCAAGAATATAATTCACTTCTATTTCATGTCTAAGCACACAAAAATATACTAACAGGTTCCAATTAACATGTCTAAGCACACAAAAATAAACTATAACATACATTGCTTGATTTCTTTTTCCTTTATATCATCCCTAAGAATGTAATTTTTCTCATTGATAATATATAAAGATAATATACATTGCTTGATCAACTTTCATTATATTTTCATTAATTAATAAAAGGCTCATCTATATAGATCTTACAATTGATTAAAAAAAGCTAGCACAACTTTTCTAAATATACATATTTTAGTTGGCCTAGAATAAATAAGTTAAAAGAAACGTGAACATCCATCCGATAGAATACAAAAAGTAAAAAAAATAATAATAATAATAAATAAAAAATAAAAGAAAAAAAACCCATAAACATATGTAGTGTTTTTTATTACTCGGTAGTATTATTCACAAGGACAATGGCCTATGTGATATGCCATCAGCATGTCCTACAACCAGTTTTCTTTAGACACATATGTCCTTCCTCCACTTCCAACTTGTTATTGTTCATCTCTTTTTTTTAGGGTGGGGTTATAAAGACGGAGGCTATTTGGTTAGATTAACGGGGGCTATAGTGGGTAGGGAATCTCTCTCTCTCTATCTCACTCTATCTCACTATCTCACTACTCTCTCTTTTTCACTCTCTCTCACAACACACACACGCTAATCTCTCTCTCTCTCTCTCTATCTCACTGCTCTCTCTTTTTCTCTCTCTATTTTAGATCTAAAAACGTTTTTATTAACGAAATTAATTTTTTTTCTGAAATAATTTTTTTTTTAATTTTTTTTAGAAAAATAATTTTTTTTGTTATGACAATGTATTTTTTTTTTTTTATTTTTTATAACTTTTACAACTTTTTTTTTTAATTTTTTAATTTTTTTTTATTTCGAAATTAAATTTTTTTTATAACTTTTACAACCCATTTTTTTTTATACTTTTACAACTTTTTTTTACCGTCCCATAAAAAGAAATGTATTTTTTTATTTCGAAATTAAATTTTTTTTATTTCGAAATTAAATTTTTTTTATTTCGAAATTAATTTTTTTTCCATTATTGTTAATATATATATTTTTAGTTTTTTTTGAAAGGTGAATTTTATTTTGAAACTTTGTGTCGCGATTCGACATCGGAAGGTCTAGCTTATGTTGTTTTAACCGGGCCAAGATGTCAAGATGTGACCAACTCATCTAATATATATATATAAAAATAATAAAAAAATAAAATAAAAAAGTAAAACCATGCAAATGATGCCAAGATGTCTTAGGCCACGTGAAGAATTAAAAAAATAAAAAAAAATAAAAAATAAAATAAAATAAAATGGTGCGTGGGTTTTTTTGAGAGTGGGGACATGACCAATCAAATCAAAAGTGTGGTGGGAATCATTGATGAGAAAAAGTACAAAAATTGAATTAAAAAAAAAAAAAAAAAAAAAAAAAAGGTAGACTAGGGCATAGACCCCGTTATTTAAACACATCCCTTCTTTTATTCTCTCTAACCTCCATATATTAGATATGGAGGTGGCAATTTGTTCCCAAACTCAAAAAATGGGCTAATTGGGCAAAATTTTAAAAGATTTGGGCACATTTAGTCTTTTTTTTTTTTGAAATGGGCATATATTGCCCATTTAAAAGTTAAATGGGCACAAACGGGCAAAATTTTTCTCTCAATTGGAGAACATTACAATTGTTTTTAAAGAAAAACTTATAGATATAATATATTTAATTTTTTAAATATAAATGAGGTGTTACGGTTGAGGAATTTATTTCGTCGTTTTGGGTCTTTTCTAAAGCGATTTGTATAATATGTGCCCGTTTGGCCCGCGCCCGTTTGGCCCGTAGCCCGTTTGGCCCGTAGCCCATTTAGCCCGTAGCCCATTTGAACCCGTGCCCGTTTGGCCCGCGCCCGTTTTGCCACCTCTAATTAGATATTATATTAACAAACTATTATTACCTCTTGTCTTTCCCACTTTTTGCTCATTGATCGTATCATCGTCACCGTCCAGCACAACCAATTCATCCTCACATACTATCTTCCATCATCAGGGCTCTCAAGTCACCAACAAAATTCGGAATATCCAACTCCTCGGTATCTACAACAACATATCCAAACGGTGAAATAAAGAAGAGGTTGGTTTTTATTGATGATCGAATGATTATATAATTTCAATCAAACAAAATTATTTTGGATGAAAAAGGTGAAATAAAGAAGAAGTTGGTTTTTGAGGAATGTCGAAGACACCAGATCTGGAGGAGGCGGCAGTAAGGGTTTTGTGATGAAGAAGGCGGCACTTAGGGAGGAAGAATGAATGTGTGTTTTATCTTTTAAATACGGAGTAATAACCTAATCTTTTAACTAATTACACTAATGGCACAAGTCATCTCATCCATTGATGAAATGATCTAATGGTTAAAAAGTGGTTCCCGCACTTAAAGTGGTTCTGAAAATAAAGTTACACTGTATATATATATATATATATATATATATATATATATATATATATATATATATATATATATATATATATATATATATATATATATATATATATTGGTTCTATAAAAAAGTCCACTTTGATAGAAAATGATAAAAGTGTACAAATCACCCTCTCCTTCCCTTCTCTTTTTCACACCAAATAAAAGGGACCTTATTGTATTTTTCTTCATTCTTTAAAGAAAGTTTTGTATATTCGCACCCTACCCCACCCTCCCCCCTCCCAAATTTTTTTTTTGCGGCCAATTTTTTTTATTTATTATTATTATTTTTTTTTTGCAGCCTAAATTTTTCCGCCAAAATTTTATAACTATGATGCACCTTTTTATTTTGGTGCATCACAGTTATAAAAATTAGTTGTAACTATGATTCACCAAATTTTATAACTGTGATGCACCAAAATAAAAAGGTGCATCATATTTATAAAATTTTTGGCGGGATTTATTATTTTATTTTTTTGCCGCCCAAAAAAATTACTTTTGGCAGTATTTTTTTTTTATTTTTTATTATTGGGTGGGGTGGTGGGTTTCAAAACTTACCCTGAAGTTTGAGATATTTTCAAATTCTAGCCTATAACTTTTTTTCTCACTTTTCTATCTAATTACAATTTTTTTCTTCTCTCTCTCTCTCTCTCTCTCTCTCTCTCTCTCTCTCTCTCTCTATATATATATATATATATATATATATATATGGTCTGGTTTTAGAGAAATGTGTAATTAGATAGAAAAGTGAGAAAAAAAAAAGTTATAGGGTATAATTTGCAAACATCTCAAACTTCAGGGTAAGTCTTGAAACCCACCCCCTAACAAAAAAAAAAAAATAATAAATAAAAAAAAAAAAAAATAAAAACTTCCCATCAAAAATTTATAACTATGATGTACCTTTTTATTTTGGTGCATCACAATTATAAAATTTGGTGCATCATAGTTATAACTAATTTTTATAACTGTGATGCACCAAAATAAAAAGGTGCATCACAGTTATAAAATTTTGGAGGGAAAAATTTTTTTCTAGAAAAAAAAAATTTTCGGGAAAAAAAAATTTCGAGGGGGGGGGTGGGGGGTAGGGTGCGAATATACAAAACCTTCCTTAAAGAATGAAGGAAAATACAATAAGGTCTCTGTAGTTTGGGGTGAAAAAAGGGAGGGGAAGGAGATGGTGATTTGTACACTTTTCTACCAAATTGCACTTTTTTATAGAACCAATACGGTCCGATTCTAGAGAAAAGTGTAATTAGATAGAAAAGTGAGAAAAAAAGTTGTAGGGTAGAATTTGAAAATATCTCAAACTTCAGGATAAGTTTTGAAACCAACCCCCCCCCCTCCCAAAAAATACCGCCAAAAAAAAAAATTTTTGGCAAAAAAAAAAAAAAACTCCCACCAAAAATTTAATAACTATGATGCACCTTTTTATTTTGGTGCATCACAGTTATAAAATTTGGTTGGTGCATCATAGTTATAATTAATTTTTATAACTGTGATGCACCAAAATAAAAAGGTGCATCATAGTTATTAAATTTTTGCGGGAAAATTTTTAGCTGGAAAAAAAAAATTTTGGCCCAAAATATATATATATATATATATATATGTATTTTTTTTTATATATATATATATATATATATATGTATTTTTTTTTTCAAGGGGTGGGGGGTAGGGTGCGAATATATATATATATAGGTTGAGGTTCATGTGGGATAGTAGTTAAAATAGGAAGTGTAGGAAGCGAATAAGAGGATGCCAAGTGGAAATTAATAGATTTTCTTAAAATACAATTGGTGAATAAATCTAAAGGGCAACATGGGAATTTAACATCTACTCCTACTTTATAGCAAATTACATTATTCTCTAAATTTTATTTCGTAAAAATGAAACCTTATGTTTCTTTCTTCTTCAATTGTCTCCTCCATAAACATGTTACAAAAAGGAGCCCTATCCGTCGCTCTCTCTTTTTTCATTCATTCTAACGTCGATTTAGCAGATGATCGATTTCTACCAATAACCATCGATGAATCCGGTGATCGCTGCTACAAATCCTAGACGACGTCTATAGTCGTTTGTATCATACTACATCACGATCCTGGATGATCGGTTTGAAGTTTTGAAACATGTGCACCGAGAACCACCAACAATTCAATCGTCATTAGATATGTCGGCGTCTGCGTCCCATCGTAAACCCATAGCCGTTATCGTCTTTTCAGATCCACTGTTGTCCTTCATCTTCATGCACACGCTTACCGTTGAAACTCTAACAAGGACCATCCTTTCGGGTATCCTTGGATATAGAGGGTCTTTGTAGAAATTTATGATCAAAGCACTAAACAACCCAGATTTTACTCGTGAACCCAGCCAACCTCCCTTTGGCTCACTTCTTTATTAACTAATGATAAAAGAATATTAGTTTACAATACAAAGAATCTGAGAAGATGAACAATACAAACTAGGATTTCTCTCTATACAGGAGAAGAGAGAAAGATGAATACTAACACACAGTAAACTTATCAATAATAAATAAAGAATAAGAGAAAATCTCTTATATAGCTCCAGCTCAGCATGTTACACAATGCACCTCCATCTCTTCAGAAATACTCCACTTTAGTCCTTAAAGAATTTGGGCGGGTACACTTCTTGCTTTGACTTTATGATATTGACTAAGAGACCCATGTGCTTCTAGCTAAAGCTTAAGCCTTTTCAACACTCCCCCATAAGCTTTAGCTTCCTGAGGCTCCCCCATCAACTTTACCTTGCTCATCAGTCCTGACCTAAAACACATTAAACAAACCAAGAAACTTGCAAAATCTGTTATGGTCAGAAATACTACGCCCCTTTGTGAACAAGTCTGCCAAATTGTCCTCTGACTTAACCTTGACAGTTTTAATAAAACCATCAGCCACTTTTTCTCTCAGAAAATACAGATCAATTTCAAAATGTTTACTTCTCTCATGAAGTACTGGATTAACAGCAATCTGCATAGCAGAGCTGTTATCACAACACATTTCCACAAGCAAATTAACTTTCACCTGCAGATCTGTCAACAATTTTGTAATCCACATCACTTCACAACACACATTGCACATAGCCCTGAATTCAGCCTCAGTAGAGGATCCAGCAACAACAACTTGCTTTTTACTTTTCCAGGAAACCAGACTACTTCCCAAAAACACAGTATAACTAGTAACAGATCTTCTAGTAATTTTACATTTAGCCCAATCTGAATCAACAAACACTTTTAAACACATGTCATTACTTTCTTTAAAAGTAATACCAAGACCAAGTTCCTTCTTAAGATATCTTAAAACTCTAAAAGCAAGTCTCAAGTGTGACTGCATAGGCTTATGCATAACTTGACTTAAGCAGTGCACATCATATGAAATATCTGGTCTAGTTAAAGTCAAATAGATCAATTTACCAACCAATTTCTGATAATGTGTTATACCAGTTAATGGTTCATCATCACCATATCTAGAAACAAGTTTTTTATTATCTGGATTAGTCTCTATAGGAGTACCACATAGTTTGCAACCAAGCATACCAAACTCAGTTAAGAGTTCTGTGCAATACTTTCTTTGTGTAAGACAAATACCATTATCAATATCCAAGACTTCAATACCCAAGAAATACTTAAGTTTGCCTAAGTCTTTTATCAGAAACTTAGAACTTAAAAACTTATTAAACTTGTTAATTTCTTCAACATTATTTCCAGTGACAATGATATCATCAACATAAACTAACAACACTAACAAGACATTATTATCATTTTTGATAAACAAAGAAAAGTCATTTGGACTTTGCACAAATCCATTTTCTTTAAGCACAAAAGTTAACTTCTCATTCCATTTTCTAGGTGCTTGTTTTAATCCATATAATGACTTAACCAGTTTGCACACTCTTTTATCATTTTTATCAGAAAAACCTTCTGGTAATTCCATATACACATCTTCTTCTAATTCACCATATAAGAATGCCTTATTAATGTCAAGTTGAAACAATGGCCACTTGTTATTAATAGCAATACTTAAAACACATCTTATAGTGACAATTTTCACAACTGGAGAGAAAGTTTCCTCATAATCTATTCCTTCCCTTTGATTAAAACCTTTAGCAACTAATCTTGCCTTAAATCTTTCTACCTCACCATTAGCTTTATACTTAACTTTGAAAACCCACTTATAACCAATCGCTTTTCTACCAGCAGGTAATTCAACAATAACCCATGTTCCATTTCTGTTTAAAGCCTCAATTTCTTGATTCATAGCCTCTACCCATCTGCTGTCTTTAGCAGCCTCATCATAGGTAGCAGGCCCATGAATCTTATTAAGACTTGAAGTAAAAACAAAGTTATCAAAACTTAAGTTGGAATATTTAAAAACTTTATCAATTCCATACTTATGATTCTTATTAAGCACATAATCTTTGTATTTAGATGGTAAGGCAGTCATTCTACTAGTCCTTCTAACAGTTTGACCTACTACAGGTTCTGGTGACTCAAACATTTTACCAAACATATCCAAATCCTCACCCTCAGATGTATATTCATCATCAATGATACTAGTACTCTGTATACTATCAGAATCAGTAGATTCTGTTGCGCACTCTTTACCTCTAGTGTCCTTCCTACTAGAAGTACCACCAGTGTTATCTGCCTCAACTGTATCAGCAGTTTCTGCTGTTTCAGCCTGCAGATTTTTATTAACACTAGTTGCTCCATCTACAGTGCTGACACTAGGCCTAGGAGTACTAAATTCTGGTATAGACTTATTGTTACCATCTATACTATCTCCTTTATCATCATTCGGGTCATTGGATCTAAGATTATCCTGACTGCTAACATTTTCTTGATCATAAAAGTTCAAAAAATTTATATCATTTTCTTCAAACACAAAGTCTTTAGCAAAAGAACTATTTTTAAAAGGATACATAGTTTCATAAAACCTAACATCTCTAGAAAAGATAAATTTCTTTTGATCAATAATAAACATTTTATATCCTTTTATATCAAAAACATATCCTACAAACACACATTTATCAGACCTAGATCCAAACTTACCAGATTCATTTAACACAGTAGAAAAACATAAGCATTCAAAACATCTTAGACTTAGGAGATTAGGTTCAATTTTATACACCATTTCATAAGGACTTTTACCAGATAACACAGTAGTGGGTAACCTATTGATTAAGTAAGTAGCAGTTAGAATTGATTCAGTCCACATGATTAAAGGTAATCCCCCTGAAACATGAGGGCTCTAGCTGTATTTAACAAATGTCTATGCTTTCTTTCTGCTACACCATTCTGTTGGGGTGTATAAGGACAAGTAGTTTGATGTAAAATACCATTGTTTAACAAAAAACTTTCAAACTTTTTATTTACAAATTTTGTACCATTATCACTTCTGAACACCTTAATAGTTTTTTCAAATTTATTTTTAATCAAATTATAAAAACTTACAAGATGATCAAACACCTCACTTTTGTTTTTCATTAAAAACACCCAAACAGCTCTAGTGTAATCATCAACCACAGTAAGAAAGAACCTAAACCCATCCCTACTGGTCACCTTATAACGCCCCCACACATCTAGATGAACAAGTTCGACCAAATTTTTAGTCTTATGTTCACTTAATGGGAATGGTTCTCTAGTCTGTTTAGCACTATGACATATATCACAAGGTCCAGAACTAGTAGTGTTAAGGTCTTTTATTTTACCTTTTAGCACAGTTAAAACATGATCAGAAGGGTGTCCAAGTCTGTTATTCCAAATACAATTTGACATAACACAACTCTTAATATTGCTATTATTAACCCTCTTACCTTCATCAAGAAAGTAAAGACCTCCTCTCTCACTACCAGTCTCCATCAGGTACTTTTGAGTTAAATCCTGAATTTTACACATCTTTTCATTAAAATTAACAATCACATTATTATCTTTAGAAAGCTTATGAACAGACAACAAACTGACATGATAACCAGGAACAACCAACACATCTTTTAGAATTAGATTATTACCAAACTTATAACTTCCAATTTGTTTAACCTGTTCCACAGTCCCATTGGGATGTGCAACAGTAAGATTTAAGTGAGAAACATCCATTATATCAAAAAAGAATAGTTGCACAATATGTGATATGTTGACTAGCTCCTGAATCAATAATCCAACCAATATAAGTACTATATGTACTTATATTAGAATTGAAATTAAAAAATCTGCAAGTGAAAAAACTAATGACACAATTAGAATTAATAACAATACCTGCAACACTAGCATGAGATTTGCTAGCATCACCTGTGTCACTAAGTAAACTCATTAACCTCTGATACTGATCACTAGTGAGAGTATGAGAGATACTCTTACCAGTGTTATCCTTATTATCAGTCACATTGTTAGCATTAGTTTGATTCATATTTCCTTTTTTAACAAAACCAGGTGGATATCCCACCAACTCAAAGCATCTATCAATAGTATGTCCATTCATATTACAATGCTTACAAATCAAATTAGACATTCTTCCAAATCTTCTATTATTATTATTATTATTGTTCTTATTAGTGTTCCAATTATTATTATTACCAGTATTAGGTCTTGCTGCAAAGGCAGCAGTCCCACTCTTAACAGACTTAGTAGCAAAATGACTATTCTTGTGAGATTCATCTCTAGACAAAGTAGCAAATGCAGATTTAACATCAGGTAAAGGATCAGTAGTAAGAATAAGACTTCTCACAGAACTGAAACTATCATCTAACCCCATTAGAAATTGCATTAGCCTGAGAAGGTCAGAATGCTTTTTCAATTTAGGGGCAGTGTCACAAATACATGTGGGCAGATCAACAAGTGAGTCAAACTGTCTCCACAATGCATTAAACTCATGATAGTATTCAGATAAACTCATACCAGACTGAGTTAGAGTATGAATTTTATGATGCAAATTGTAAATGACAGAACCATCTTCTTTATTATAAGTTTCATCTAATTCATCCCACACAGACTTAGCATTTTTAGAGAACACTTGACCCTTATATAGATCTTGTTAAATACACCCTAAGATCCAAGACAACACAACAGAATTACACCTATCCCACTGAGCCTGATAAAGACCATCAGTAGGATCCCTAACACATTTACCAGTCACAAATCTAAGTTTATTCCTTGTATGCAAAGCCAACTGCACAGCAGCAAACCAGACTTTATAATTCTCAGTTCCTTCAAGTTTGAAAGAAATCAACTGAGAACCAATGTTTTGAGGATGCAAATACAAAGGATCATATATGTCAAGTTTTAGTTCACTACTACCACATTCATGACTCTTATCTTTATTCTTATCATTATCTTCAGACATTTTTCAAGAATTAAAGAAATCAATACAATAACACACAAGAAATAAAGCAGAAAAGAAGCAAAACAAACAAACCAACACAGAAAAAGAGCAGTCAAAGAAACAAAACCAACACAGAAACAGAGCAGACAAAGAAACAAAACAAACAAACTAACACAGAACACCTTATATCTCCACAAACACATATAAACCACCAACAATCTCAACTCCTCAGCACAAACAATTCCCTTTACCTACACTTCGTCACATGTAATTCTACAAAATCTAAGAAAAAAACCTAAAGAGAGCGTGAGTGGTATTACAGTGCACGCAAGCTTCTAAGAACAACAAAAGATCAAGAAGATCCACCAACAACCAGTAGCACAACGGAAAAATACCTGAAATAAACAATTCAGAATTAGTAATCAAGAAATTAATCAAGAATTGACTGATTATAGAAACCCTAAAAATTATTTTTAGGATTTTTGATTTTAACTTCAAGAAGCTTGAAATTAGAATCAATATAGCCAGTCTTAACTAATCTAAACAAACAACAACCTGAATTAGGGTTTGATACAGTAAACCCTAATTTAGTCGAATTTGATTAAAATCAAATTAACTAACTCCGACACACAATTAGACCACAGGAACACTTAATCACAGTCTAATTGTAACAAAAACCACCAGGATCAAGAAATCCCCAAAAATTAGAAAACCCTAATTTTTTGGAAAATTCAATTAATCTTTAGATCGACAAGATCTAACAACAATAACACTGAATCCACCCTCAAAACAACCAGATCTAAACGTATAGATCAAAACCCCCAAATTTAGAGAAACCCTAAATTTTCAAGATCTTTAAACTGCTTTGATATAGAGCAACCTGGCTCTGATACCATGTAGAAATTTATGATCAAAGCACTAAACAACCCAGATTTTACTAGTGAACCCAGCCAACCTCCCCTTGGCTTACTTCTTTATTAACTAATGATAAAAGAATATCAGTTTACAATACAAAGAATCTGAGAAGATAAACAATACAAACTAGGGTTTCTCTCTATACAGGAGAAGAGAGAAAGATGAATACTAACACACAGTAAACTTATCAATAATAAATAAAGAATAAGAGAAAATCTCTTATATAGCTCCAGCTCAGCAAGTTACACAATTCACCTCCATCTCTTCAGAAATACTCCACTTTAGTCCTTAAAGAATTTGGGCGGGTACACTTCTTGCTTTGACTTTATGATATTGACTAAGAGACCCATGTGCTTCTAGCTAAAGCTTAAGCCTTTTCAACAGTCTTTTTTCTTTCTCCACATGGTATATGTGTATTAAGTTCTATAATTCCATGTTATTAAAATTGTATACGAGTCTTATGTATGATGAAGCTTTGCATCAAGAGCCTATGTACCAATTTGTATTCATGTATTTGTTTCTTAATTATTAATTTTCTATGTATACAAGAGATATATTGAATCAATGTTTGGTGTAGATTAATGTAAACTAATTTGTATGTTTTTTGTTTGTGGTTTCATTTGTTTATTAGTATTTTTGTGTAGCAATATTGTAAAAACTTTATAATGATTTTGAATACATGATATTGTTTAGTTCACTATGTATCAGTTTTGTTACTATAGTGAGTGTACTATTAAAATAATGATCAAATTAACGCACAGGGGTGGCTCGATTGAAAATCGATACAAGAAAGATTCTATTTTTAAAAAATCTCATTCCTTGTTTAACGAAGATACAGTTCCGCAAACATTGTCTAATAATGTTTTGACAAAAGTGCCACCTAGTATCTACTTATTTGCTGAAATGCCACTATAATATCTCAGCAAAAAAGTGACACATGTTACGCTTATATATATATATATATATATATATAATATATATATATATATATATATATATATATATATATATATATATATATATATATACTCCCTATATATAATATATATATATATATATATATATATATGCCAAGTTGCTAAAATTTAATAATTTGTTAAATGTAGGTTGAACAAACAATGCCATCTCATTCTGAAACTAGTGGACGTGTTAAGCCTAAGCAAACACAAGAGGAAAGAGTTCTGGAGCGGATTGATAAATTAGAAGATCGGCCGAAAGCTTAGAAAGATTCATTGAGACGATTCATGAAATGCAAGAATCAAAATATTTCAATTGTTGCACCTCAAGAGATGTATGCCAAACGTTGGGAAGAGTGGATTGAGTATGAGGCAATTGTAAACTTGCACGTCGAAGGGAAGGTTGATATTAGTTTTATACATTGGTGGGTGATGTAAGTTAACTTGTTTTCTATTTCTTTTTATTTTTATTTTCAAAAGAAAGGCACTTTTATGGGATAATTACTAATATGCCCCAGTTTCCCAAAGCGTTTGCTTATCCGACCCGATCTCACAAAATTCTCCCTTTAGACCAGGGCAACTCGTCCGACCAACCAAGGGATGCCACGTGTTCAACCAAAGTACCACAACAACTGTTGGTACGATGTACATGGAAGGTATTGTCTTTTGGGCAACTTTTGTTTTTTGGGCAACAAATACATGAGCAAATGGATATTTTGGTCATTTTACATGCATTAAAATTAGGAACTTTTTATAGATATTAGTACGATTACAATTCATTACAGAATACAGATTAATACACACACATCTTCTTCTCCACAGACAAAGCATCACACAACTAACAAATCATAATTCCTTAACACCCTGTAATTCGATATGTCGATTGAGTTGTACAGTTGTAAAAAAAGTGAAGTTGCTTAGAGATATCAAAGACATTTTGTCGAAGAATGAAAAGCGGGAAAGGTTGTTTAGAAACACAGTCTTTGGTCCGTGGTTGGATATTCGGTTTTGCGATAATGACTGCCATTTGATGCATTTTGTTTTACAACATCAGGTAAAAGTTTCTAACATATCGTCCGATTCCCCACCATTGCAATTCAAAATTGGGGATGATTTGTTAGAGTTCGGGCCTAAAGAATTTTGTTTAATAACAGGGTTTCGATTTGGTAAAGTTTGTAAAAGTAAAAATAAAACAAGTGCATTTCGTGACCGTGTATTTCCTGAAAAAAAGACAGATGTTATAAATTCTGTATATGCCACTGATTGTTTGAAACTAGTTAAAGATGTAAATAGGGTCTTAGCTGTTTCTGATGATGATGCTGTTAGGTTGTGTCTTTTGATAGTTGCTATGTTGGTGTTTATGGGCATTGAAGAAAGGAATTGTATCCCTAATCATATACTGTCTTTGGTGGAGGACTTTGATGATTGGAATGTTTTTCCTGGGGTGAATACATGTGGCATAAATTTTATCAAAGGACTGTGAATGTTGTTGACAGACACAGAAAAGATCATTTGGCCAAGTTGAAAAAAAACCCAAAGTATAGTGCGACATACAATCTATACGGTTTTGCTTGGGCTTTCAAGGTATGCCATACTTACTTCTCTGTACTAAAGTTCACCACTATAGTATTGTATCTGGTGTACAAAATGTTTGTTTTTCTTTTGTATGCATTACTTTATTATACCAGTAATATATACCTTCGCCATATACCCATAGTTTTCTTTTGTAAAAGTATTAATTTAAGTTTTTTGTATTAGATATATAGTTTATATATAGTTTTGAACACGGTTATAACCTGCACTTTGAAAAAAATTTCCATATTTTATACATTCTAAATAACCACATATTACAGATATGGATTTTGGAGAGTTATCCTAAAAGCAGCAATTGGTGGGCGAAAGACACGAAGGTCATTCCACGAGGTCTTGCTTGGTCTAAATGTCAAAAGTTTCGAAAATCAGACCATAAAATACTCTTTGGACCGGTAAGCACCACACTATCTTTGAAGGCAAATTTATTGGACATTTATTTAAATTTGTTCACATACAAAGTTATTTAGTATTTGGTTTTTTAGGAGTCAATTCCCATTATGGCACTTTATGCAACGAAACGCGAATTGAGACAACCGTGGTGTATTGCTAGCATCCCTTTTATCAAGGGTTTGTCTGATCCAGACCTGTCAAGTGCAGAGGATGACCAACAACCTGATAGCGCAGACGATCACCAACAACTCCATAGAGCAGAGGATCACCAACAAGCTGCTAGCGCAGACGATCAACGTGAAGCACCACGTTTAGAAAGTTTAGATAAAAATGATGTTGAAAACGCCAATGGTGTCCAATCAAGTGAAGCCCAAAATGAAATGAATGTTTCAACAACTCCTATTTTGGGCAAGATATTTGATTTGCAAACTGATCTTTCGTTGATAGCGAAGCACATAGCGTCTGTCCCAAAACAAGACATTCGCGAGCTGTTTCAGAAGGTGAAAACAACATTTTCAGAGTTAGAGACAGTTTTTAACGAAAATTCTGATGGTGGTGTTGTTTCTGCTCAAGAAAAAACTGATGACCCAAATATTCCAGTCGAGTCTGATGTCAACCCTGATATTTACATGGTTTGTATTTACCTTTTATGTTTTATTCTCCTAAATTTATACGAAGGTCAATTCATCGTTAACGTTTACACTTATATCATTTTGTCAACTACAGACCCCGTCATCACCTTGTGAAGATGATGTTGATAATGATGTTATGGGACGAGATGTTGATGATGATCATGCTGATCATGATGTCGATGATGATCATCCAATGGAAGTTGACAATCCTGTTTTTTTCAAGGTTTGTTTTTACTTTGTGTTTTTTGGCATACGTTTATAACTATCTCATTTCCGCGTTAATGTTTACCCTTTAATCGTACATTTAATTCATTAAATGTTGTATTATTTTGTCAACTACAGGCCACGTCATTAGCTTGTGAAGCTGATAATGGTGTTACGGCCAGTGTTACAGCCTAGCCCATGGAAATTGAAAAGGAAGTTGGGAAGAAAGGCTACAACGAATCTCAAGTGGGTTCGACGGACGTTCTTTTACAAGCATGTCAAGTAGGGGTTACCCCTGACTTCCCTGCTCTTGATGAACATAAACTTGTTACTCAAGTTGGAGCATTTCATGAGAAGGACATTAATCAAACAACATCCCTCGTCCACGGTGATGTATGTTATCTTTAATAAATACTTTCGCAACATACAAGCTTCCTTATTTGCCTATTTATTTATACATTTTTATTGTACCAGGATCACCCGGTGTGTGATGATTTCATGAATTATATAAACGACGAAGCGGATGCGAATAGGGTTTCGTTAGAAGAAATACCGTTTGATAATGAAAATGGTAAGGGTGTTGAGAATGAAAATGTTAGTTGCGTGCATAAAGATCAAACAACACCATTGCAGACAGATGTTGAGGTACATGGTTTATTTTAATTTTAAAAAGGTTAATAAGTGTTTATTTCTATGTCTTGTGGTCGGTGATAATCACAACCTATGCTATGCAGAAAGATCAAACAACACCATTGCAACAAACAGTCGGCAACCAAGGATATGCAAATGTGGTCGGTCCTAATGACAAACTTGCTTGGACTATGTTTTTTCCGATCGCAAAATGAAGAAAATCCAAAACAAAAAAAAGGCGGCGAAAATTAAAAACTTGGCTAAAATCTTTAAATCAAGGCACGAGAAGTTTTCCGGATCTCTGAATTCAGACAACGTCCAACGCGCACGACTGACAAGAACAGCTAGTTGCAGAAAGGAGTCGATTGAGCCTATTGTCATTTTAGAGGTAAAGCAGCGTATTACATTCATACTGAAATCAATATCTGGTTGGCCTCTGCTAATATATGTTATGTATCTTTTCAGGACGTCTTTGGAAACCCAAAAACTCAGTCAATTACTGAGTTCTATTCGGCCAACATAGATCCTTTTGTAGAGGTAGTCTGTTTTTTATTCTTAAATTAACAATATTATGATTCGTTTAATGTTAATCATTGATTTGTTTATTTTAGGATCTGTCTCGACATCCCAAATGCAAAAAGGACAAGGTGTCTTTGCCTGATTCGCTTCATTTTTATTTAAATAAATAAAAAAAACAATAGACTTTAAGTTTCCATGGGGCGGTCGTACCATTGTTTCTGGTAGGAATTTTTGGCTAGCATTGGCATGTCTTGAAGATTGTAAAGGCGGTTGGTTGTATGACTATGTAAGGAACCATCATCACAATCTGGTCAAATACATTTGTATATAGTTTTGATTGAGTAACCACTATAAGTTTTATAATTTTTGTTTTTTGTACACAGCACTTGGATATATGGTTTGACCTGATGTGGTCTCTTAGACCAACCAATGCAGATTGGACCTTGGCAGGGTCTCTTTTCGTACGACACATCTTAGCTGGTTAAATGTATAATCATTATTCAAATGGAACATACTACCCTGTGGCTTGGCGAGATGTCGAAAAGGTTAGTTTACCACAATCCTTTTTAATATACAATTGTAACTGTATACATAGTAATTTGTACATTTGTTTGTCTATATTAGGTTTATTTTCCCGTGAATGAACCTGAGAAACACTGGTGTCTCGCTGAGCTTCAACTGCGTACTGGAGTTGTTTCATTTTATGACACTCTTAGGTGTGTCCATGGCAATGGCAAACGGTGGTGGAGAAATATGAAGAGAATTTTGCCAAAACAGCTTACCATGTATCTGGATCAGCAAGGGATATTGGCGAGCAAGGGAATATCAGCCAAGGAATATAAAATAACATACCAATGTCCTGCAGTCCCGAAACAAGCAGAAGTATATGGTGATTGCGGTGTATGGGTATGTATTATTTTATACAGATTGTGCCGCAACCAACCACTGGAAGTAGACGACCCTCTTGAAACAGCGTTAGCATACCGTGAACGGATGCTTCAATAGTTCTGGAAGCACAAGGAGGAAATAAACAAGGTTTAACGGTATTTGAAGGTACTATACTTGATTTATAAATCTATACACTTTTAATTACACAGTTTGCATTCGCATGCCTATGTAGTGATTGAAAACTGTGTTTACCAAACAATTAAATAATTAACCCATCACAGTTGATATGTGTAATCATAATCAGCGTTGTGGTTTGACAATTTTTTTTCCATTTGTGAACAGGTATTGGCGCATTTTTTTCCCATTTATGAACATCCTTTGAGAAGGTATGAAGTAATGGATCCAGCGTTGTGGTTTGACAAGTTTTCAGTATGGGCAGGAAGTCTCGTGTGATGAGCCTGTGGAACCTGGTTACTGTCATCAATGGAAGGCGTTCGCTAACAACTAACCTTTAAATAATTGACTATTATCTAGTAACCATTGTTGTTTGTAACTGTTCAATAACACGTAACCTTAAAATAATTGACTATTATCTAGTAATCGTTGTTGTTTGTAACCGTTCAATAACATGTAACCCAACAATTGAATAAGATTTCTTTTAAGCCTTAAACCATCAACAGTTGTCTTTTAATCTTTCTTAGTAGATCAAGAACCATTTGAGTACAAAAATCAATGAGAAGTTTAATATCTGCATTAACCAGCATATCAATATTAGAACTCTCTTTCTCTTCCTCCTTCACCTTTTCTTTTACCTCTTCAACAAACATGCCTTTACCCTTTCCTGAGTATTGATGTGTTGGAGCAGCAGCAGCTTCATTTTCACCAGCAGTAGGATGAATCACTCCAGCAGTAGAATCAACCTTAGCTTTTTTATCACCAGCAGCAGATTCAACTTGAACGTCAACACTCACCCAGACGTCCTGCTGCTAGCCTAAACTTTCTACTAGTGAGGGTTATGCTGCTCGCTTTGTAACTTCTGGGATTCTACTGCTTGGTTACAAAAGAACAGGGACTGATGTGTACTTTCTTATCCGAAAGGTTTACAAACCCCCAATTGGTTCGATTTAGGGTTTTAAAATCTAATTGGATATCATAATCAGTTTTAAGCGCTCACAAATAAAACGAATTCAAACCCTAACACCATTTTTCATGTATAATCTTAAAACCCCCAAATCAAACCCTAATCCACAATGACGAAAAGATCTCTCTCAGCTAACCACAATCAAGTTGCCTTTCTTCAAAAGCCCCAAGAAGCTGAAGGTTTTGCTGAGGTAATAGACTTTCTTAATGCTACTCATATTAGGTATGCATTAACAGAAAACCCTGGTATAGTTACTTCCCACATGAAACAGTTCTGGTCTAGTATCAAGCTCAGAACTAGAAATGGGGAAGAACAATTAAAGGCTAAGGTAGATGGCCAAAGGATAGTTATCTCTGAATCATCTGTAAGAAAAGCTCTTCACTTTTTAGATGATGAGGAAATAATTTGCCATGAAAATTCTATCATTTTTGAGGAACTTAAAAATATGGGATATGAGAAGAAAACAAATGGTTTGAAGTTTTATAAGGGTCTTCTCTGTCCACAATGGAAATTTCTTCTTCACACCATTCTCCATTGTCTAAGTCCTAAAACTACAGGGTGGAATGAGTTCAGCACAACTCAAGCATCTGCTATGATTTGTCTGGCCACAGGTCAACCCTTTAATTTTTCAGCTATGGTAATGGATGGGTTGAAGAAGAATATTTCTGGAAAATATTACATTTACCCAAGGTTTTTGCAATTAATACTGAATAATCAATTATCAAAACCTAAGGTACATAAAAATGTTAAGGAATGCCCTGTGCTTAAAAGAAAATTATTTTCCTATTTGAAAAAGGATGGAACAGGTTTTTTGGGACTGTAACACCCCTGTTCCCACTCATGTTGTCTTTGGCTGCTAATCAGCCTGAAGGTGCTGAAAACACAACAGCTACCCATCACACAGCCACTTTGGATACCTTATCATCTCACCCTCAAAATACCCAAACACCTAGGATTTCACCAAATAAGAACACTGATTTTCCTCAGACCAGTGTTAGGATGGATGCAGATGAGGCTACCACAGGTGTGGGAGGTGGAATGATGGAAGGGGCTAACACTACTGCTCCTGGCTTAGTAGCTGGGCAGGAAAGTGTTACCATAAGTAAGACCCCAACCAAGGCAACATCTAATGAAACTGATGAATTGAGGGACACCCACAATGTACAAGATGACAAATCCAGCGATCCACCTCTCGGGCCAGATAACATAGGCCGAAGTGGTGAGGATAGCATGAAACATATTCATGAATTCATAACAAAATGTACCACACTTGAGTCCCAAGTTCTTGATCTCTCACAAACATGCAAAGAATTGAAGAAGATAATTAGGCATTTAGAGGGAAGGAAGAGGTCAAGAACAAGGGTATTCAAAAGGCTAAAGAAGGCTGGAATAACACATAGGGTGAGCTCTCCTGAAGACACAAGTTTGGGGGAGGATGCTCCCAAACAGGGGAGGAATGTGGACAAGGATTCAGGGGAGGCAACCAAGGAAACAAGGGAGGTTAATGAGCTGAATGTTGAAGGTGCTGTTAGGAATGAGAATGTGGAGATGGAAGTTGATAGTGTTGTCAAGGAAGGTAATGAGGGTGTATGTGATAATCTAAAAACTTTTGAGCCTGAACAAATGATCAAACATGGTGAGGTTATGGTGGAAGCTGTTAAGAGCTTAGGGGAAATGGCCAAGGTTGATTCTGCTGCTGGTTCAAGTCATCCTACTGCTGGTTTAAAACAATCTGCTGCTGGAGTTGAAGAAGAATCAGTTGATGAAGATGAGCCAAAGCAGTTGAACAAGAAAGAAGCTGAAGTAGCAGACTGGATGGAAACTCGAAGGAAGGAAAAAGTAAGAATGGCTACTGATGCTATATTGCACAAGAATCACTTAACGAGCAGATAGAACATGCGATTAAAACTGATCCAGTTGTACTCCAAAAAGCCATAGAGCTTATTGCAGATGAGAGTGTAAGTATCCTAGCAAAATCAGCTATACTTGCAGATTTCATTAACTCTAGGAATCAAGGAGTGGCTTTGGATGACATCACAGAAAGTATTAGATCAAGTCAGAAGAGGAAGAGACAACCAACCAAGGCACAGGTCATACATGGAATGAAGATGTATTTAAGGAATCAAGCTAGTTGGAAGGCATATCAACTTAAGGGAAGACCAAATGAAGAGATTCAGTACTTGTACTACAAGTACTATAGGAGAGCTCACATGAAATTTCCTGAAGACTTAGAGGAAAGACCTTCAAAGAAACTCAAGACCACTCAGAAGAAATCAACTGAGAAAGTGGAAGTTCATAGAGAAAGAGTGGAATTATCACAAGAGCAGATGAGTAAGATGTTACTCACAGTTCCAGAAATTCTTCATGTTGACCATTTGCAATCAAGACATCCAATAATTGATTGGGAGATCTACATGGACAAATTTCAAAAGGCTTGGAAGATTACAAGAGTTGGTGGAGGGACAACAGTGTTCAAGAATTTTGGAAATTTGATAAGACTCTGTGATAGAGAAGATTTGGATACTCTGTGGAGGTTAGTACAAGAAAAGCTCAATACAAAGAAGAAGACAGATGTAAAGGAGCAAGAGCTATGGGTGGAATTCAATAGATTGTATGAGCCAAATCTTTCAGATGTTTATTGGAAATTTCCTTATTATGATCTGACTACATCATGGGAGTTTTATAGTTCCTGAAATGTGCATCATTTGTCAACACAGAGTGGAGTAGATATCTTCATGTTAGCTGAATTGGAATATCCATTGAGTTATGAAGTGTTAGCTGTGATGATTACCATAAAAATCAGGTGTGAACGAAAATCAGATGTGGTTAAGGATTTACTTCAAAGAATCTATGATCAGTATGAAGCTCTGAGGAAGAACAGAGTTTAATTCAAGAAAAAACTTTGTGATTCGGTGTTGATCCCAGATGAGCAGTGATCTTGTTAATTATCTTAGATATGAATCTAAAACAATAAGTATAGAAACTGTTATTGGATTGAAACAATATTAAACAAGAACACTTGTAAACAAATGAATTATGTCAACAAACACTTCAATATATTAATACGGTTACTCAAAAGTAACAGGGTTACAAAAACCTTGAAGTTAATCGACTTAACAAACAATACGTACCTAAACCTAACATAATAATCTAATAAGGGGTCCTAGTCAAGTTTCCTTTAAGTATAAACCAACACCAGGAGGATGCTTCCAAACACTCAGTCCTTATACTATCCAGCAAAATTCTACACATAGAGTTTTCTTCGATTTTTTGTAATAAGATCACTAACACTTTGATTCCACCTATCAACCCTAAGCTTAGCATTACCTTCAACCATCATTTTGAGTGTTGACATAGCTAGAGGGTAATCCTTCTTTATCAGCATATACATCTGAAGTCCCCCCTCCGGTACTAGTTGATGAACACCACATGATTCATAGTATCTCTAGAGATGAATCCTAGTACTTCTACCCTGCTGTAGCCACACACTATCTTGAGGACATACTTCAAACATCATAATCAAATCTGCCCAAAGTACTCTGTCCAAATCATCTAGTGGCCTTGAAGTTCCATATTTTTTTTTCATTAAGCCCCACAAATTCACCAAGTCTTCTCTATCCATATTCTTAAGCATCTGATTAAAATGCCTAAACATTTGAACTCTGCCACCAACTCTATGAAGCTCAAACCAAGACACCTTCTCCACATATCCAGTTTTCCACCCAATAACTGGAGTCTTAGCTTCTAAGGGAGCAGAATCTACAAAAGTGTCATCATCATCAGACACAACCTGAGTCATCAGTTGTAAATCAATTGTATCTTTTTTTTATTCCCTGGTTCATCACTACCTTCTGAACTACTCATTACCACTGGCTTAGTTCTCTTCTTCTTTTTGGCCTTCATTTTAAATCTTCTCCCAGTTCTTTTGACACCAATGGTAGATTTAGCCTTTACCTCTTTTTCCTCACTTTTCTTATCTTCCTCCACTTCTTTTTCCTTCTCTTTCTCAGCCTCTACCAATTTTTCTTTCTCTTCCTCAACTGTCTTCTTAACTCTTTTGAACTTCTCAAAGTCACCTTCTGATCCCATAGGCACAAAGTTCTCAAACTCCCTTTTTGCACTCTCATATTTCTGTTGAAGAGACTCATCAAAATACCAATCCCAATGTTTAAGTGTATGCCCCTTCATGCTCTTGAGATACCTTATTTGATGATCTCTTATTTGCTTAGCAGTAGGTGGTCTAAGAATAATTTTGTTTTTCCTTTGGCTAAGAAGTTTCTTCTTGTGCTGTGCTTTAAACTTCTCTAACCAATCAAACTCTCCTTGTTCAGCAAAGAAATCATCTTGCAATTCTTCCTTCACCTTTTTCAATTCCACAGTAGCTTCACATATAGCCCTTTCCTCATCCCAAGCATTCAACCTTTCTTCAATCTCAGCCTGTTTTCTCTGTTTTTCAAGGTCCCTTTGATATTCTGCCACTTCTTCAGCATGAAGTTTCTTAGCCTCTTCTGCATCAAGTTTTTCTTGAACATCTTTTGGCCAAAGATGAAATGGAACAACTTCAGGATCAGGAAACTTTTCAGACTCTTCCACCATCTTTTCTATGCCTTTCCCAGTGTATGTAGGTGGTTGAGTGGGTTTCTTAGATGGAATGGGTTCTCTAATAGTTACACCCTTGACAGGAACCCTTGGAATTGTAGGTGTTGGAGTTGGTTGTTTTGTTGCAGATGCATTGTTTGTTTTGATGTGATGGGTTGAGTTTGTGATTTTGATTTTGGTTCAGGTTGAGGTTCAGATTATTTTGGTTGTGGTGATGGCTGTTGTTGTTGTGGTGTTGATGATTTTGGTTCAACTGTATGTTCTTTATCCCCAGCAATAGAACCTTTATCATTAGCAGCAGAATGCCCTTCACCAGCAGTAGCAGAATGCCCTGCACCAGCAGCAGAATCACCCTTTGCCATTTCAACACCATCAGCAGCATTATCAACTTGAATACCAGCATCCAAACCTTTTAAAATCTGCTCCTTCTTCCCTGCATCCAAAGCCACTTCATTCCCAGATTTATCCTTATCCACAAACTTTTCATTCTCACCTGAATCCATGTCATATCAACACCTTCATCATGAACAGCCTTTTCCACATTTGGCTCAGCCTCCCCTGAAGTCTTTGTCTCTTTCCTCCCCTGTTTGGGAGCATCCTCCCCAAACCTTGATCTTCAGAAGAACTAACCCTTTGAGTTGTTCCAACTTTCTTGATCCTTTTGGACACCCTTGTTCTTGACCTTTTCTGACCCTGCAAAAGTCTGACCCTCATATTCAAAAGTTTTACTGTGTTTGTGAGGTCAAGAACTTGAGATTCAAGTTTGGTACATCTATTCGTGAATTCATTGATTTGTTTCATGCTATCTTCACCACTTCGGTCTGTATTACCTGACCCGAGAGGTGGATCATCAGATTTGTCATTATGTACATTGGTTGCCATCAATTTCTCAGTTTCTTTGCTAGTCTCATCACTTCGGCCTGTGTTACCTGGCCCGAGAGGTGACTCATAGACATTGTCAGTTTGTACAAAGGTATCCATCAATTCAATTTGTTCAATCCTGCCCTCATCACTTCGACCTGTGTTACCTGGTCCGAGAGGTGAATCAATGGGCCTAAACTCAGTATCAACCCTAGGTTGATCAGCTGAGCCCCCCTTTTTAGCCAGGTGGCTAGGGTTACCATCACCTGCTTCAGGTTCAAGAGAACCCTCAGCATTAGATGTTGCCATGTTTGAGGTCTTAATTATGTTAGCACTGTCCTGTCCAGCTGCTAAGCTAGGATCAGTAGTGCTAGCCTCTCCCATCATGCCACCTACATCCCCTGTGGCAGCCTCATCTGCTTCCATACCAACACTGGCCTGAGGTTGCTCAGTGTCCTCATTTTGTGAAAGCCTAGTGGATTGAGTCTTTTGGGGTTCATTTGAATTTTCAGGAGTGGGTGTGTGATGGGTAGCTGTTGGGATTTCAGCACCTTCACCCTGAGTGGCACCCAGTTGCAAGATGTATGGGGACAAAGGAGTCACTGTCCTAGAAAAACCATGTCCATTTTTCTTTAAGTAAGAAAACATTTTTCTTGAAAGCTCAGGACTTTCATGTACCATAGGTTCTTTTAATTGATTATCTATTATTAGTTGCAAAAACCTTGGGTAAACATAAACCTTTCCAGAAATGTGCTTTTTCAACCCTTCAAAAATCATAGCCGAAAAATTAAAGGGGTGTCCTGTGGCCAGACAAATCAAGGCAGATGCTTGAATTGTACTGAACTCATTCCACCCTGTAGTTTTAGGACTAAGACAATGTAGTAGGGTGCGAAGAAGAAATTTCCACTGAGGGCAGAGAAGGCTTTTATAAAATTTCAAATTATTATTTTTCTTCTCATACCTTATATTAGCAAGTTCTTGAAAAATGGTAGAGTTAGAGAGACAAGTTATTGCTTCATCATCTGCAAGATGAAGTGCTTCTCTTACAGATGACTCAGAAATAACTATTCTTTCCTCATCTACCCTTGCCCTCAAATATTCTTTCCCATTTTTAGTTATAGGCTTAACAGTAGACTAAAACTGTTTCATGTAGGAAATGTATATGGCTGGATTAACTGTTGATGCATACCTAATAGAAGTAGCATTAAGAAAGTCGATTACTTCAGTAAATCCATCTGCTTCTGGGACCTTTTGGAGAAATGCGATCTGATTTTGATAATCGGAGAAGTCTCTTTTTGTCATTGTGAAATTAGGGTTTTGATTTTGGGGATTTTTGATCGAATGGGTAAAAGATGTGTTAGGGTTTGAATTAAAGGGAATTTTGGGCACACTAAGTGATTTGTTAGATCGAATTGGGTTTTTATACCGTTCGAATCTAATTAGGGCTTTATGGGCGCCAAGTTACAAATTTGACCCTTCACTTTCAAACTGAGCAGTAGGATTTCAATAGTTGCAGCAGCAGAAGGTTTTGCCTGGCAGTAGAATCTTTTGATGCTAGCAGTAGAATGTCTACTGACTCTTTCTCTACCTTTTTCTCAACAAATCAGCATTCCCAATTCACTTATCCTACAGAATATTAGTCCAAAAACCACAAAAACACAAGCAAGAATACTCCACAATAATCACAATCAATAGTTATATTTAGCAGCTGAATAAACAACTAGCAGCATACTCACTATAACTAGCAGCAGACAACATAGTAAGCAATACAAGCAACTTAGTTGATGAATAACAGTACAAATCCTTACAAAATATTACAAAAACACATAGCGATAAGACTTTTAAAGATTGACCATTCCTATACTAGCAATTAAAAATTGAAATCTACCCACATCAAAACTTTTATTGAGTAAATCTGCAACATTGTTGTCAGTAGGGATTTTAACTATTTGAATTAGCAATTTCTCATAACAATCTCCTATACAAATATTGTAGTTATCTTGTAAAGGAATCCTTGTTCTATAAAAGGATATCCTAGGTTAAAGTTTATGTACGTATTGTTTTGTTAAGATTCAAGGTTGCCTAGTTTTTTTAAGTTATCCATTTTTAAGTTGCCCATTTTTTAAGTTGCCCATCTTTTAAAAATTGCCATGTAGGTTGCGCAACAGTACACACAAGTACATCTACTTTATTTATTATTTTAATGCCACTTGATAGGTGTAATCATAATCAATGAGACTCCTATATATGTGTGTCATATTTGCCATTGCCTTCTCATACACAACAACTTTATACATCCTACCTATAGTCCACCCATTTCCTCCAAACTCTTTAAAATATGTCTGACAACATACCTTTGGATGTTCAACTAGAAATCATGAATAGGCTACCTGTTAAGACTATACTCCAGATACGTAGTGTTTCAAAGATATGGAAGGAAAACATAGATTCACAAACCTTCATCACTTCATACGGTGCTCGTCCCACTGATGAGTGTCTTTTTAATCTAACATTTGATCAGGGTCATAAAGGTTTTATGACATCTGTAGCTGAAAATTTAACCATTACCCCATTTGATTCACATCTAAACCTTGCAGTTATGATGCCTGTCGGCAATTCTAGCGGCCTTACGTGCTTTATGTATGGTACTAATATGATGGCTGTTATTTGGAACCCATCCATAAGAAAATATGTTTGCATATTCATCCCTTTTTACACTAACCAAATAGAATGTTCAAAGATTTCTTTCGGTTTTGGTGTCCGTCCAGACACTCTAGACCCGACTATTGTGAAGGTATCCTATCCTGTTTTCTAAACTGGTTTTTGGTATGTGTCAGTCTTTTCATTGAACACTATGACCTGGATACGTCTCCAATATTTTCAGTTGCCACGTCAGTCAATAAGATTGAAAAGAAAAAGCCAGGCAGTTGTAGGTCGTTTTATCTATTGGGGTGGTACTGAAAGGTTAGTTAGTGCAAAGGGGGTTCCGTACAAGGATTACACTTTGATTTCTTTTGATATGATTACCCGCCAATTTCACGTCATAGAGATACCTTCTCTTTCGAAAATCGTAATGCCAATTCCTTTTTCTGTTCACGAGCTTGGAAACTCTGTTGTGATTTCTGGAATGATCATGACTTATGAGGTCTCACTATTCAGCGGATGGCTTTTGGAGGTGGATGGTGCATCCATAACACGATTTTCAAATCTATTCAGCATCCCTACCCCGATGGTGAATAAGCTGATTGGCTTTACAAGTAACCAAGCTCCAATAGTCGAAGCCACTGTCGGACACATTTTGGGTAACATAATTTTTGTCTACGATCATCAGGTTGGACTATTTGTTAGTTTGGGAATTGAAGGAAATGCTGGTTCATTCTACATCTCTCCGTACAAAGAATCCCTTCTTCTTATAAATCTCCCAGACCGTGGGTTGTACAGTACGTTTACATTTTAAGTTATCATTCTATTGCATTTGTATTATAGAATGACATTCACAAATATTGTCTAGTACACTTACACATGTTAGAACGTTAACACAAATTTCTTTCCCATATGTGAACAGGTTTACCTACCCTTTGAGAAGGTATGAAGTTATGGATCCAGCGTTGTGGTTTGACAAGTTTTCAGTATGGGTAGGAAGTCTAGTGTGATGCGCCTTTGGAACCTTTGGAACCTTGTTACTGTCTTGAATGGAAGGCGTTCGATAACATGTAACCTTAAAATAATTGACTATTATCTAGTAATCGTTGTGGTTTATGATTTCATGACAATAATTACTAATTGTACTATGTTATGTGGTTAGTTGTTCTATTTCTTTACTGCTTGTTTATGTTTGTCATCGTTTGCAACCAACGAACCAAAATAACAATAGAGCAACAATAGTTATGCAATAACTATTGTGGGAAACTTAAATGGACCTTTTGGGCAACTACAAAAGTACTGTGCGCATTAAACCCAAGTGAACGCCACAGTGGTCTTGCGTTAACCAGTTTTTCCTAAAAGTTTTGAAGAAAACAATTTTTCTAAATCTTTATAAATAACCTGGGAATAAGCTAAAAAACTGAGCAGTACTAGCGCAAGGTTAGTAATGCTATTATTGCAATTAAAACTACCTAATCTCTATATCAAATAAGCACTAAGCACATGGATAACCAAATATCAATAACATATGCACAATCTAATCTTAATGAAAGCATATAAACAAATAGCAAACAACAAAATACGAAGTTGATTGTCATAGGGTATTCAACCCATACATAAACTACAAGACTAAAAGAATTCCACCAAGGCTGTGCGGGAAGCTCGGTGGAGTTTCAACAGCTTCCTAGCCAACTCCCAATTCATCCTCACATTTTCTGACTCATCATAACTCAAATTGATGAGCTTGATATAAACCATTTTCAGCAAGGGGGAACACGCAAGTATGACCTTTATTATTGTTAATTCATTCTCTGATCTAG
This sequence comes from Artemisia tridentata subsp. tridentata, assembly GCA_021014915.2. Lineage (NCBI taxonomy): Eukaryota > Viridiplantae > Streptophyta > Magnoliopsida > Asterales > Asteraceae > Artemisia > Artemisia tridentata. The sequence continues at coordinate 170,632,519 of CP139507.1, read as the reverse complement.
GAAAAGATCAAAATGCCACACTCTTGAGCTGCCCCGACCTCATTCTATTTCTAACTAAATCTAATGAATAAACTTCCAAAGGTAGATCACTTTCCAATGCAGCCTGCAAATTGAGATAGTATTGAGATGCACAACCATGGCAATTTAAGATGATGTATTTGATACATATGCAATCCAATTACCATGGTTTCTAGAGTTTGCAATTTTTGAGCTCCATAAATCATTTGAATGATTAATGACACCATTGCATTGTTCCCAAAATCGACTCCGGATAGATTTAGAGTCTTAAGGGATACAAATGCCACAGGGACATTCATGCAGGAGCTTCCTTCTTCAAACAACTACAAATGGTCAACTTTTCGTAAGTTTTAAAGATTATATTTCATAAGTATTTGAGATTACTTTAACATTATGTAATTTGAACTTTAAAACTTAAATTTATCTAACCTTGCACTCCTGAAAATCCAATGTAAGGGACTCAAGATTGGGAAGAGTTCTAAGCTGAAAGATATTGTAAGTTGTGATTGTCGTGGGATGGTTAGAAACACCGAATGACAAATACAACTTCTTCAAATTTCCAATCTGTGCAATATCCAAAAGTCTCATGTCGTTTTTATCAATACGATTCATTTTAAGAGACTCGAGTAAGGGACAACGAGAAATAAACTCCCAAATTGAACCGGTATGAAAGTCAACATATAAAAATTCCAAGCTCAATAGATTTGGAAAGCTAATAAAAGATACCAAACTAGGAAGAGTACACCAATGAAGTTCAAGATGTTTCAACTCCATACGAGAGTACAGTTGGGTTGGCAACATAACTGGTTCACCATACCAGTTTCGAATTGTGAGCTCCTCGATTCCTTCCCGAGCCAAAGACAACAGCCAATCATGAATCTCTTCATAATTGAAGTAATCTTGTCCAAACAGCGGTTTGGGATCTATGGAGAAGACAAACCTTTTTACTGGACCTCTGAGCTGAAGTAGCAGTCTAGTAAGTTCCTTCCCATCAAAATTATTTGTCAAAAAATAAAAGAAATCCTCATCAACTATAACATTGGTGAGCAAAGTCCAATTAAACCTCCAGTTTCTCGCTAAACTATCGGTCCTCACCGCATCTTTTAGTGGCAAATGATTCATAATATTAGTGATCACATTATCTGGCATGTTGCTAATATAATCCGCCATTTTAGGGATAGCATTACGTCCAAAAGACATGGTATTGCTGGAATTTGATTTGCTTTTGTGAGGTCCGAAAAATGAGAGTTTGGATTTCGATTTGGATTTGTTTTTTTTATAAGGGTTTGTGTAATTATGGTGTGTATAGGGGTTTGGTGGGTGGGTTTATTGGTTCCCGCGGAAAAAAGTAAATAGTTTTCAGAAAATCAATGTTAATTAACGGTGGGTGGATAGTCAATTGGTGAATAGTTGGGTCTTGTCAAGTTGGGCAACCTGTCAAGTTGGGCAACTTGTCAAGTTATATAACCATGTTCATATAGGCTGTTTTGAATATATAGTGTAAATACTTGATTTTTAATTTAACATAAACATCCAAAATTGAAACACAAACTGTCGCTGTTACAAAATAGAAACACAAACCATTACAAATTTCCATTACAACCATTACAAATTTCCATTACACAAACCATTACAAATTGAATCACAAACCATTACAAACTTTCATTGATCATAGGAGTTCACAACCATTACAAATTTCCAAAAAGATATCTAAACACACACTTGTTTAGTAGTTAGAACCGCTACCTTCCGCATCACCCCATTTTCTTCCTTTTCTTCATTTCTTTTTCTTTCTTGTCCTTCTTATCCTTTAGATGCTTAAACACAACTTCAAGATGGGAAATCCTCTGTTCCAACTCATCAAACTTTGTTAAACCGGTATCCACAGTCTCTTGCTTCTCCTCCTCCTCCTCTTCCTTCGAATCAGCCAAAAGCGCTTCATAGTAGCAATTTTATAAAGTTGCCCATTTTTAAGTTGCCCATTTTTTAAGTTGCACATCTTTTAGTTATAGTTTTTGGGCAACCTAGTTTTGTGAGTCACTCTATGAGTTTCTAGTTAAATCAACTTTTGTTGCACTGTTTGTGTTTAAAAAGTTATGGCAGACATACTTAATTTTGGTTGTGGGTCATGTTGTCCTGTTTCATGTAGTTTAGTTGTTGCATTATGCGTTTATGAGTCTTGACTTGTATGGAACTTCTATCTGGTGTGGAACTGATGTATTTGCATTATGGTTGCAACTATCTGGTGTGGATATGATTCCCATAAGTGTATTAACATTTCAGTTTCCTTTAATTTTTATGTATTTATTTATTTATTTAGTTATTGTTTATTTTTATTTTTTTAATTGCCGTTTACAACAACAAACCAACCAAGAAACCGTCCATAGTTAAACTACATATTGTTTGTCCTTTCGAGTCACGGTCAAACATTTATTCCCTCGGGTCAATAATAATGAACCCGATCCCAAACCCTCCCAAACATCACAAACAACTAGTTACAAAGCGAGCAGTATACAATGGTAAAAGGGCACCACCAATAGCAATAGAATCCCAGAAGTTACAAAGCGAGCAGTAGAACCCTCAGCAATAGAAAGTCTGCTCAACTGCCTTTAACTAGTAGTAGAAATTTGCCCAATTTTATAAAGTTGCCCATTTTTAAGTTGCCCATTTCTTAAGTTGCCCATCTTTTAAAAATTGCCCATTTTTTTAAAACGTTGCCTAATTTTGCCACGTAGGTTGCGCTACAGTACACACAAGTACATCTACTATATTTTATTTTAATGCAACTTGATAGGTGTAATCATAATCAATGAGACTCCTATATATATGTGTCATGTACTGTATTTATTGTTTCTACTTTGAGAACCATATATTCTACTGAACAACTGACTACCCATACTGAAAACTTGTCAAACCTGTTCACAAATGGGAACAAATTTGTGTTACCTTTTGAACATGTGTAAGTGTACTAGACAATATTTGTGAATGTCATTCTATAATACAACTGCAAATATCATGGTGCATGTATGGTTCACATATTCTAATTTTACTACCCATTCATATCACTAAAGGCAGCATATTTGCGCAACTAGTTATAGTTTTTGGGCAACCTAGTTTTGTGAGTCACTCTATGAGTTTCTAGTATTGCTCAGTTTATTTGGCTTCTTTTTACATACTGATTATTACATCAAAGAATTACAATATTTATCATACCTAATTTTATTGATTCTGATGAAGTACAAATAGAGACTAGAGCTTGAATCTGTTATCTTCAGTTCTGCAACCTTTTCATTTTGAATCTGTTTCAGTGCTTTGTGAACCAGCAAATACTCTGGCCTCAGTGGTTGATCTTGGTTGCTCAGATGGGCAGCAACAAGGATGATAAATCATACATCAGGGATCGCTATAATCCCTGATCTTCAAGGAACATCACCTAACAACGTCAAGCAACAAAGGATGAAAATCCCTGATTGATCTTGGTTGATCTTTCGAGCTGGGCAGCAACAAGGATGAGAAATCAGGGATTTTCATCCTTTGTTGCTTGACGTCATTGGGTGATGTTCCTTGAAGATCAAGGATTATAGCGATCCCTGATTTATGGTTTGTATGTATCTCTAACAACGTATCCTCTTCCCATTCTGTTCCCCATTAATAGCCTCTGATGATCCACCATTTTTCGCTTCAAATATGGTTGTTACTGAGATCAACCATATTACACCCTTTAAGCTTGCATGGATGTTCCACTCTCATTAAGCTTGCATGGAACTAAGTTCCCAACAAGATTCCACCAGAACTGGTGGTGCTGAGGTGGAGTGAAGGGAAAGATTGTGGATAGGCAGTTTGAGTATTTCTACACACCAGAAAGGTTGAATGTGAGGAGATACTCGACAACAACATGGAGGGGATTTTGATGTTAGGGTTTTTGTAGAGGATGGTGGTTGTATGTTATTAGCCGTCATTTAAGAACGGCTAAAAGTTATTAGTAGTCATTTAAGAACGGATCTAGATCATAAGAATGATCCACCCGCTCTCATACCACTTGTTGGTCCGGTTTAAACTTGAGCAACTCATGAATTAACAAGATAAACATAAACACGTGCCGTTTGGACATTGAAAGAATAACGAGTTTTTGATTCATGATGGGCAAAATTTCAAGGTTATCTCTGGTGAGAGACAATTAAGAGACACAAAGAAACAATGTTATGGAATACTCACTTCTTACTCTCGTTGAATGCGCACGTTCTTCTTTGGTTGGAACTTGTTTATATAGCGGAGAGATTACTGTTGCTTCACGTGGGACTAGGGAACGAAAAGAGTCTATTGGGTGCAAGTGGCAGGTGTAATGATGACTTCATTGGTTGATGGACCATAAAAAGAGAAAGTATTTAGCCTATTAGGCTAGTAAAAGATCTCTTTCCGATTCTCAATTGCCTCTCAAGATTTGCCTTTTCAGCATATTTGCGCAACTAGTTATAGTTTTTGGGCAACCTAGTTTTGTGAGTCACTCTATGAGTTTCTAGTTAAATCAACTTTTGTTGCACTGTTTGTGTTTAAAAAGTTATGGCAGACATACTTAATTTTGATTGTGGGTCATGTTGTCCTGTTTCTAGTAGTTTAGTTATTGCATTATGTGTTTATGAGTCTTGAATTGTATGGAACTTCTATCTGGTGTGGAACTGATGTATTTGCATTATGGTTGCAACTATCTGGTGTGGATATGATTCCCATAAGTGTATTAACATTTCAGTTTCCTTTAATTTTTATGTATTTATTTATTTATTTAGTTATTATTTATTTTTATTTTTTTCATGCCGTTTACAACAACAAACCAACCAAGAAACCGTCCATGGTTAAACCACATATTTTTTGTCCTTTCGATTCACGGTCAAACATTTATTCCCTCAGGTCAATAATAATGAACCCGATCCCAAATCATCCCAAATATCACAAACAAATAGTTGGAAATATTGAGTTTGGAAGTTTATTATTCACAAAGCATGAGATACAACTAGTTGTTGCAACACTCATTGTACATGGAAAGTCAATACTTGGTAAAAGGAAATTGCAGACTTTTTTCGTACAACTTCAATTCAGAGTTTACTTTTGGCGGGCGCCTTTGGTCCCTTTTCCCGCCTAAAGACTTGGGAACCATTCATCTACCTCTCCAGCCTATTTATACCTATCGATTGTATACCAAAGAACACACACAAACACATATATCCCTTTCAATTCAAAGAAAACTTTCAACAATGGCAGCAAATAATGGTAACTTTCAAAATGATGCTGAAGAGTACGAGTGGGTGTTAAACAACGATTTGCTGTTTGACGCAGTGTTTGATCATTTCGGGGATGAACCCGTTGCAGAATATGGGTTGTATAGGCAGGTAGATACGTGGATGAGGGGTCAAATTTTGAACTGGCTGCACGCGCAAGACTTTTACTGGGATGAGGTTTGGGGAGTGAAGAGTGGAGGAGGAGGAAGAAGACGAAGAGGATGATGAAGATGCAGAGGAGGAGGAAGGTGAAGAGGAGGAGGTGGCTCAAAGTGAGGTGGTGCAGCAAAATGAAGAGGATCAGCAGCAAAATGTGGTGGAGCAGCAAAATGTGGTGGTGCCTCAAAACCAGGGGGAGCAGCAAGATGGGTTTCAAGACCCTTATAATCTAGAAAAGAGGATTAGCGATCTTGAAATTTTGTTTAAACAACTCAAGGAAAGGAAGAAATTGATGGGAAGCAGGGAAGAGAGCTCTGGTTCTAACTAGTTGGGGTGAAATGGACTGAAGCAGTTTAGGATGATGGTGTTTTTATGTTTTTAGTATGTTTAGTATTTAGGTTGGATAATTAGATGTATATATGGTTGTAGCTTTTAAAAAAATATGAATGAAATATTTGATTTAAGTAAGTCAACAAACCAAAATTTGCATAACAGGTTAAGTGGTGCAAAAATTATCACCAATTATTAGTGTAGTTTTAGGCAACCTTGAGTATGTACTAGCACCATTTATTATTTGTACTTTTAGAACCATATATTCTTCTGAACGACTGACTACACCTTTTATTTTTTGTACTTTGGGCAACCTGGTTGGGTAATTTGCGCAACTAGGTATCGTTGTTGGGCAACATAGTTTTGTGAGTCACTATATTAGTTAAATTTAGAATTTGGAACTTCTATCTTGTGTGGAACTGATGTATTTGCATTATGGTTGCAACTATCTGGTGTGGATATGATTCCATAAGTGTATTAACATTTCAGTTTCCTTTAATTTTTATGTATTTATTTATTTAGTTAGTTATTATTTATTTTTATTTTTTTGATGCCGTTTACAACAACAAACCAACCAAGAAATTAATAACCGTAAGGTTATATTTTTTCAATGAAATTAAATGGGCACAACTGTTCAATGAAATTACCATAGTTACACCCCTAGTAAATCGACACAACTGTTCAATGAAATTAATACCCGTAACGGTTATATTTTTTCAGTAAATCGACACAACTGTTTAATTTGAAAGTAATAATGTTTCGTATCTGTGTATGATAGGATGCATGAAATATTTTGTATCAATCATTTGGCTATGTATCAATCATTTGGCCATGTGTTAGAGTTTGAATTAGTGTGATTTATGAGCGCATGAAACTAATTATGAGATCTAATTAGATTTCTAAACCCTAATTCAAGCGATTTGTGGGTTTTTAATCCGTTCAGATAAGAAATTACACAACAGTCCATGCACTTACAAACCAAGCAGTAGATTCCACCACTTACAAAGCGAGCAGTAGAACCCTCTCAGCAGTAGAAATTTTATCCTAGCAGCAGGAACTTTGTAACTAGCAGTAGAATGTCTGCTCACGAGCAGTAGGATCCCCAATTTTGTAAAGTTGCCCATTTATAAGTTGCCCATTTTTTAGTTGCCATCTTTTAAAAATTGCCCATTTTTTTAAAACGTTACCTAATTCTGCCATGTTGGTTGCGCTACAGTACACACAAGTACATCAACTTTATTTTATTTTAATGCCACTTGATAGGTATAATCATAATCAATGAGAATCCTATATATATGTGTCATATTTGACATTGCTTTTTCATACAAATGGAAAGCTAATTTGTACTTGAATATAGGCACCTACTATTGGCTTTTCATTTTGGGCAACAAAATATTGTGTATGCTTGTAGACAGTTGTACTTTGGGCAACTAGATTTGCTTATATAACTCTTCACCATATACAACACAACCCAAAAAAAAAAAATACAAAAAAAAAAAAAAAAAAAAAAAAAAAAGAATTCTTGCACAACAGATAAGTTCAAGGTGTTTATACGGTATGAAGAGAATGTGATTGCCGTTTTACTTCCAAATGCCATCAACTTTGGCAATCTTGTGAAGTATGTATGGAAGAAGTTGAATGTTAACGATGTAAACGCAATACGTTTATCTTACAACACCAGTGCAACTAAAAGGACCCTACTTAATGACGTCGACCTCGAAGTTTTCAAAACTCTTGTTTTGGGGACGCCGTCACATGAGCACACAATAATCGTAGACCACGCTTTGCATACCCCTGTCGTAAATTTAGATCCAGAACACCAATTGCACCTCACTAATCTTAACTGTATGCCAATCCAACCCCAACCACCCACTTTTGATTATACCCTTCCATATAAGAATAAAGGTGGTTTAAAAGTTCATGATATGTTTGAAGATAAGGAAGAGTGCATGTATGAGATAAATTTGAAATGTTTAAAAGAAGGGTATGAGTTTTGTGTTTCTAAATCGTGTACGGCAAGATATGCTGTCAAGTGTGTCCAACCAGAATGTGATTGGCACATAAACTTTCGTCGATTTGGGATAACTAGCCGATTTAGAATCACTTCACTAAACGACAATCATAAATGTTCAAAAATCCAATTCAATCCAAATCACCGAAATGCATATGCAAAAACATTGGCTAGAATATTATCCCCGAAGCTCGGAGATCCGACAAAAGTCTATAAGCCAAAGGACTTTATACATGATCTGAATTTGGATATGAATATAGACATTTCATACAAACGAGCTTGGAAAGGGAGACAGTTGGCACTGGAATCAAATCAGGGCTGCCCAAAGGACTCATTTTCGCAGCTGCCAATATATTGTTATAATCTAAAGATGGAAAACAGGGGCACAGTTACACACATAGAGACCGACGATGCAAGCTGTTTTAAGAACCTATTTATCGGTTTCAGTGCTGTGGTAAGCATATTATTAAGTTTCTAATCCTCTTTGTTTAGTTGCAAAACATATTTTTTTCATAAGGTTATCAAAAGAAATAGCTATGGTTATCATGTCATACCTTATTCTAGCGGTATAAATATAGAAAGAAAATTGAAAGTTAATAAAAAAATAAAAAATAAAAAACAAAATAAAAAATAAAAAAATAAAAAAAATCAAAATTACCAGTAGGAGTTATGCATATCATACGTGTATACAACATAAATTATCTAGTTTTAATGAAATGCAACAGCATATCACTGAAACTTAACTTATCAGTCATAGAAACACATAAACATGTACCTGCATATGCAGGTACACCATAAAGGTACAAAATAAAAACTTTTTGCAACATACTTCTGATACCTAGTTTTCTTAAACAAAAGCAACACATCCATATGTGCATTTAAACAAAAGCAACACATCCATCTTATGTGCATACCGCACCTGTCATATCAAACAACAAACAATAAATTGTTATTAGTTTAGATAGTCGTTTGGCAGTTAACAATAAACTAAATTAATATCCAATTTTTTATTATTTTTTTTTTATTTTTTTTTTTCTGTTTATATGTTTTCAACCTGATGTACCATTGTATCTGATACATTGTATTTCGCAGATTAAGAGTGTTCTTGTGCTATATGCGCCCTCTGATCATAATTGATGCCGCACATCTAAAAGGGACATACAAGGGAACAAATCTGGTTGTCGTTGGAATGGACGGAAACAATCAGATTCTACCGATTGCTACCGGTGTTGCTCAAGGTGAGACTGGTGAATCATGGACTTGGTTTTTGACGAAACTCAAAGAATGCATAGGGGAAGTTCCTAATTTGGCAATCATATCTGACAGACATCATGGAATCACCCTTGCATGTAACACTGTATTCCCGAATGCCTTTCACGGCTATTGTTGTCGGCATTTGATGTTAAATACAAAGATGCACACCGATACACTGAAATGTTTATACTGGAAGACATGCAAAGCATACACAACGGAGGATTTTGCAAAGCTAATGTCTGATATTCGTTCGGTAAGACCGCGGTCTCACAAAAAACTTGTTGAAGCAGGGGTCGAGAAATGGTCAAGGGCACTTTGCCCTGGGCAGAGGTACAATTATTTAACCTCAAACAGTGTCGAATCCATAAATGCTTTAACAAAGCTTGTGCTCCACTCCCCAATAACAGCGTTGATGGAATGGTTTAGAGCTCTTCTTCAGAGCTGGTATTACCACCACTGAGCAAAACATGCAGGTAATAGATGGTCTAACTTTTTAATACGTTTACTTAAGCATAATGAAATACTACACACTAAACATACTTTATTATTTATGGTTAGATGCCCCGGATGATGATCTTTCTGAATGGGCAACTGCAAAAGTCAATGCCAGAATGGCCAAAAGTGCAAACTGGAAGGTTATGGGGATTGAAAATGACAGAGTGTATGAAGTACGCGACACAAAAAAATGTCATATTGTTGATTTGGAACAGGGTGAATGCACTTGTCGAAAATGGCAGCTTTCGGGCTTACCATGTGGACATGTCTGTGCTGTCGGTAGATTTGCAGGGCTGACTAGTGTGAAGAAACTGGCTAAAGCTTGGTTTTATAATACAACACTTAAAGGCACATACGAAGACATCATTTATCCTTTAAAAGACATAACGATGTGGGACACTCCAGACGACATCCAAGTTGTATCACCCCCTATTGTAAACAACAGGCGACCAGGTAGACCAAAAAAAAGAAATAGAATTCCCTCTCAAGGCAAGGTGCCTACAAGTAGTTGTGATTATTGGCATCTAATGTTTATGTGTACATGTATATAGAAAGGTCCAGCCAGTCCAAGGAAAAAGACACGTGTGGTGGAGGGTTCATCTAATCAAAGTAACAGCACACAATCTGAGGCAAATGTAGAGTTTATGCATGGGATGATGAATGCGGCCGAGGCACCCAACTCAAGTCAAACACAGGAACACCGAACTCATCCAATCCACACATTAATTTGCTCTCAGATTTCGCTACTCCAGACAACTTTTTACATTAAAGACCCCCAATCACACACACTATATTTAAATGTATGCACTCACTTCCTAGTTGGTACTATGTGCTGTTTAAGTAACAATAACAAGTGTGGGTCGATTGGTGTGTAATAAACATCTGTATTAAACTATGTTATGAATGTGTCATGGAGGCAAACAATTAGCGGTAGTGTGTGTTTGTTGTCTGAAGATATACCTATAATATTCAGCAATTGTGTAATGGGAACTGATTGCATAAACTAAATTGAAAATGCAAGTAAATAAACGTACCAACCAGCAATCAATCAGATGGCACTTCAACCATTTTGGCTCGCCCATTAATCACGGGCCTATTTGTACACCAACATCGTGCAACATTTTACAACTTTGAATATGCTATCCTTGCTTGATTCAGATTCATTCATTGTTTCCTTTCGTTTCTTTCTACCCTTAAGTATCTTTCTTTCCAGGACATCATCTTCAAACAGCTTCGATTTACCTTTATCTGAACCATTTGCATTCTCTATTTGTACACCAACCTCGTGCAACATTTTTTCTTCCCCAGTTCCACTTCCTCCTATATCGGTACCATTTTCATTAACCTTGAACCTACCATTTTCATTGACCTTGAACGGAGTTGAACTACAGCAACGCTGGCCAGCGTCCTCCTCTTGCCAAACCATGTTTTTAAAATAATACTTTGACAATGGCTGTTGCTTGTGACCAATAAACAGGTTTATGGAACCATTGTTCAAAGCATGATTAAAAAATCTACGAACGTCATTATCAGTATGTAGTAAAGTTAAACCATTTGCAAGTGACATGTTTGGTTTACAATAAAACACAGCCCATTTATCACCACCAATGTCATTTATAACATTATTAAGTGCCCTAGTAAAAACACCCATGTGAGAGGTAAAACACCAAACGTTCCCAACGCACCCATCAACATAACGAAGTGGATCGAAAGCCAATTCCCCATTTTTGTGTACTTTAAACTCAACTTTCATCCTAAAAGTTAATTAAACATGAGTATAGTTCATAGTTACAAACTAAAAGTAATTATGTAGATTTTTGGCACCCATCAAGTAACAAACTAATTACGGTGTACATAAAAAAATCAATTAATAAAAAAAATATTTATTAACTGTAACATCATATTTATATGAACATAAAAGGGAATAATATAGTTATGGGAAAGTACAACAAACCTAGTTTACTTGATATAAAGATGAAAAGGACAACAATTTTTTTTTGTATTCGTGTGGTGACAATGACCTAGGGTTTGATCTGCTTTTGGGGATATTGTGTTTGTTGGGACCAAAAGCATATGTGGGGTTACAGTGTTTCCCGTTCAAATTACACGTTTGGTCCTCACACGTGCAATTTTTTTATAAACTTTTGCCTTAATTTCAAAATGGTCCCTATATTTTGTCTTGTAAAAGTCAATGTCTATTTGCAGTACGTACTTTGTCCCTTGACCAAATTTGGTAAATTGTAATTTGACTTCTAAAAGTAAAATTAGAGAGTTATGGTTTAAACCATCTTTTGCAAGTGAAAGCATGTTTCACACTTGGTTATACTATGGTCAAGGGACTAAACCCGTTATGAGTCACAAGTATGGGGACGAAAAGTGTTAAACCTATAGGGAGCATTTTTTTCAAATTAACTCTAAACTTTTTATAGTCTATTTTTAGCAAAAAAATGGATTTCTACAAATAAAAAAATCCTCACAAGTGCAATTTTTTTGTCCTTTTATAAACACCCCCACACCCAACAGCTTTCCCTTATTTCCCAATTGTTTTAAACCTTGAAACCCTAAAGTATGAGTTCGCGAAATAGAGCGACAACCCGGCTAATTGATGGTAAAATTGAATACTTTTGTAGATGTGCTATTCGACTCACAGTTAAGACTTCAACAACAAGGACAAATCCTGGTAAACGATTTGTAAAATGCTCAGTTTGTGAAGTGTATGAGTTTTTAGATGATGATCTTCCAAGTGAATACTATAAAGATTTGGTGTATGGATTCTTACAAAACGCGAAACGATTAAACAAGACTGTGGAGTACCAGCAGGTGATTGATGCTCTTGCTTTGGACAAGTCAATCATGGAAGAAGAGCTGAATGATATGAAGGCAAAGTTGAAGTTGTATGAGCGGTTGTTTTTCATTTTGTTAGGATCTTTTGCAGTTGTTTGTGTTGGGTTTGGGATGATAATAGGCAAATAATGTAGTGGCGTGGATTAGTTTTAGTCCATGGAATTAAATGAAGTTGTATCTTTTGTTATTAATTAATATGTTTCCTTTTGCAAATCTAGTGTTTAATATAAAGATTGATTCGTCATCTAAGGCATTGGCATATTCTTCTTCAGGCTTAATCGGATTAAAATGATTACAATTTCCGTTCTTACTTCTTAGATCCTTATATTTTTTTTGTAATAGTTTATAATCGGGTATGTTTGGTAATAATGATGTCAGTTTGATGGGTGTGCAGGTGGAGGGGTCAAATTGTCTTTGGGCATCCATTTCTTATCTTTTATGGGGCTGTGTAAAAATTGGGCGCCACGTACCTACTAAAAACACCCGCCAAATATATTGGTTGCCCTATAAAGACAACCAACTTTTTTGCTCCAAATTCTAAATGTGATTAACCCAAAACATGTGCATAAATGTTTTCTTAATAGTGATAACAACTAGCAAGAAAAAATGTTTAACAAAAATATAACGATGTATCCAAAAAGGCTATAGCAGTGCATATAATTTACTTACAATCTTGCTAAACAACCGGGTGTTCAATCTTGAATTGCGATTTTCAAATTTTCATGACAACAAGTCAACAACCCTAGATTGCAACCTTCCACCCTAAGGAACCAACTTATTGTTTCTCCAATACCTCCACTAACCCGCTGTTTGTGTAGAGCTTTAAGATAGGTCAACATATTTCGCCTCCTCAAAGATGAAGTTCGTGATCCAAAGTAGAACTTGAGTATTTATTTTTCGACACACGTCGACCGGTCGTAGGATGCACACTAGTCCCACCATGTTCATGAACTGCTGACCCACCCACATGCGGCACAACCTCGTCTGCAAAACAGTCATTAGAAAGACTTGGCAGTTTGGAACCATGGTAACTGAATACATCATTTTGCCACTCATAAGGCGGCGACCGAGACCACCCAACATCCATGGCAGGAACATCAACACCAACGACACTAGGCATGCAATCTTCATCCGAAAAATCAACCCCATCATCGATAGAGTCACTATGCAAAAAATCTTTAAAAATATTTATACCTTTAAAATTAATTCCTTTCATTCTCGGTTCTGAAGGAGGAGTTCTTAGAGGAGGTGAACGACCTTCTTCCTCCTCCCATGCAGCCAGATCAACAACCGAATTAGAAGTAGCAACTAGCATTGCTTCTTGATGTTTTTTAAGCTTTGACAACATTTCGTCATCATAAGAATCATAAGTCAGACTTTTATAATAGAAACATGCTAGGTTTTGAGGTGCATGGGCAACATACAAATCGAGTAAACCATATGAATCAGCCGTGTCATACATCTTTCGCATATGACAGTCAACTTCAATCAAATTCAAGCCTTGTGCTAGAGAAAATCTTGGACAACAAAAATACAAACATCGAATATCTTGCTCAAGTTTAAAGCTTAAGAAGTCAAGCATTTGATTCAAGTTCATCCTTTTCGACTTACATACCTTTAATGGCATTATTTTGCCATGTTGATACTTTAAGGTTGGAAATTTTAAGAAAACACAATCATAGTGAATCTGAAACACTAGATGTGTAGTAGTAATGACGTGTGACCTGTACACAACGAACGGAAATTTCTTTAAAATCAAATCAAGTTAGCAACTAAGCATATTACTTTATAAAGTAAAGAAATGCATACCTTTGTTTGATGTCATACGAATCATCTTGGGGGTTTGCAGGGACTTTCTTTGGAAGAGTTTGATGAGGGTAGGCCATGATGATTTAACAAGTACTAATGTAATATTTTAAACACAAGTGGGACTTAATGTAGTGTTAGTAAGTTAGTCGAACGTATATATAAGAAATGGAAGACATTTGGTTGAATAGGAACAAGGAACAAATAGTGAATTAGTTTGTAATTTTTTAAATTAAAGTATATTGTAGAGGTATTAAGGGTTGTATGTATTAGTAACTTGAAGTGTTGTTTTTTTGTTTTTGTATTGTTGTATTAACGCAAAGTTATGTGTATGCATGTTGGTTAACTTGACAATGTTTTAGGTAATATAATGTTGTAAACTAATTTGACAAGATAAATTATATTGATAGCTAAAAGTTTAGAATACAACAAGGACACATAAGATGAACTAAAATAAACAACCACTTACAAAGGATAATATCTATGTTTTTAATAAAACCGAACCATCTTTTCACGATACGCTATGGCAACGTCAACGGGGTCATCAACATGCAACGATAGACCATGTGACAAACGATATAGAAATATACACACCCACACACCACAATCACCAAAGATACCCACTTGCTTTGGAACTTTCTCCGCGAGCCTAAACGTAATGTTATATTCACTCGGACGCATTCCATTCTTATCGAAAACTTTGGCACGGTCTAGAACTAGTGAAAGTCGAGCCTGTATAATATGATAAAATGTTAGTATACATAGACGGGACATTTTGTAAATAATGTTATTAAAGATTATCCATTTACTAGCAATGTTTGTCCATAAACAGTTGAATTTTTTTGTTTTTTTGGTGATAGTTAGTTCAGAATATTTGTTAAGCTATTAAAGGTTTATTGTTCCTTGCTTCATATGCAGTGTTGTAACATTTGATTAGTTAACAAACAGAGTATTACATAAACTTCTTTCATTTCATTATAAGATGCAAAACAAGTACATCCAACACTAGAGGTACATAGATGATAAACACAAAACACAAGACACAAAAGACTAGAGTGACAGAAATTAAGAGCAAGCACATAGCAGGCCAGGGATGGAGGTTCAATAGTTATTGCGCATCTTTGCCAGAAATGAGATTGTATTGAGAACTTTGATTTGAGTTTCACTGATGAGTCTCATAAGTGTCCTATTCTTCTCAAGGTCCTCATCTTGAATTTGAAGCAGCAAATCTAAATACTTAGTTGCGAGACTGGACCCAACCACAGTATTGAGCTGTTTGATCTGGTTACCCCTTTCGTTGCAACGGCGCGCGAGCTCTACCACCTCCACATGAGGTGACTTTATGAGCTTAAAGTCACTCTCAATATTAGTTTTAAACAAACTAGTCAGCAGATCCTTCAAAAGGTTTTGTTGATCCATTGATATTGGAAGTTAATGCTTGTGTGTTTGTAAAGGTGAGTAGGGTTCTAAATATGGTATGAAATTGCACTATTAGATGGATCGTTTAATATTTAAAAGTGGGGTGACCCTTACATTTGAATTAACTCAATGTTAATAAATTAGGATAGTCAATTGGTGAATAGTTGGGTCTTGTCAAGTTATTGGATGCAAAGTAAGCCAAATATTATTAATTTAGATTAGAGATATGAAATGATTGTGGCCAGAGAGTGTCATAAACTGCTCCCTTCCTGTCTACTAATTTACAACGCAACCCAATGCAATTTGAGCAACTTGTTATCAAAGCTGGGCAAAATAAGCCAAATGTTATTAATGCGGATTAGAGAAATGTAATGATTGTGGCCAGAGAGTGTCAAAAACTGCTCCCTTCCTGTCCACTAATTTACAACGCAACCCAATTTAATTTGGGCAACTTGTTATCAAAGCTGGTCAAAATAAGCCAAATGTTATTGATGCGGATTAGAGAAATGTAAAGTAAGCCAAATATTATTAATGCGGATTAGAGAAATGTAATGATTGTGGCCAGAGAGTTTCATAAACTGCTCCCTTCCTATCCACTAATTTACAACGCAACCCAATTCAATTTGGGCAACTTGTTATCAAAGCTGATCAAAATAAGCCAAATGTTATTGATGCGGATTAGAGAAATGTAAAGTAAGCCAAATATTATTAATGCGGATTAGAGAAATGTAATGATTGTGGACAGAGAGTGTCATAAACTACTCCCTTCCTGTCCACTAATTTGCAACTTGTTATAAAAGTTGGCCAACTAGGTTGAAACATTGCCCAAATAGACATATGTTGTTTAGTTTGAGGTACTTGTATGTAACCTAAATATGGTATTCGAAAATTAATAATCGGTAATTGTATATAGCAACAACGCACAGTTAAATGCTTTAAGTTAATGGGTAAAGCATTTGGAGGGTCAGAAAAAATTGAATAAGGTTTGGGGGAGGATGCTTTAAGTTGAGGGTAAAATAAGCCAAATGTGGAAGGTAATGTGGAAGGTAATGAGGGAGGATGCTCCCAAACAGGGGAGGAATGAGACCAATAATTCAGAGGGGGGCTGAGGTTAATGTGGAAGGTAATGAGGTGGTGCTTGAAAAGGTGAACAAGGAGCAGCTAGTAGAAAAATTAAAAACTTTGGATGCTGAGCATCTTGTTAAAGATTCTGAAGTGATGGTGGAAACTATTAAAGGCTTGGATGATGATGCTGCTCAAGTTCAAGATGGTTCTGCTGTTAAAGATGTTGCAAAAGTTGCTAATATTGATTCTACTGCTGGTGTAAATCCTCCTACTGTTGGTTAAAAAGAAGATGCTGCTGAACTAGAAAAACATTCTACTGCTGGTGTTAAGGTTTCTACTACTGATAATCAAGTTGATTCTACTGCTGGTGAAAAAGAAGCTGCTGCTGAACCAGATAAACATTCTACTGCTGGTGTTAAGGTTTCTACTGCTGAGAATCAAGTTGATTCTACTGCTGGTGAAAAAGAAGCTGCTACTGAACCAGATAAACATTCTACTGATGGTGTTAAGGTTTCTACTGCTGAGAATCAAGTTGATTCTACTGCTGAGATATTGGATAATGATGTTAGTCTGGCACATGCAATACTACAACTGAAGTATACCAAAATCATCAACACCAAAACAAGCATCAACACCAAAACAACAATCACAGCCACAACCACAAAAAATATAGTATTAAACAAAATAATAGCAACAACGTACCTGTAAGAACTTCCTAACACGGATATACCAGTCACGGGTGTCGTAGTCATATGTGTCGCCGCTATCATAGAATGTTACCACTCCTGAGCCTATATGAAATTAAGCAAGACACTAGTGTTTGTCCGTTTCATTGATTGGAATAAAAACCTACAATATAAAGGATTTCTGATAAATCCTTATACTAGGCGACATATTTATGTCCATAAATACTTACACTAGATTTAAACGGACAAAAGACCAAACTTTGAGTAAAAAATGGTCATAAAAAAACACTTCAGTCATCATCTAAATTTAACCGTACACAAATAAACGTAGTACCTGATCAACATCGCTCCATGGACAGGGATACCTCTGGCCATCTGCATAAAACGATGGTGTGCCGTTTTGAAGAAGAAGCTAAAAAAAGTAACAACTAACCATCGCCCAGTTTGCATTATTAGGTCTTACATGCCACATGTAGTCAACCCACATGTCTATGTGCTGCGAATAAGTATTTTAAGAAATGGTGAGAGGCAACCTTATTTATGAATTAGAGTATGCATGTATGCTCACCTGCTCAGTTAGCCAACCTTTTCTACCAGGGTCTAAGCAAACTAAGCATAGCCAGAAATTTAGGTCAACGGTGTAGTCTTCGGACCATGGAAATTTACACTGGTGAATGTACCCCGGTTGACCAAGAAATACTTCAATATCATCGGTAAGGCAGACGTTTTCCACAGTATGGAACCATCGAGATAGATCCTACAAACGTGGACCAATTTATAAGATAGAATGTAAAAGAGGTAACAAAAGAAAATGTCAACTAAATTTAGTTCATGGCAATACCTCAACCCAAGGTTGAACTCTTGTCAGCAATTTAGCAATATGTGGGTTATTAACGTTAGGACCGTGTTTTTTAATTCTCACTATAACCTTTTCCGCATTTTTTGATTCCGAAACAGGTTCCAAATAATTTCGCCTCTTGCTCGGTGGTAACCGAGATAAATATCTTTGATAGTGTTCTGAATTCATAAACGATATTCTGCTTTTCTTCTTCTCCTCCTCCATCTTCAACATGTTATCTTCTTCCAAGCGCAACCTCTTAGCCTCTTCCTGTCTTTTCATGTTCTATTCTGCCATCATCTTCTTTTCTTCTAACTGCAACCTCTCTTCCTCTGCCAACGCCAATCTCAATTCCTCTTGAATAAGATACTCCTGAAACAGGATATTGCGGATTACGTTTGCCGCACAAATAATATTACGGTATACATCGGGTATACAAATAAGTTGGAATAACGTATTCTACCTGAGCAAGTTCTTCATCAGAATCAGGCAAGGCAATCAATTTCAGGTAAATGTTGTTAAGTGAATTGCAAAATTCAGACCTCGTGTTTGGAAAATGTGATTCAATATCCAGTTTCTCCTGTGAAATCATTATATTTTTTGTAAAAAGTACAGGGTGGATGTAAAAGTAGGTACTCAGTTTTTGAAAAAAATGTACCTGCAGTCCGCCAGCTCTCTCACGAGCAAGAACATGTAAGATTTGAACTTGTATTAAAAACCCGTATATACAGAGTGCATACTATTGATATATTAAGCTAAATAAAAAGCAACCTCAATAATAATCTCAAGTTTCAATACTTGGAGATTCAGCTCAGCAACGACACGATCCTTAAGCCTCTTGGTTGTTGAACTATTACAAGTCCTACATTGAGTGGAATTTACTTTGAACGACTCAGTGACCCGTTTGCGTGCCTTTGCCAACCTGTTAAGATAAGCATCGAAGAGGGTGTAATTGGATGTGACTGCAGCCCTGGGAACGTAGTTTTGGAAAAATTCTTAGCTATGTATCCACCATGAAGACTCGTACTCAGGTGTATTCGGTCTGAGATCAAAACGTGTACTCGACTCCTACAAATAAATGGGGACAAATAACATATGTAACCTTATAAGTATTTGACTATTTATTTTACGTAAAATCAACTAGAAAAAGAGTAATCCTTGAAAAAAAGGTAGGAACGGTCACTTCTTTTGAATAGCGACTTCCTAGACCATGCAATAGCTCTTGGAATCACATTTGGGTCTTTACTCCACCAACGTTCACATATTTCAAAAGACTCGAGTATCCAAATCTAAACAAATTGGTAAACACAAACATATCAATTTAACAGTCCATCAAAGTGTTCGGCTGCAAAATATTATTAATAAAAAGAAATACAAACCTGGAAAGCAAATACAAATCCAGACAAAGTATATGTCAGAACATATTTTGGGTTTTTCTTCAATCCTAAAATATGGTTATCTGTGTGCTTATCCATTACATTATGTAGTTGGTCGTATAAATGGGTCCAAATATGTTCACCCCACAGAAATGCATTCCAAGCATCTAGATTTTCAACCAACCTCATCAATGTGTCATCAACTTGGCATGTCAACAAACGACCCATAAAGATAACCTCTAAGACTAACAAAAGAGATATCCGTATTGCGTCTTCATCACATAGCTTCCAAAACTGCTCTTCATCCTCGATGACACCAATAAGGTCTAAGTTGGTTACAATCAACCCTTGCTTGTCAGGAAATACACTATCACGAAATTTGAGATCACCAGAAGTGTATAACTCAAAGCTCACACTTCCATAAAATACTTTTGGTATAAATCAGGTCAATAACATGGCATAAAATACTTTTGGTATAAATCAGGTCAATAGAAAAACCAAATAAACAAAAAATCAACAACGATACAAAACAAATATAATAAAGATTCGTAATACGATTTACATACCTTATTAAACCACATTTTGGCTAATCAAATAAACAATCGATGGTATTCTTGATTTTATTGGATCACTGTTCAATGAACAGTGAAGCTGTTTTCAGCTGAGAATCAGGCAAAACAACCGGAGTAGATTGGATATTGAAATAATAGTGTAACAAGATAAACAAGAGCGAACATAAACCGAGTATGTTTTTTTTGTGTGTGATAGTGAAACGAGATGGAGGGAAGAAGGTATATAGAGGAGACACTGTTTGTTTTTAAAGTTTGTTTTGTTTTTTTTTTTTTTTTTTTTTTTTTTTTTTTTTTTTTTCGTAAATAGTGTATAATATGTAAAATGACCAAAAAACCATCTGCATAGTATACGGTTGCCCAAAAAATATTAGTTGCCCAAAAAACACTACGTGACACATGTCACCCTCCTATGCAAGCCGCCGTATTGTACGAGTTGCCCTGGTCTAAGGGGAGAATTTTGTGATATCGGGTCGGATAAGCAAACCACTTGGGCAACTGGGGCAGTCTAATAATTATCACCACTTTTATTGTAGCAACCAAACATCCTCTTATAGCAACAAATAAACACCCCCGAGAACAGCAACATTACCAGTTTTGATTAGTTATGTGCATTATTGGTTACTGTTGGTTAATTAGGAGGTAGTTTATTCGTTATATATGTTAGCGGTGGTTACAATTAGTTGATTAGAAGGTAGTTAATTAGTTATTTTGTAGATATGTTAGTTTTTACCGGTTATTAGTTCTAATGATTTTAGAGCGTTTTAGTCTTTTAGAGGTGAATCGTTGAAATATAATAAATAGTTGTGAGAAATGTTAATCTGAAGCTGAAAAATGTGAATGGTTGGGGAAAATGCGAAGGAATTGGCTAGACTTGATAAGATCATTTATCATGTGGTTAAGTCGATAAGTGTGTAGAAGGTGAATTATGCGGTTGATTACTGATTAGGTGCTGTTTTATTAGTTGAAAATGCATGTGATAACGAAGTTAAGTATAGCATTTTGGAGGTTAGTATTTTATAAGAATGTATAGAAGACTGGCATTGTATATGATGCAGGGCTTTTAAAGTTTTTTTTTTTTTTTTTTTTTTTTTTTTTTTTTTTTTTTTTTTTTTTTTTTTTTTAGAAAGGCAACAAATAAGTAGAACCCACAAAAAGAACAAAGATACAAAGAAATGGAATCTCACCCCAATTAATCAACCAAATTAAATTGAGGAAGAGACCCAAAAGAACAAACAAAAAACACAAAGGACCACAAAAAACCCGAAACAATGCCTAAAACTACACTACACTACACTGCCCCATATTAATACTTGAAACAAGGTACAAAACAAAAGACTTCCAAAGACTAATCATTGTCACTTGATTATATAGGACCACAAGAACTATTTCTCCCATGAACCAATACCATTACAGTGCACTAGTATTCAAAAGCAATAGAACTTCCTTAAAAATCTTGAGTCACACACTTGCATTCCTTTAAGTAAATATTGTAGCTGGCACTTGCAGACAAAAAACTTGACCATATTTCTTGTAGACGAGATACAACCAAACACATGACTTAGAACCACATAACATTTGAGATGGCCCACTTGAATATTTAAGAATCATGGAAGAACAGCAAGGAACAAAAATAACAAAATAAAATGAAGGACCAAGCACTGTCACCTTACTGTGTACTTTAAATCCCTTACTGCAATCCCCTGAAGCAACCACTAATTTGAGGCTGTCACTTGCAGTATTAACACACCTTGTAGCTGACACAAATTATACAAAATATAGACCTCTGATCTTGCAGCCATGTATCTGAAGTTTGTAGCCAATAATAAACAGCAGATTTCTCTTGTACTTGCAGACATTATCTTAATAAACATAGTATCAGACCTCTAATACAACATCAGTACCTGTAACCCAATCTGCAGGTGCAATACATTTAACAGCTAAACACCCTCTAAAAGCAACTAACTTGTATTTCATTTTCTTGATAACAGGCATTTACATTCAATTGAAAAAGGTCTTCGTGAAAACAGATGCACTTTCTTCAACCCACATCTCATCTCATCGAGTGAATGTTTAAGAAATGGTAAACAAGTCGTGAATCACATTCTTGATACTAAGCGACTAAACCTGGGAAAAGAAATATACGTGGCACCTTATTTTAAAGGGTATTGTCTTTTCTTGTTATACGGATAATATTACATGTGCTTTCTTGGCCTTTATCGTGGATCTATGGTCTAACGATAATCAACAATATACCAAACACAAACAAAAGATATAAACTTTTCTATAAACGAAATATATAAATCTGTCATCAATCATCAACATAATTCGAATACATATGCTATCTATATATACATAGTGAAAAGACACGAATGAAATGTTGTGTTGGTTCGTTTGTACCAACGGTTGTGTCTCTTAGATTTGTAACTAACTAATAACCGGTTGTAACTGCCATTGTGCAGTTATGTTGCTGTGTTGACTTTTGCCTTGGTTGACCTTCGGGTTGACTTGGGTTGGATTGGGATTAACCCAATATTCTCCCCCTTAATCACAATCGCTGTCTCCTAGATCTTTAACTCCAATAAGTTTTCTCATGGTTAGAAATTTGATCTTCGGTAGTGCCTTCGTGAGTATGTCAGCCTTCTGATATTCTCCACTTATAAATTCAACTTGTAAGTCTTCTCTTTCAACGCATTCTCGTATGAAGTGATACTTTGTGTCAATGTGTTTACTTCTTCCGTGAAAAACAGGGTTCTTCATTAGTTCTATAGCTGATTGTTATCAACCATAATAGTTACCTTTTCTTCCTTTGAGTGAGTAAGCCTGCTTAGTAGTCTTTTCAACCATAATGCTTGTGTTGCTGCTGCAGTTGCCGCAATAAATTCAGATTCGCATGATGATAATGCTACAGTGGCTTGCTTCTGTGTGCTCCAGCTAATTGGTGATTCACCATAATAGAATATTATTCCAGTAGTTCCTTTTCCTTCTTGAGTGTTGACTCCATAACTACTGTCGCTGAAACCTTGTATCTTGTTTCCTCCATTATGCTTGTAGGTAATTCCATAATTCTTAGTTCCTTTAACATAACGCAATACTTGCCTTATGGCCTTCATGTGTTGCTCTTTAGGTTCTTGCATAAAACGACTAAGTAATCCAATAGAATAACTTAAGTCGGGTCTTGTGTGAAGCAGATATCGTAGACATCCAATTAAGCTTCTATATTCAGTTGAGTTGACCATTGTTCCTTCAGTATTCTTTGTCAATCTTGTTCCTGGATCCATAGGTATTAGGGTTTCATTGCAGTCTGTCATTCCAACTTCCTTTAGAATCTTGGTTGCGTATGCAGATTGCTTTATTGATATGTCACCTCCAGTTTGTGTGACTTCTATCCCTAGATAGTAAGCTAATAATCCTAGGTCACTCATTTCAAATTTTTCTTCCATTTGAGCTTTAAACTTGTCGATCTCCTTCTTTGGTGTGCTTGTGATGATTAGATCATCTACATAGACTCCTATTAGTAGAATTGAGTCTTTTGATGCCTTCGTGTAGATCGCTTGTTCTAGTGCACATTTCTTGAAATCTAATGACTTCAAAGTGTTGTCTAGTTTTATGTTCCATGCACGTGGTGCTTGTCTTAGTCCGTATAGAGCTTTAACAAGTCTATAGACTTTTCCAGAATTCTCTCTTTTAATAAAACCTTCGGGTTGTGAAACGTACACTTCTTCTTTCAAATCTCCATGTAGAAATGCAGATTTTACATCAAGATGATGTACTTCCCATTTGTTGTTAGCAGCTATGGCGAGTAATAATCTTATAGTTTCCATCCTTGCTACAGGTGCGAATACTTCTTCAAAATCTATGCCATGCTCTTGTATGTAGCCTTTTGCTACTAGTCTTGCTTTATGCTTGACTATGTTTCCATTAGCATCTTTCTTGGTCTTGAATACCCATTTTAAGCCAATTGCTTTATGTCCTTTGGGTAAAGTGGTTAGTTCCCATGTGTTGTTCCTATTGATAGAATCTAACTCGACCTTCATCGCTTCGATCCATTTTTGATCATTTGATGCTTCCTTGTAATTCTTTGGTTCATCTTCCGCAAGTAATAATTCCTTGGTATTCTCATATAAATCATTTAGTGTTCTAAAACCTCTTATTGGTGTATGATCAAGGTGTGAGTGTGAGGCTGTGGTTGATGTTGAACCACTATCACTTTGATAGGTTGATCGTATTGAGGTAATTGGTGTAACTTGAGGATTTACTCGTGATGAAATTGTTGATGGTGTGTGAAGTGTTTGTGAATGTGAGGGTGAGCTCATTGTTGATGTTGTATATTCATCATCATCATTGTTAGGGAATTCATTGTCTTCGTCATTTGGTTGGATTTCTTGATCATGATGTTCATTTGTGGCTTCAAGGTTTTCTATTTTGAAGTCAGTCCGTTCAGGTTCATCGTTAGTGTGTTCACTCATGTAATCCTTCCAATCCCATGCTTCATCCTCCTTAAACTTTACATCTTTACTAACACAAATCTTTTGTGTTGTGGGATCAAATAGTCGATAAGCTTTTGATCCTCGTTCATTTCCTAAGTATACCATTCTATTGCTTCTATCATCCAGCTTTGTTAAGTGTTGTGATGGTATCTTTGCATATGCTATGCTGCTGAAAACTCTTAGATTTTTCAAGTTTGGCTTTCTTCGTTTAATAGCTTCATATGGAGTAATATCTTCTAGTGCCTTTGTAGGAACACTATTTAAGATGTATATTGCATGCCTAAAGGCTTCAGCCCAAAAGTTTTGTGGCATGTTAGTTGCTTTCATCATACATCTTGTTGTAGACATGATTGTCCTATTTCTTCGTTCAACTACTCCGTTTTGTTGTGGTGAATAAGGAGCTGTAAGTTGTCGTGCTATGCCATTTTCTTTTCAATATTGTGTGAATTCATTCGATGTGAATTCTCCACCACGATCAGTTCTTAACATCTTTAATGTCGTCCTTAACACCTTTTCTATCATGTTCTTGTATTCCTTGAAAGTATCAAATGCTTGATCTTTCAAATCTAGGAAATACGCCCACATATATCTTGAGTAATCATCTACTAGCAAGAATATGTATCTCTTTCCAGATGGTGTCGGTGGTGTGATTGGTCCGCATAAATCTCCATATACTAAAACTAAAGGTGATGTTGATCTAGTTTTTGCTTTCTTGGGAAATGGTGCTCTACTATGTTTACCAACTAAACAAACATCACAAATTTGTGTTGTATGTTTAATGGCAGGTATTCCTTGAACTAACTCCCTTTGAGTCATAGATTTTAATGATTCAAAGTTGAGATGTCCTAATCTTGCGTGCCATAACCAAGTGTTATCTTTTAAGTTTTCTAATAAACAAACAGGTGTGCCTATTCTTAGACTTGCTTTATATAGACGGTTTTTCTGTCTAGTAACTTTCATGAAGATTTTGTCGTCCATGTCATAAATTCGTAATTCATTGTCTTCCATTACAACTTTACAACCAATTTCGGTGAATTGTCCAAGGCTCAATAAGTTGCTTTTCAAGCTTGGAATGTAATACACGTGTGATATAATTCTTTTCTTCTCGTCATCACATTCTATTAGAATTGAACCTTTTCTTTTGATCTCTATGTGTGATCCATCTCCGAATCTTACTTTACCACTAACTTTATCATCTAGCTCCTTGAAGTGTTCTCTCACACCAGTCATATGGTTGCTAGCTCCATTGTCTAAATACCATAGACTATCCATATTTGTCTCTTTAGGCCCTACATCTTGTTCGTGTAGTGAGACATTTTGATCTTCAACTTTTGTTACAAGTGGGTCTTCTAATATTGCCATTAATAAGGTAGGTTCTAAGTCCTCCTCGACAAGATTTGATTGCATATTAGTGTTTGTCTTAGAATAACACTTATTTGCAAGATGTCCCTTCTTATTGCATTTGTAACATATTACTTTGCTAAGATCATAATTTGATCTTTTGAAGTTGTTCTGAGAGGTTTCTCCATCTCTTTTTCCTTCTTTAAATTTTTCGTGGTTTTTGTTTTGTGAAAATCTATGTTTTTCACTTCCACGTCCTTTAAAATGCTTTCCTCTACCTTCATGTCGTGTGAACATCAATTTCTCCTGATTGTCCACTTGTTTTCCTTTCTTAAACTTAATCCTTTCTTCATAAGTCTTAAGTCTCCCTATAGCTTCTTCCATTTTCATAGTTCTTAGGTCAGAATATTGTTCTATAGATGCAACTATTTGCAGATACCTATCAGGTACAACATTTAGTAGTTTTCTTACTAAGGTTTGATCTTCTATTATGTGTCCTAGACTAGCGGCTTTGTTTACAAGGGTTGTGAGTTTTCATGTAAAGGTGTTGATTGTTTCATCTTCCTTCATATGTAACAACTCAAAGTCAGATTTGAGTGTTTGTAATCTCGCTTGTTGAACTCTCTCTTCGCCTATGTGTCTAGTCTTTAAAGCATCCCAAATGGCTTTCGGGGTTTTGTGCTTTGTTATTTGAAGTAATTGATCTTCGGGTAAGGATTGGTAAAGGTATGCAATAGCAGTTTTCTCCTTCTTGTTATCGGGTTGAGTCTTTTTTAATGGCTCTATTGTTTCCCATAACCCATTTGCTTCTAAAATAATTTGCATTTGAATTGCCCATAATGAGTAATTCGCGGGTTTTAACATCGGGCATTGGAATTGAGGGGTAGTACTAGTTGTACTCTCTCCCTTCTTTCCATCATCTCCACCAATTTTCGTCATATCTTAAGGGTAATGACAAATTAATCTCCAAAAGAAAATCTAACACGAGGTGTGTTAAAAAAATCTAGCGCGCTTCTAATGTTTTGTGTCTAAAAGACAATCAAAACTCTATATAGGATTAGTTAAAAATAAAAACTATCCTCGGAGATTATATTTATAAATGAATAAACCTAAGGTTAATTACTCCTTAAAAGTTATTCCTAATTATATAATAAGCAGTGTAATCAGTAGGTTATTATATTCTAACTTATGACAAGATACTAAAATATAAAGTAGTAATTTATCAAAAAAAAAAAAAAAAAAAACTATACAATATATGTCAGAAATATATACTATAAAGTTGAAGGGTGGAATTAATAAAAATGGAACCTGGGGGGGGGGTAAATTTAAACCCGTAGCCCTAATATTGGTTTGGTGTTGCCCTGGCACTTATTTGCGCCTCTCTTCTTTCTTGTATCTCTTTGTGAGAGATAAAAATGTCTCTGGTTGAGACTAAAACTGCTTCTTCTTCTTCTGATGGTTGACCGCCGAATTGTCCTTGGCTTTTGGTTAACCTTCTTCTCTTCACGGTGGTGTTCTTATCTTCGAACGCTAATTGATCCTCTTGGGATTCTTCCGCCGTGTATATATGTTGAATCAAGTGGTGATTCAAACAAATCAAGGGTGCCTTGGTTTTGATTCTTCAAGAAACAGGTGTGTTTGTTCCTTGTTGTGAATCACTTCTTTGCCCCTTTTTTTCTGATGACTATTGTGTTAATTTTTGGTATGTGGTTCTTTGTTTCTGAATCGATTTGGGTGCTAAGTATGTAAAAACGAGTACCCTTTGATCCCTTGGGTCTTGTATTTGTTTTCCGGTATAAAATCTGATCGGAATTTTTTGCAAAAAAAACAGAGATGCCTCCTTTAGATGCCGGTATTAATTACTTTGGTGACTAAAGTGGTTGGACTCTCTTTGATTGTAGAACACAATAAAAATGAATTCTTTGATCTATTGTTGTTCGAATTGATTTTGCAAAAAAAAAATTTACCGAGACTCAGGGTTTGATCTTTTACAGGTTTCTTTCTTCATGACTCGCTCAATTTTTCTTCTTCTTCTTCTAGGATCTTTAACCGTAGGCTCTGATACCAAATGTAGAATGATAGAATGCAAAATGTAGATAAGTGTTTCTGCATCATGATCGAATTAACAGGAAGTATTTCACAGGTTTCATAAAAGTTTCAGTATCGAATAGCATCATGATTAACAAGAGTAGAATCTGATGAATATTATCATAACAGTAGGAAACAAATGAAGATTGGGATGAACCCTTTAAGAATCTGATATTATAAAAGTGAAGGGTTGATTATTACAAACAGCCATGTCCCTATTTATACTAAAAGAACAGGTATGATATGAAGGGTTATGATGGTTCATTAAAAACCAAAAGTTGTGTCCTTTCAATCATAACTGTCAATAACTAACTGTAACTATAACTAACTATAAACTGTAATTAACTATCATAGATGACAGAATTAACTAAACTAACTAAGGTTGCAGCCCTATTCTAATATAACAAAGATTAGTGGATTATGTTTTCCAACATGCTTTATATCTATAATAAATTATTGAAACTTTTGTGTAGTGAGCGTCATTGGCTTCTTTTTGTGGTTTGTCCAAACTTGCGGACGGGTTATATTGTGGAGAGGTAAATTTTCTAATATTGAGTTTGAGTTGACATGTAATTTTTGAGAAAATAGTTGAAGTTAACGAAATGCCATTACTTTTCAATATAGGGCTTTCGAGATTAAGTTTGATTGGACAATTGATTTGGTAAATAATCTAAAATTGTTGTGTATATATAATTGATTTGGTTGTTGCATTTGTGTAGCTATGTTTGTTTATTTAAATTTAGTGTTTCCAACAAAAGGGTGGATGGGAATGCGGATACTATTTGATGAAGTTCATGCATGACCTTGTTGTAAAAAAAGAAGCCGACTTCCCAAAAATTGTAAGTATTTCCTTTTATGCTCGAGATTATAGCGGGTTAGCTGGGATTGCAGCAGTCTGCTGCTGTTGCAGCGGGTTGACAAAGCTCATTTTTTGTGAATTTGGTTTTAAGTGAACTTTAAATGTAAAATTTGATTAACTAGTGATGTAAGGGGGTGTTTGACAAAGCTCATTTTTTGGCATATCGGCTTATGTTTCGTAAGCCCATTTTTTCCTATTCCAAAACTTACGGCTTATATAAGCTTATTATGATATAATATAATAAGCTTATATAAGCCGATAAGTGTCAAAGTAAGCCGGAAATAACGGGCTTATAAAACATAAGCAGAAAATGTAGAAGCCAAAAAATAAGCTTAAACAAACACCCCCAAGCTTGAGCTAGGAGGTGTTGACCAGAAATGAAGTTGGTTGTTTTTGTATATGGTATGCAGTGATATAGAAATGAGGCGTTAAATATAAGAAAATTTGTTATTTTCTGGTGTAACTTGAAATAATGGGGTTGGTTTTCATTTTACTTTGATTTTTTATTTATTTATGATTTAGTATGTTTGTGTATCTGATATGCTAGTAATAAGTTTTGTCACGATGGTGTTTGAGTAATGCATCTAAAAAGGTGGTTTTTTAAGTTTTGTGCTACAGGACAGCGAAAACTACGAGGTTTTGGTGTAGTCTATGTTGTCCCAGTGTGTGAGTCGAATATGAGTTGCAAAGTTTTCTGAATAATTATTTCGTCTCTCTTTTCAGTCGTGTACATATACATGTATATATAGGGTACGAATAATTGTGTCCGTTCGGTTTGTATCCAACCGACATAAGTAACTAATAACTACCATAGCCAACTAACTAACTAACCACCATAACTAACTTAACCGCTTGGCGGTTACTAACTAACTAACGAACATCATTGGTCCTTCATGTTTCATTATTTACATACGGAGCAATGTCAAGATTATCAGCTCACATTCTCCTCCTTAATCTTGATCGTTGCTTCGTCCTAAGTCTTGAACTCCAAGCATTTGTCGCATAGTCACAAACTTTAGTCTTGGTAAAGCTTTTGTTAGAATATCTGCTCTTTGTAATTCTCCACTGACGTGTTCCACATTGATGTACCCATTCTCTACGCATTCACGAATGAAATGATAGCGAATGTCGATGTGCTTGCTTCTTCCATGAAAAATTGGGTTTCTGACGAGTGCTATTGCTGAAATGTTGTCGACCTTCAGCGTTATCCTTTTCTCTTCCCAACCAATTAATTCACTAAGTAGTCGTTTTAACCATAAGGCTTGACATGCTGCTCCAGTGGCCGCCATGAATTCTGATTCACATGATGAGAGTGCCACTGTTGGTTGCTTCTGAGTACATAAGGTAATAGGTGATTCTCCAAAATAAAATACTATCCCAGTAGTTCCTTTTCCTTGATCGGTATTGATTCCATAACTACTGTCGCTGTAACCTGTAATCTTGCAGCTACCTTCTTTCTTGTATATTATGCCATGCTCCTTTGTTCCTTTGATGTATCGGATTACTTTTTTTATCGCCTTCAGGTGATGCTCCTTTGGGTCTTGCATGAATCTGCTAAGTAGTCCGACTGAGTAACTAAGATCTGGTCTTGTATGTAGTAAGTATCTGAGACTTCCAATTAAGCTTCTGTAATAAGTTGCGTCAACTGAGTTTCCATCTTCCACCTTGACCAACTTAGTACCAGGATCCATTGGTATCTTTGTATCATTACTATCCATCATACTTGTTTCCTTCAAGATCTTGTTGATATAACCTGTCTACTTGATTGTAATCTCTCCTCCTATCTGAGTAACTTCTATCCCAAGGTAATAAGCTAACAATCCTAAGTCGCTCATTTTAAATTTGTCTTCCATCTGGGATTTAAATACTTCTATTTCCTTCTGTGGAGTGCCTGTGATTATCAAATCATCTACGTAGACTCCAACTATGAGTGTAGAAGTCTTGCTTCTCTTCGTGTAAACTGCTTGTTCAAGATTACATTACTTAAAGTCTAATGACTTCAAGGTTTGATCAAGTTTCACATTCCAAGCTCGTGGTGCTTGTCTTAAGCCGTACAAAGCTTTAGTGAGCTTGTAGACTTTCCCTGAATTTCCTTGTTGAGTAAAACCTTCAGGTTGTGTAACATAGACTTCTTCCTTTAAATCTCCATGTAAGAATGCTGATTTTACATCTAAGTGATGTACTTGCCATCCATGATATGCTGCTAGTGCTAATATCAACCGAACTGTCTCTATCCGAGCAACTGGTGCAAATACTTCATCGAAGTCTATTCTTTGTTCTTGTACATATCCTTTTGCTACTAATCTTGCTTTATATTTGATGATCTTCCCTTTTACATCCCTCTTGGTCTTGTAAACCCATTTGAGTCCTATTGCCTTCTGATTCGTTGGCAATGTAGTAAGAGTCCATGTGTTATTCTTGTTGATTGAATCCAGTTTAACCTCCATGGCCTCAATCCATTTCTTATCTGTTGATGCCTCCTTGTAGTTACGGGGTTCTTCTTCCATAAATAGTAAACTTTCAGTTTCAACTTCACGTGCATTTTCATATATTTTCGTTAAGTCTTTGAAACCTCGTACTGGTATATCATCAAATCTATGATCTGAGTTCCTAAGTGAACTAGTAGTAGCTTCTTCTTCCTCTTCTGAGTTTGGGTTGTAAGTGTATGCTGGTGGGGTGATTGGTGAGTCAGGATCTGGAAACGGATCCTGTTCATGATATGTATTATCATCATTTTCTGTGTTGACTGGTGTAGGGTTTTCATTGTCAACTCCTTCTACCACAAAACTTGCCCAAAATGTGTCTTGTATACTTGTTTCCTCTCCATTTTTATCCCAATCCCACGGTTTTGTTTCCATAAACTTTACATCCCTGCTTACGTGTTTCCTCTTTCCTATTGGATCATATAACCTACATGCTTTTGATCCTTCCTCTACTCCTAAGTAAATCATTGGTATGCTTCTATCATCCAGCTTCTTCAGGTGAGGTATTGTTATCTTGGCATAAGCTGTGCAACTGAATATTCTTAGGTTTTCCAGATTCGGTTTTCTGTTGTAGAGTGCCTCATATGGAGTTTTATCTACCAGGGCTCTTGTAGGTACCCTGTTGAGTATGTAAATGGCGTGTTTCGCTGCTTCCGCCCAAAAAGTTAAAGGTAACTTCAACGCTTTCATCATACTCCTCGTAGTTGATAACACTGTTCTATTTCTTCTCTCCACTACTCCATTTTGTTGTGGTGAGTAAGGTGCTGTCAACTGTCGCGCTATTCCATTTTCCCTACAATACTTGGTGAATTCATTAGATGTAAATTCACCTCCTCTATCTGTTCTTAGCATCCTTAATTTCATTATCATTTCCGTTTCAATCTGTTGTCTAAATTCCTTGAAAGTGCTAAATGCCTGATCTTTCGATGTCAGAAAGTAGGCCCACATGAAACGTGTACAGTCGTCCACTAATAAGAAAATGAGTTTCTTTCCAGAGTGTGTGGCTGGACTTATAGGACCACAGAGGTCTCCATATACTAAGTCCAACGGGTTCTTTGATCTGAATTTAGCTTGATTTGGAAATGGTGTTCTATTGTGTTTTCCTAATAAACATGCATCACAAATCTGTCCTGCATGATTTATTCTAGGTATTCCTTCCACTAGACCTTTTCTTGTCATCTTGTTGATGTCTTCAAAGTTCAGATGACCTAATCTAGCGTGCCACAACCATGCTTGGTTATCTACATTTGCTAAGAGACATATAGGTGCTTCTATTTGTAAACTAATACTGTAAATTCGATTCTTAGATCTTTCAACCTTTATCATCAACTTCTTATTCTTATCATACAAAGTCAGTTTGTTTCCATCCATAATGATCTTACAACCTATCTCTGTGAGTTGTCCTAAACTTAGTATGTTGCTCTTGAGGTTTGGAATGTAGTATACATCCGAAACTATCTTCTGTTCTTAGTTCCTACAACCTAACAATATAGAGCCTCTACCCTTTATCTCCACATACGATCCATCTCCAAAACGAACGCGTCCAGTTATGATTTCATCAATATCCCTAAAATGACTCTTGGTTCCCGTAATATGGTTACTTGCCCCATTATCTAAATACCATATGCTTGCATCTGCTGTAGCATATTTTCCGGGTTGAATATGTCCTTCATTCAACAAAACTTCCTCTAGTTCAGTTTTGTGTGTAGTCATTAATAGTGATGGTTCATCGTCTTCCAAGATAAGGTTTGATTGTTCCTTAGTTGTCGATGTTCCTCTACAGTTTCTCTTATAATGTCCAAGTTTGCCACACTTGAAACATTGTACTTTGCTCATATCCCCCTCATGTTTATTCCTATTTGACTTTCCGTTGTGAGTTGAGCTTTCTTCCTTTGAGTCATATTTGTTTCTATCACTCTGCCAGTTTCCTCGTGAAAAGTTTGATCTAGCTCCGCGTTTACTAAATCGCCTTCCTTTTCTCGAGTGTTCGCCATGTGCAAATAGTAAGTTTTCCTGGCTTTCAACTTGTCCTCCTTTTCGGAGTTTTATCCTTTCTTCAAATGCCTTGAGTTTTCCAGTGATCTCATCTAAGGTAATATCGTCGAGATCATTTGTTTGTTCTATGGATGCTACTATTTGAATGAACCTATCTGGTATGGAGTCTAATAGTTTTCGTACTAAAAGTGATTCATCCAAAGTTTTCCCTAATTCTTTTGCCTTAGTGGCGTAGCCGTTTAGTTTAGCCGTAAATGCATCCACCATGTCGTCTTCCTTCATTTGAAGTGTTTGAAACCTGATGAGGTTGATCGATAGACTGATAAGGTGGTTAAACCTTTGTTGCTTGTGTGTATGTGATAAGTTGAGTTAATATGATCAAGTACGCGGAATTTACTTAATCACACTTAGAAGGTTATTTGTAGTATAAAAATGGAACAGTTATGCTTGTGTATATAGAACAAAGAACATGCAATGTTATCACCAAACGATTCAATATTATTCAAGATAATACGAGTGATCTTCAATATCACTAGGGTTACAAAGACCTTGAATCTTATGTTCTCTACGACTTGTGATATATGTTCTATGTTCTTGAGAGTTATTGTTTATGCACTTTATGTCATGTACGTTTATCACTAGTCTAAGATCTTTCTTTTATAACACAAGAAAGATCTTTACAATATTGTCAAGTCCTATCGAACGCTTGTTTTGAGAATGTCAGTCATTAAGATACAACTTGTATCTATGTTTACAACTTGTTCTGTGAATATAACATTATGACTGATCACATGGGATAAGATATTATCTACCGTATATTCTTGACTTTAATACACATAATATCTTTTCATACTTATCCGCTCAGTAGCAGAAAGTTAATTACCAGCAGCAATGTTAACGCTAGCAGCAGAATCATTCAGCAGCAGCAATGTTAACACTAGCAGCAGAATCAAACACTAGCAGCAGAAACCAAATGCTCTAGCAGCAGAATCATACTTATAGTAGAACCCGGTATTAAACTTCCTGAATATTTAATTCCCAACAATCCTCCCCTAAACATGTGAATCTTTTTCAACATGTTTCTGAATTAAATTATGGATTATGAAGATCTTTCAAACACTTTTGTTCTTCAAGATTGAATATCTTTCTCAATAACTCATCTTCTTTCTGTTCTTTGACTTTAACAATATCAATACACATCTTCAGGCTTCAAACATTGACCTAAAAGATGGTGCAATTTCCTTGGATGGAGGAATTATAAGAGGCAATGATGCTGTGTATCTTGGATGCTTGTTTCAACAAGTGAAATCATCTATCAGCATGCCTTTGCAAGTGATGAACAAACGTGGTTAACTGAAATTGAAAATTTTCTTCGTTTGACCTAGATAGAACTTTCTCCTTTGGAATGCTTCATCCCTTCTGAATATAATACTCCAGAATAAACTTTGTTCTTGTCATTTTCAACCTCCATGTCATCATCTTGTATGCTCTTGTCTTTTCCTCACTTTCATTGGTTAGTCTTCCTTCTTTGGGATTTATTTCTTCTCCTGAGATATTACCTCCCCTGAGATGCAAATAACATTTTATCCTCCCCTGTTTGGAAGATCTCTCACAATGTACCAAAATATTTCTCTCCGTTATCTGAGCTATCCATCAGAACATGTTATCAGACAATGTTGTACATGTAGCCATCAATTCCTTAAGAGTTTAAGTTGCTGCCCTCATCACTTCTAGGTGTGTTAACTCCTATGAGAGGTAATTCAAGTGGCATTTGACTCATGGTCCATCATTTGATGGTTTTTGCGAGTCTCTTTGAAAATCCTTTTAAGAAACTTTTTCCTTAGCAGTATGTACTTGATTTTATTATGAAAAACCATACTGCTTTCAACCATTTTGAAGGGATTAAGTGTATAACAGACACTCAATCAAAATTTTGGTTTAAAGCAACCTCTGGTTGTGTGAGAACCAATGTTTTTCAGTTATAAATAACTGCCTGTGTAAAGATAAACCTATTCAAAAGGCTTTCTTGACAGGGTTTCCAGCTCATAGTAATTGTTGCCTCTAACACAAGTGTTAGATTCACTTTTACTAGCTGTTCTTTCTATCAGATGTCCTTAGACTTTCTCATTATACTTAAAAGTATAAAATGATAGAAAGTGAGTTGTATCAGTTACTATCTGATCAACTATGTCATCAATTCAATGTGAAATATCATAATCAAGCTTCAAGAAAGAAGTTTTAAGGAGGTTAGAAATTCCTAAACTTTTTCTATCATAAACCTATTATGTCAGCAACTAATATTATCATTCTGCTGCTTCCATTTCACTTGAAACATCCTTTGTGTTCACATGTTCATACCTGAAATTGTTAGTCTAAAACCAAAAGAACAATGTACAAAGTACTTGTCTTGTATTAGAATAATCATAGGAATAACTGTATGAATAACACAATTTAAATTTGTACTAGCAGCACAAACTTTTGTAATAGCAGTAGTATCTTTTAAAGCCAGCAGCACAAACAAAAATTTATTTACAAAAACACAAAGTTTAAAATCATTGAGGATTAAGCATTCCAATACTTGCTACCAAGTATTGAAACCTTCCAACATCAAAAGCTTTGGTTAGCAGATCTGCAAAGTTGAATTCTGAAGCAATTTTAAGAACTTGAATTAATCTTTTCTCATTGCAGTCTCTCATAAAGTGATGTCTAATTTCAATGTGTTTTGTTTTAGAATGTTGCACTGGATTTTTAATAATGCAAATAGTACTACTATTATCAATATGAATAACAGTGTTCATGAAATTGTACCCATAGTCAAGAAGTTGGTTTTGAAGCCACAAGACTTGAGCACAGCAACTTGCAGTAGCTACATATTCAGCTTCAGTTGTTGAAGTAGCCACAGTTGTTTGCTTCTTACACTGCCATGAGATAAGTCTACACCCAAGGAATTAACATCCTCCAGTTGTTGACTTTCTGTCCAAGCTAGCACCAGCATAATCACTATCCGAAAATGCTACCAAGTCAAAAGGTGACTCTTTAGAATACCATAGTCCCAACCTAGGTTGACCCTTGAGATATCTAAAAATTCTCTTGACTGTTGTTAAATGAGAAACCTTTGGAGTTACTTGAAATCTTGCACAAACACAAATAGAGAACATGATGTCAGGTCTTGATGATGTAAGATACATCAAAGATCCTATCATAGATCTGTATGTGTGTACATCCACATTTTCTCCATCTAAGTCTTTTGGAAGAGGCTTCTCAGAGTCCATTGGTGTGCTTGCCATTTTTGAATCAGCAAAGTTGAACTTCCTTAGTATCTCAGCAACATATTTATCTTGACTAATAAATATGCCTTCATATGACTGTTTAACTTGCAAACCCAAAAAGAATGTAAGTTCCCCCATGGAACTCATCTGAAACTTATCATGCATAAGTTTCTCGAACTCCAAACACATCTCCTTCCTTGTAGATCCAAAGATAATGTCATCCACATACACCTGCACTAACAGAAGATCCTTCTTGTGTTGTTTGATGAAAAGTGTCTGATCAATCTTTCCTCTTTGAAATCCATTTGCTTTTAAATAGGAAGCCAGTGTTTCATACCATGCTCTAGGTGCCTGATGAAGGCCATAAAGAGCCTTAAAAACTCTGTACACTTTGTCTGGATGGTCAGGATCAATGAACCCTGGAGGTTGTGAGACATACACCTCTTCTTCAATTGTGCCATATAAGAATGCACTCTTGACATCCATTTGGTAAACTTTGAAGCCTAAAAATGAAGCATAAGCTAAGAAAAGCCTAATTGCCTCAAGTCTTGCTACTAGAGCAAAAACTTCATCATAGTCTATCCCTTCTTGTTGTGTGTACCCTTGGGCTACTAATCTAGCCTTATTCCTAATCACTATTCCCCTTTCATCCCTTTTATTCTTGAAAACCCATCTAGTGCCAATTACCTTTGCATCCTTAGGTAAATCAACTAGCACCCAAACCTTCTGAATCTTGAACTGAAAAAGCTCCTCTTGCATAGCCTCTACCCAGCTTGAATCATCTAAGGCTTTCAGAATGTTCTTTGGTTCATCTTGTGAGAGAAAACATACAAACAAGCAAGACTTTGAAAACTCATGCTGCTTTGAAGCATAAAGGGCATCAAGAAGCCCTTGTTGGTCTGAAGACATCAGTTGTTGTCTTGTCTTCACACCTGATTGTACATCTCCAATCACATTTTCTAGGGAGTGGACTTTGTGAATCCTTGTGTATGGGGTTGAAGGAACTTGATAGGTAGGTGTGATGTTTCTCAAATCCACCTCATTATCTGAGAAATCTGCTTCATTTGAGTATGAAGGGCCAATAGTAGAATCATTTGGCCTAGCAGCAGAAAAATTAAGCCTAGCAGTAGAATGCTCTGTCTCAGCAGCACTATCATCAGCAGAAACATTTTGTTGTTCCTTTGTTCCATCTTCCTTGAGTTCACTTTCAACATCTTCTTTAGCTTTACCAGAAGAAGATTCATCATTTGTTGAAGTTGAAGCCACACTGGTACTTATTGGCATCCATATATGAACTTGATTTGTCTCCTTGTCTAACCCCACCTCATTTGTTGTTTGTGAACCTGAAAAATTATTAGTTTCTGCAACAACAAGCACATAATTCATAGACTGGGTTAATGACTCTAGATCAAATAGCCAATTCGGACCTTCACCTACTACATTGGATTTATGCTCTAAAAATTCCACATGTAAGTTTTCTTCTACTTTCTTAGTTCTTAAGTTGTATACTCTAAATACTTTGCTATTGAGAGAATATCCAACTAAGAAACCTTCATCTGCTTTGCCATCAAACTTTCCAAGATGGTCTAAGGTATTGAGAATTGTC
The DNA here is from genome assembly GCA_021014915.2 of Artemisia tridentata subsp. tridentata. Lineage (NCBI taxonomy): Eukaryota > Viridiplantae > Streptophyta > Magnoliopsida > Asterales > Asteraceae > Artemisia > Artemisia tridentata. The sequence continues at coordinate 170,594,245 of CP139507.1, read as the reverse complement.
ACATGACATCCAAAAGGTCTAAGAAATCCTATTGCAGGAGTTCTACCTCTAAAAAGTTCATATGATGTCTTATTGTGAGGCTTAACAACTAAAACTCTATTCTGAACATAGCAAGCAGTGTTGACTGCTTCAGCCCAAAAAGTTATAGGTAGCTTAGAATCAGCTAACATAGTTCTAGCAGCTTCTATTAGTGTTCTATTTTTCCTTTCAGCAACTTCATTCTGTTGTGGAGTTCTAGCAACACTAAATTCTCTCCTAATACCCTTTTCTTTGCAGAATTCATCCATAACTCTATTTTTGAACTCTGTCCCATTATCACATCTAATGACTTTTACTCTTTTGTCTACTAGGTTTTCTATCTCAGTAATGAAAGTCTTAAGGATGCTAGGTGTCTCATCCTTAGTAGCTAAAAAGAAAACCCATGTAAATCTACTATAGTCATCAGTAATAACTAGACAATATCTCTTATGTTGAATACTTCTAACATTTGTAGGACCAAACAAGTCCATGTGAAGCATAAACAATGATTGATTGATAGAGTTAAAAATCTTGGGCTTACAAGTAGCTTTGTGTTGTTTGCCTTTAAGACAAGCAATGCATGTTTGATCATTTTCAAATAGTTTTTGAGGTAAATCTCTTACCAAACCATTTTAACAATCTGATTTATGGTTTTGAAGTTAATATGACCAAGCCTCCTATGCCATAACATTGATTCATCCAATGTGGCCTTTGCAACAAGACAAGTTAAATTCTTTTTAGGAACAATGTTCTTCATGTCTACACTGTACATATTGCCCTTTCTAGGAATTTTAAGAAGCACTTGACTTTCATCAGGCATCTTAAAATCAGGAGAAAGTACAAGACATTCAGTGTCACAGAAAAGAACTTTGTTCTTTTTGTCACACATTTGTGAGACACTAAAAAGATTATAATTTAGCTCTTGTACATAGTACACATCTTCAAAATCTAAATTTCCAGTTTTGATTGTACCTTTACCGGAAATTTTGCCACCAACACCTCCTCCAAAGGTAACATAGCCTCCATCTATTGATTAAAAATCTGAGAGATAAGACTTGTTGCATGTCATGTGCCTTGAACATCCACTATCTGAGTATCCTTGATCCTTTTGTTGATCAATTGAATGTTCCTGCACATAAAAGAGAAGTATTAGTTTCTTTTGGGGACCCAAGCCATTACTGACTTGGATCAGCCTCTTGCATCAATGAAGTTTAATCTCTTAAGAACAGTTGATGCAACATTGGATTTAAGAATCCAACATGCTGAGGCCTTAACAGCATTTGCCCTGTTTTCCCTAGCAGCAGAATGAATTACATGCTTAGCAGCAGAAACTGCTAGCTTTGTAATTGTTCCCTTAATTTTCCAAACTTGTTTTGGGACCACTGCTTTTGTTTGAATGGGCCTATTAACAGTTTTTTATGAATGTTTTGAAGTTAATTTTGCATTTTTAATTGTTGGTTTTGGGTTAACAGTCATGAATGGTCTAGCAGCAGAAACTTCTTTGACAATTGCTCTGGGTTTTGTTCTTTTAGACTTAGAGTGAAAGTGAGTTTGAGGAGTTTGCCTTTTGAAATTCACCCTATTGTTTTCATACCCAGATACCCATTTGTTACAGAAAGCTGCAAGATGATCAAAACTACCACATGTGTAACAAGCTTTATTATAAAAGAAAAAGTCATCACCTAATTGGTTAGACTTGAGGCCATTCCAATTTCTTTGGTTACCTCTGGGCTTGCTAGCGGATCTATATTGTTCACAATATTTAACTGGTTGCCTAACATGTTTAATGTTTGAACTAGGCTTAACAGTATCCTTTTTGATCACTTTAGGAACCCTTGTTCCTGCTTTCTTAACTTCTTCAGGTTTAGACATAACCTGTTCATCTTCTTCATCATCAGATACCCAGTCTTCAATGACTACTCTATCTGATCTTCTATTAGAGGAAACCTTGTCCTCAGGAAGTAAAGTTTTACTTAAACTTTCACTTACTTTCTTTGGTTCATCAACAACTAGCTTGGTCTTTGGTTGTACACCATACTGTAGCGCAGGTTGTTGAAATTCAGGGATACCTTAATTTTCTAGGTCAATCCTTGGGGGTTTAGGGATACCTCTGTATGGAGGTGGGACACTCTTATATCCTACTCCTGACTTAGCTCTATTAATCACTTGGCATTCTATCATGTTGGTCACACCTCTGGAAGCATGTTCTAGTGTCTGTATAGTCAAGTGAATGTTTCCATTTTCCTTTTTGACCCTATCAAAAGCCTCTCTCAAAAGCTTAATTTCAGCATCTTTAAAGAATATGTCTTGTCTTAGGAGAGCTTTGTCATCAGAAAAAGCAAGTTCATTTTCTTTGTAGTATAAGATCTGCTTTTCTGTTGATTCTAAACCACACCTATAATTAATGTAGTTTTGATGGGTTTTGCCTAGCTCTTTCGTTTGTTCATCATAATGTTTGATTAAAGTTTGTAATTCTTTAAGAGCAGTACAAGCATTTGAACAAGCTTTATGAGATTGTACCTCAGAAGTAGAAAAAGCCATGAGTCCCATCTGTGAAGAATCTTCTTCTTCATCAGCCATGAAACTCCAATCAAAACCTAGCCCATCAATAGCTACCATAGCCTTTGAGTTTTGCTCAGAAACCTCCCTTGTTTTGGATGTGTTTCCAAAACCTTTGTTCTTGCTATCCTGCTGCCTTGGTCTTCTACATTCTCTTGAGAAGTGACCCATCATGTGGCAGTTATAGCACTCTATCTTTGACTTATCAAAACCAGCAGTATCAGTATTGCTGATTAAGAGCTTCTTCCCCGTCCTTTGATAGAACTTCTTGGCTCTCATGCTAAGAAGAGAAATTTGCCATTTTAGGTCCATTTCCTCCAGATCATCTTCATTGATCTCTTGGAGGTCTTCATAGGTGAGCATGGACCCATTATTTTGACTTGTAAGAAATGCACAACAAGTCTTTTCATCTAAAATACCCATGGTACTGCTTTTTGAACTAGCAGTACCAACACCATCAACAACTTTCACCTCTTCACTTGAGTTTGAGGTACTAGGAGTTGACATAAAAGCCATGTTCCCAGTATTAGAACTAGTACCTCCATTCTTCTTCAAATCTTGCTCCACAATCTTAAAGTTGCTATACAAATCTATCAACTCCATTGTATCAATGTCTGGCTTGTTCTTCCAGATAACAACATGCATAGCCCACTCTTCTGGTAAGCTTCTCAGAAATTTTGAGTTCAAATCTTCTTGAGGTATTTCAACCCCAAGAATAGCAAGTTGGCTCATAATATTCTGAAGCCTATTAAACATATGGTCAAGAGATTCATTGTATGTAGAGGAGAAGTTTTCAAACTGCTGCTTGAGCAGTGTCTTGTGGGTTTTCTTGGTGGCTTCATTTCCACCATATCTGGCAATAATAGCTTCAAATAATGACTTAGCATCTTTGAACTTGCTGAAGTTTAGAAGTTGATCATTTGGAATGGTCATCATCAGCATGCTTCTTGCCTTCAAGTCATTTTTCTTCTTTATTCTTTCTTCTGTAGTTGTTGGCTTTGTCTGCAGAGTTGTCACCACTTTACCTTCCACTGTTGATGAAATGGTTGTAGGCTGGTAAGAGTTTCCATCTTCAATGATTTCCCAAAGTGCATAGTCTTGCACTTGGAAATATTGCTCTATCCTCAGCCTCCACATCTCAAACTTATTCTGTTTGAGCATGGGTATTTTTGCAGCAACATTGGTCAGAATAGATTCAACGTCCATTTCTTCTTCTTCTTCTTCTAAATCAACTATATCAGCCTTGCTCTGATACCAATTGATGAGGTTGATTGATACACTGATAAGGTGGTTAAACCTTTGTTGCTTGTGTGTATGTGATAAGTTGAGTTAATATGATCAAGTACGCGGAATTTACTTAATCACACTTAGAAGGTTATTTGTAGTATAAAAATGGAACAATTATGCTTGTGTATATAGAACAAAGAACATGCAATGTTATCACCAAACGATTCAATATTATTCAAGATAATACGAGTGATCTTCAATATCACTAGGGTTACAAAGACCTTGAATCTTATGTTCTCTACGACTTGTGATATATGTTCTATGTTCTTGAGAGTTATTGTTTATGCACTTTATGTCATGTACGTTTATCACTAGTCTAAGATCTTTCTTTTATAATACAAGAAAGATCTTTACAATATTGTCAAGTCCTATCGAACGCTTGTTTTGAGAATGTCAGTCATTAAGATACAACTTGTATCTATGTTTACAACTTGTTCTGTGAATATAACATTATGACTGATCACATGGGATAAGATATTATCTACCGTATATTCTTGACTTTAATACACATAATATCTTTTCATACTTATCCGCTCAGCAGCAGAAAGTTAATTACCAGCAACAATGTTAACGCTAGCAGCAGAATCATTCAGCAGCAGCAACGTTAACGCTAGCAGCAGAAACCAAATGCTCTAGCAGCAGAATCATACTTATAGTAGAACCCGATATTAAATTTCTTGAATATTTAATTCCCAACAAAACCCAATCATCAATGATTGTAACCGTGCTTGCTGCACTCTCTCTTCTCCAACGTGTCTCCTTTTTAATGATTCCCATAATTCCTTTGCCGTTTTACAACCCGCTACTTGTAAAATCACATCTTCGGTCAACGCTTGATATAGGAAGGCCGTCGTTGCCTTGTCCTTCTTATCATCTACTTGCGTGTTTTCCTTAGGTTCTATCGCTTCCCATAAACCATGTGCTTCTAATATAACCTTAATTTGTATAGCCCAAACTGTGTAGTTTGTGGTTTTCAATTTTGGGCATTGATATTGTGCAATTGGTGTTACAGGTTTTGGTGTTGTAGTGTTGGTTGTATCGTCACCAGACATCTTATACGTGCTTATGATCTTCACTTTCTAATCGTATGAGAATTTCTAACTAGTATGGTATTCCTACTAATACGGGAATAGAAATAGTTTTCCGGGAATCCTAATAGTATGGGATCAATAAAATAGTTCTCGGTATTTCCTAATAGTACAAAATAAACTTCTATAATATTTAATATAATAGAAATCCAGAAATTTGAATCGTGACCTCGTTGTTGTGTTAAACACAAACATATTCCCTCTCGTGTATTGGTACTTGAATGTTATACCAACAACGTCTTTTCTTTTCCCTTGTCTCTGCGTTAATATCACCGAATCCCAACAACTTGTCGCTTTTCTTTTGATGTTCACCACGTTATTGTTGTTGTTGCCTCGTCGTTGTTGTTTTTTCCTTTTCAAACCGATTCACAAAACAAAATTCGTATTCCTTGTTATTTTTGTGTCGATTCGTTTCTGTCCCAACAAACCAAACGAGTTCCTTTTTTCGGTATTCCACACTTGCTCCTCACGTTGCTATCTTCTTTTGTGCCGACTTGAATTCCTTTACCACAAAACGTGTCCTTGAAACTTTCTTGTTCTCGGTATCCTTCCAACCAAACCAAACGTTTTCGTTGTTGTTGTTTCTTTTCGAATTCTAAGTCTACTTTTCACACAAAACAATTCCCCTCTCGGTATTCTTCACCAAAACAAACGAGTGTTTGTTTTTCCTTTCGTTGTTGTTGTTGTCTTTGTCGCTCCAAAACGTTTTCCACAAGCAATCCTTGAACTCCACTTATTCTTCTCGGTTCTATTCTACACCGTGTCCACAACACACCTTGAATACCTCTCGGTATTCTTTATCCAAAAACAAACGATTTGTTTGTTTTTTTTTCTTCGTGTTGTTGTTGTTCTTGTCTTTCCAAAACGTTTTCAACAAATAATCCTTGATGTTCTTCTCGGTATCCTTCCAACCGTGTCCACAACAACCTTTAATCCTCGCATTTATCACACGTTCCTTTTCTTCCCTTTGTGTTTATTTATAACCGATTTCACAAAGTTTTATCCCACTTTTCTTTTTTTCACAAGACGTCGTGTTTTTCTTTTCCTTGTCGCGTTAACAGCAACCACTCTCGTTCCACGCTATCCTTCCAAGCGTCAAGAGTTTTCCTTCTTCCTTTGTTGCCGCGTTATTGCAGTTACCAACAAATTTCTTGTACAATATTGTATACTTCCTCTTGTTTGTTGTCGCGTTCTAGAAATCACAACAAACCTCCCACCAATTACGTTTGATGTTTACGTTTGCAACTCCACACAAGTTTGATCGTGCACTATCTCCCTTGCGTTCCTAATTATCCAGGCGTTGTTTCTTTTGAAACACCACTAATCCTACTGAAAACAGAAAGTTCCCAGCGTACGTTATTCTTGATGTTCTCGTTCAATATTTTTGGTATCCAACGAGCGTGTGAATGAACGCTTGCTCTGATACCAATTGTTGTCCCAGTGTGTGAGTCGAATATGAGTTGCAAACTTTTCTGAATAATTATTTCGTCTCTCTTTTCAATCGTGTACATATACATGTATATATAGGGTACGAATAATTGTGTCCATTCGGTTTGTATCCAACCGACATAACTAACTAATAACTACCATAACCAACTAACTAACTAACCGCCATAACTAACTTAACCGCTTGGCGGTTACTAACTAACTAACGAACATCATTGGTCCTTCATGTTTCGTTATTTACATACGGAGCAATGTCGAGATTATCAGCTCACAGTCTATGCTTGATAGTTCATACCTCTTGCATGCTAACCTAATGTTTAGGATAGTATAATGGAACCATATATTAAATTGTTACAAGTAACCTGCAATTGTCGTAGTTATAGCTGATTATAGTTTATTATCGTAGCTACTAGTAATATGTTATAGTGGGTCGGCTGCTGTTGCAGCGGGTCGGCTGCTATTGCAGCTACGGGTGTCAAATGGGTTGAACTAACATGTTATATGCAATTTGGACTGAATTCACTAGCTACTTGTAATATACTTTGCTACTAGTAATATGTTATAGGGGGTTGGCTGGAATTGCAGCAGGTTAGGCTGCTGTTCCAACGGGTCGGCTGCTATTGCAGCCACAGGTGTCAAATGGGTTGAACTATGTTATATGCAATATGGTTACTTGAACTAACATGTTATATGCAATTTGGACTGAATTTTGTTGGTTTTATTGCGAAAAAATATGACTAATATATATCTATATTTGTTTTTATAGCTTTGGAATGATATACGCCGTTTACAACCACTGGAGATCGACCAAGTGGCTCTTCTAACACTGCACGAGTTTTATAGGGATGTTGTACTTACTCCTTTAGATACAACGGCTCCTCAGTAGTCCATGTTTTATATTTTGGTGATGATGACGTTTAACGATTGTAATGGATAACACTTTTATATTTTGGTGATGATGACGTTTAAACGATGATCACACCTCAGATGGTTGCGTTGGTTGATGTTTATATAAAATATTAAGTTTGTTAAATATTGTTTGTGTATGTTGCAATGTCAGGTCTGCTGCGGAAACTATTATGGTAGTGTTTGGATACAGGTTTATGGTAGTGTTTGGATACAGGTTTTGGATTTTTTATTTATTTTTTTTTTTATTTTTTTTTTTTTTTTTTGAAAAAACAGTTTTTTGGTGCTGTTTATTAAGAAACCGTACCAGAAAAGAAAATATTTGGTTGGCTTTTTATTGAAGACATTTGGTACGGTTAGAAATAAAACCGCACCAAATAATCATTTTTTGTGCCAGAACACATTTTATTTTTTTGTACGCTAGTATTTGGTACGGTTTAACCGTACCGCAAGGCTTTAAAAACCGTACCTAATGAGATTTTTGTGCAGTAGTGGCACATAAATTCTAGTCTACCAACATGACATAAGTTATTTTCAAAGATGATGGATCAATGTAACAGCCCGCCATATTTGACTCGAGAGTAAGTACGAGTCATCTTGAATTATATATTTGACGTTTTGCCATGAAGATGCCAAGCGGTTTCCAGATAAAGACAAAAATTAAGTAGTTTGAGTACAGCAGACGAGAAATTTGAACTATTAAAAACATGTTCTAAATATATATAAAGAATTTTGAATATAGAATTAACTAATAGAAATGAAATAAAGATTACAAACAGACAGTTATGAATAATACTATCTATAAATAGCAAGCATGCGTATCACCAGACACTATAACAAAAGAGAGGACGGGCAAGGATGGTTTTGGCGGGGACGCCCATGTCTCCGCTGAAAGTCGCTAAACAACAAAAATGGCGTTGAGCTGGCATATAGTCTTGCTGACCGTTTACTAAATTTTCAACGGGACTTTTTGCCGGGAACATGTCCCCGCTGAAAGTGTTTTCCATATTTGGCGAATTTTGACCAAACTAGTAACTCTTAATTGTTCCCGGGTTTTTTTCCCGCCCTCACTTTTGGCGGGGAGTTTACATGCACAGTGCTACCTTTTTGGCGGGGACACGAGTGTTATTCATTTTCCCTCCTAAAAGATTACTTTAGCCCGCCAATATTTTCTAGCTTTTGGCGGGAACATGTCCCCGCCAAAAGTGCTGGCGCCAATTTATCCCGCCAAATTGCAACTTTATCCCGCCAAAGTTTTACCTATATATAACCTAACCGATCATCCTCAAATCGACAAAACACAAATAACCAAATCATTAATTCCCACAAAACACACATAACAATGGATGGTTACACGCCGGAAGAGGAGTGGTCAATGGTTTTATCGTCGGATGGTCTCTTTAATGAAGTTCTCAATACATATGGCTACGACATTTATGATGAATATGGTTCTTATAAGAACATTAGCCCGTGGATGAGAGACCAGATTCTGGAATGGTTGAGGAAAAATCCGTACTACAGAGAGATGTTGGACGCTCAAGCTGATGATGTTGGAGGAGAAAGCGCGTTTGATACCACACTTGATGATCAGGGAAATAGGATAACAAATCTTGAAACTTTGTTTGAACATTTCATCAAGCAAAGGAAAGCAAGGAAGGGAAAAGATGGTGCAGGTTCTAGCAAAGTGGGAAGTAGCAGCAAAAAAAAAATGAATGGGCAATGTTTGTTATGGTATATGTCGTGTGTTTCATTTGCTTGTCGAGTTGTTTCGTTTGCTTGTCGAGTTGTTTCGTTTGATCTGTTTAGTTTGCTTGTCATGTTGTTTCGTTTGAGTCTGTCTGAAATTTATGTGGTTGAGAACTCTTGCGTGTTTTAAATAAAAGGTTTGCCTTCGTGTTTGTTAATTGTGATATTGTTCCTTCAGTTCCATTCTTTATGGTTACGGTTATGAGTCAATGATGAGTTGCATAGGTAGATCACCGCCGCTAACGAAGGTGCACGACGGCTGTTAAAGAAGCCTCGTGAAATACTTAAGTTTTGCATTACATGAAAGAACTTAAGGACGGATAGGTGAACTTTCAAAAGACTTAAATGCATAGCCAAACAAAAAATTGTTATCGGTTTATACAGAGGTCAATGGCGTTAAAGAAGTCTCGTGAAATATTTAAGTTTTCACAACAGCAACAACATTTTATTAAACAACAACAATAACACAAACAACAACAACAACAACAACAACAACAACACCAACATTACATATGAAGATTGTCCAAGTCACCTAACAGCTCACGGAGTATTGCAGCCGACTGACATGCGTGGTCGGGGTCGTCGGGATTCGTTGCCATTTCAAGTCTTGCCTCCAGCATCCTTACTCTTGTCTCTAGCACCTGCTTTTGTGATTCCAGCATGTTTATCTCTAGCATTTGTTTTTGTGATTCCAGCATGTTTATCCTAAGATCTTTGGCATTCCAGTTTGAGCACTCTGTTGGTGGAGATCCATCACCTTGAGATGTTGAAGCAGACGAGATTACTCGTAACCGGTCATCAAATTCACTCTTCTATATAAAATATCCACATCCATGATCTTTTTCTCTTGGCTGTTACATAATAAGGAAATGTTACGATTGTTTGTATATTTACATAAATAAGAAATGTATGATTGTTCACCTTCGAAAGAGGACTTGCATAATATTTCCATCCAAATGTATCTTCTTGATGTGATGTTCTTAGTTTTATATTTCCTGTTCCACAAGAACACATAAAAGGATTATATCGCTGCATGTCAGGTTTTGAAATTAGTGTGAAGATAAGAGGTTGTGAGGTTAAGTGGTTTTGAGGATAAGAGTGTATATAATGTGTTTGTGAGGATAGAGCAGATCTGCTAGCTTTTGGTGGGAAGTTTTGGCGCCAATATTTTGGTGGGAAGTGTTGGCGCCAATATTTTGGTGGGAAATTTTGGTGGTAATAACATGAATGCACTTTAGAGTTGTTTGGTAATGTGTTCACTTGTGAGCCAGACATCAAATGAAGACTAGAACTACTAAGTGAACAAGCATAGTTAAATGGATCAAATAACAAGATTAGTCAAAGGAAGAATATAACATAAAGTAAAGGCTTAGAATCCTACCATATTTCTTTAAGTGTGCTGAGTGAATGAGGTAATGTGCATTAACAAAGACACAACAAGAACAATTTAAGTTGTGAATTTATCATCTCGGCTCATTCGTTTAACATCTCATGTACAACCATATCATCTCGGCTCATTCGTTTAACATCTCGTGTACAACCATATCATCTCGGCTCATTCATTTAACATCTCGTGTACAACCATATCATCTCGGCTCATTCATTTAACATCTGATGTACAACCATATCATCTCGGCTCATTCGTTTAACATCTCATGTACAACCATATCATCTCGGCTCATTCGTTTAATATCTCGTGTACAACCATATCATCTCGACTCATTCGTTTAACATCTTGTGTACAATCATATCATATCGACTCATTTGTTTAACATATCATGTACAACCATATCATCTCGGCTCATTCGTTTAACATCTCGTGTACAACCATATCATCTCGACTCATTCGTTTAACATCTCATGTACAACCATATCATCTCGGCTCATTCGTTTAACATCTCGTGTACAACCATATCATCTCGGCTCATTCGTTTAACATCTCGTGTACAACCATATCATCTCGCCTCATTCGTTTGACATCTCATGTACAACCAAATCATCTCAGCTCATTCGTTTAACATCTCGTGTACAACCATATCATCTCGACTCATTCGTTTAACATCTCGTGTACAACCATATCATCTCGACTCATTTGTTTAACTTATTTAAAATTGATGTAAATTAAGTATAAATGACTTAACTTAGTTAAAAATGATGTAAATAATTTTAAAAAGTTTTAAATCAATTAAAGATAATTTACAAAATATTTAAATTATATTTAAATGATTTAATAGTGATTTAACTTAATTAAAATGTTTTAAAAATAATTTTAAATGATTTAAATTAAGTATAAATGATTTAACTTTATTAGGTAAAAGTGATTTCAATAATTTTAAAAAGTTTTAAGTTAATTAAATATGATTTAGAAAAAATTTAATTAAATTTAAAAGAATTGATATTGATTTGAGTTAGTTACAATAATAAAAAAGAGATTTATTTTTTATTTTTTATTTTTATTTAAAAAAAAAACGCTTTGATGTCCCCGCCGAAAGATTTCACCAAAAAAATTTGTTTTTCCCTCTTCGCATTTACTTTATCCCGCCAAAGTTTTTAGCGATTAGTAAAACTTTTAGCTGGGACTTGTCCCCGCCAAAAGGCTGGCTAAAAGACAAATTTTCTTTTAGCAGGGACATGTCCCCACCGAATGTAATCGCCAAAGCATAACCTCAATTATTAACAGGTCTGATTTACACTTAAAAAAAAAAAAAAAAAACTTTTATCTCCCGCGTCGTCTTCTTCCTCTCGACCGCACGACCATCTCCACCAACATCACCATCATCTCAGCACCACCACATCACCACCATCTCACCACAGCACCATCATCTCCACCATTCGTTAAACCCACACTCGCACCACCATCTCACCACACCACCATCATCTCCACCACATAACCCCTCTCCTCATTTAATTCTTTCTTTCTTCCTTTATCCTTCTCGTTTACAAAACTCATGTGATAATTTTTGTTAATTTATTGATTTTTGTTATTTTTTTATATATGTTAATTTTTGTTAATTTTTTTATATGTGTTAATTTTTGCAATATGTTAATTTTTGATATATGTGTATTATGTTTTTTGTTATTTTTTTTAATTTTTTTGTTAATTTTTTTTGTTACAATTGCTGTTGAGAACCGAAGCCGAGACCCGAAGCCGAGAACCGAAGTCGAGACCACAGGTTATAGTGATTAATTTGTGTTTTTTTTTTTTTTTTTGTGTTTATGTTTGTACCAGGGACATGTAGCCGCCAAAAGTTTATAGTCATTAATTTGTTTTTATGGTTTTTTTAGCTCCTTGTTGACTCCAACCGAGACCACAGCTAACCACAGCCGCGACCAACCGTGAACCACAGCTAACCACAACCGCGACCACGGTATGTTTTTTATCCAGTTTGAACCACAGCCATCAAATGTTGAATAAATTGATTTAGTTGCTATCTTAGTCTAATGCGCTGAATTTAGGTAGTAACGACTTTTAGCAACTCTCATAAGCCAAAGTAATCAGTGTTATTGTTTATTAGGTTCATAAACAACTCTAAAATGCGTATAGCCATATAACGATCCCTTTCTTAATTGATGAGAACGAGTACTGTATTTTGCAATGAGTACTAGAAAACTAATTTATGTATGCTACTATTATACTATTATATTATAACGAGTCGAATTTTAGTGGAAGTATTATATTTAAGTAATGGAATTTCTGTTTGGCAATTGAATGTTGTTGTCATTGTTATCTGTTGATACTATGTTTTCATGACGTCCCTTATTTGAGTTTGTCTCATTGTTCTATAGAAAAGTTTTAAACTCTGGTATCAATAATATGCAGCCAACCAACTGCGAGCAAACAGACATCTAAGCCAGTGGTGATGTGTTACTGAATCTGATCCCATGCTAGAATCAGACTTTATAATCGTCAACTTAATCATTTGGAAAAAATACACTCCATTTTACAACGTGTGGCATCTAATTTTTATACACTGTATAATCATGTAGCTCACCTAATCAGCTATTGTTCGAGTACAGTTGTTACTATGCAATCATGTAATGCTCAGTTCCTCGATTTAATATGAATACGTTTCTCTATAATTCTGATAACTAAATGGAGTTTATACTTTTAAACAGGAATCCTTAACATCATTCTACATAAAGCTGTAAAGGTCTATGTTTGTGTTTTCTAGTTTCATCTCAGTTGCTGAACTTTCAAATTCTGTTAGCATTGATTTAATCATATTACATTTATAAAGAGATAAAAGCAGCTGGAAATACATATGGAAATTACTTTAGTGTTAACAGCAGCCCCGATTAGGATGCGTTTGGTTAACAGCAGCCCCGAAAGGGTGCATTTGGTTAACCACAGCCTTGACCACAACCTTTATATATGCGTATATGTGTTTCTTCACTAATTTCTATATTCTTGTACTAGTACGCACTACC